>JAESUZ010002833.1:0-25023 GCA_017311185.1 Proteles cristata cristata
TTTCTGTGTCTTTCAAAGTGGATGGAGTCCCACTTGTTTCCTGCAATTTACTCCACACAGGAGAGGTGACTTATTTGACAGATAAACTTAGAAAAATAAAGGAACATTTTCTACTCATATTTGACTTTCTTCCTCTTCAGAATGAGCTGTCCACAGTAAGTTCTGTTTGCTCGTGCTCCTTCTGGGTGTACTTTGCTTTTTCCGTGGGGGAGAGGCTTGCCTTATCCAACGTTACTGTGAATGTGTTGGCAAGCTCACTTGGGATTTAGTTAAGAGGTCCACATTACTCTTACGCTAAGCTATATCCTCCACTTTTATAAGTAATAATTCTACTCTACTCTGCTGTTCTTTATTTCTCAATTTGTTTAGATTCTATGTAGGAAAAAGAAGGGGTATTTATTAGGCCCCCTCAAAGATATCGGTAATATCAACTATCACCAAGTCCATAAAATTGATGCACTGCAGAACCAGGTAGAGTACGATGACCTTGTATTTTCCTCCAGTCTTCCTTTGTGGGCCATTATAGTCTTTTGTTTCAATTTGGACTGGTTACACTCTAGACCCATTGCAGTTGTCATCTTGGAACTTTCTTTTGGGTCCGTCTATTGTGATCTCACTGTTTCGTGGATCCCATTTCTCCCTCATTCTTGAGGGATCCCTTACTTTGGTAAAACACATTTTTAAGTTTAAAAAAAAAATTTTTTTAATGTTAATTTTTGAGAGAGAAAGAGAATGTGTATGGCAGAGGAGGTGCAGAGAGAGGGGAATAGAGGATCCAAAGCAGGCTCTACACTGACAACAGAGAGCCTGATGTGGGGCTCGAACTCACAATCTGTGAGATCATGACCTGAGCTAAAGTAAGATGTTTAACCAACTGAGCCACCCAGGCACCCCAGTAGAAAACATTTTTAAGGAACCTCCTGAAAATAATACTTAAAAGGTAAATTGTTTTAGACTTAAAAATTTATTTTATCTTTCTTTAACCAGAATGGAGTGAGGATGGGCTTTTACATGGGAAATTATTTCCCCTGACCATTTTGAAACTGTTATTGTAGTCTAATTTTTTTTTTCAAATTTGTATTTAAATTGTAGTTAGTTAACATTTAGTGTAATGTCAGTATTGGGTGATGGGCATTAAGGAAGGCACTTGGAATGAGCACCGGGTGTTTCATGTAAGTGATAAATCATTCACTGGGTTTTATTACTGAAACCAATAATACACTGTAGGTTAACTAACATGAATGTAAATTAATAAATTTTAAAAATAGTAATTTAGTGATTTATCACTTACATATTATACCCAGTGCCCAGCACAAGTGCCCTCCTTAATACCATCACCAATTCAGCCCATCCCCCTCCCACTTCTCCATCAACCCGGTTTATTCTCCATAGTTAAGAGTTTCTTGTGACTTGATTCCCTCTATTTTTCCCTTCCTCTATGTTCATCTGTTTTGTTTCTTAAAGTCCACATATGAGTGAAATCATATGGTATTTGTCTTTCCAGACTGACTTATTTCACTTAGCATAATACACTGCAGTGCCATCTGCATCATTGCAAATAACAAGATTTCATTCTTTTTAATGGCTGAGTAATATATGTCACTTCTCTATCCATTCACCAGTTGGTGGACATTTGGGCTCTTTCCATAGCTTGGCTACTATTCATAATGCTGCTATAAACATTGAGATGCATGTATCCCTTTGAATCAGTATTTTGTATCCTTTGAGTAAATACCTAGTAGTGCAATTGCTGAGTCATAGGTAGTTATATTTTTAATTTTTTGAGGAACCTCCATACTGTTTTCCAGAGTGGCTGTACCAGTTCACATTCCCACCAACAGTGCAAAAGGGTTCCCCTTTCTCCACATCCTCGCCAACATCTGTTGTTTTCTGTGTTGTAAATGTTAGCCATTCTGATGGGTGTGAGGTGGTATCTCATCATGGTTTTGATTTGTATTTTCCTGATGATATGTTTTCATTCATGTGTCTGTTGCCCATCTGGATGTCTTCTTTGGAAAAATGTCTATCCATGTCTTTGGCCCATTTCTTAACTGGGTTATTTAGTTTTTTGGGGGGTGTTGAGTTTGAGAAGTTTTTTTAAATAGAGATTTTGGATACTAATGCTTTATCAGATACCTCATTTGCAAATATCTACTCCCATTTCATAAGGTGTCTTTTACTTTTGTTGGTCATTTCCTTCACTGTGCAGAAGCTTTTTATTTTGATAAAGTCCTAACAGTTTGTTTTTGCTTTTGTTTCCCTTGTCTCTGGCTATGTGTCTGGTAAGAAGTTGCTATAGCTAGGGTCAAAGAAGTTGCTGCCTATGTTCTTCTCTAGGATTTTGATGGTTTCCTGTTTAGTATTTAGGTCTTTCAGCCATTTTGAATTTATTTTTCTCTATGGTGTAAGAGAATGTTCTAGATTTCCCATCACCATTTGTTGAAGAGACTGTCTTTTTGCCATTGGATATTATTTTCTGCTTTTTGAGGATTAGTTGACCAGATCACTGTGGGTCCATTTCTGGGTTTGGTATTCCGTTCCATTGATCTAGGTGTCTGTTTTTGTGTCAGTACCATATACCTTGATGACTACAGCTTTGTAATATAGCTTGAAATCCAGAATTGTGATGCCTGCAGCTTTGCTTTCCTTTTTCAAGATTGCCTTGGCTATTCAGGTCTTTTGTGGTTTCATACAAATTTTAGGATTGTTTGTTCTCTGTGAAAATTGATGGTGATATTTTGATAGGGATTGCATTAAATGTGGAGATTGCCTTGGGTAGTGTAGACACTTCAACAATATTTGTTTTTCTAATCCATGAGCATGGAATGTTTTTACATTTCTTTGCATCATCTTCCATTTCTTTCATCAGTACATTAGAGTTTTCAGGGTACAGATCTTTTACCTTCTTTGGTTGAGTTTACTCCTAGGTCTCCTGTGGTTTTTGGCATAATTGCAAATGGGATAGATTTCTTGATTTCTCTTTCTGCTGCTTCATTATTGATATATATGATAGTATACAGATTTTTGTACATTGATTTTATATCCTGCGCCTTTGCTGAATTCACGTATCAGTTCTAGCAATTGTTTGGTGGAGTCTTTTGGGTTTTCTATATATATATATATATTTTTTAATATTTTATTTATTTCTAGGAGAGAGAGAGAGAGAGCGTGAGCAGGGAGGGTCAGAGAGAGGGAGACACAGATACGAAATAGGCTCCAGGCTCTGAGCTGGCAGTCAGCACAGAGCCCGGCAGACTCAAACCCATGAACCGCGAGATCATGACCTAAGCGAAAGTCGGACGCTTAACCGACTAAGCCACCCAGGTGCCCCTATATTGTACCATATCATCTGCAAATAGTGGAAGTTTGACTTCTTCCTTGCTGATTTGGATGCCTTTTATTTCTTTTGTTTCCTGATTGGTGAGGCTAAGACTTCCAGTACTGTGTTTAATGTCAGTGGTGACAGCAGACATCTCTGTCTTGTTCCTGACCATAGAGGAAAAAAAGCTCCCAGTTTTTCCTTCATTGAGGAAGACATTAGCTGTGCGGTTTTCATATATGACCTTCCAAATGTTGAGGTATGCTCCTTCTACCCCTACTTTGTTGAGTTTTTGTCAAGAACAGATGTTGTACTTTGTAAAATGCTTTTCCTGCAACTATTGACAGGATTATGCGGTTCTTATCCTTTCCTTTATTAATGTGGTATAACATGTTGACTGATTTGTGAATACTGAGCCACCCTTACAGCCCAGGAAGAAATCCCACTTGATTGTGGTGAATGATTCTTTTAATGGACTGTTGTACTTGATTTTCTACTATCTTGTTGAGAATTTTTGCATCCATATTCATCAGAGATATTGGCATGTAATTCTCCTTTTTAGTAGGACCTTTTTCTGGTTTGGAAATCAAGGCAATGCTGGCCTTATGGAATGAGTTTGGAAATTTTTTTTCCACTTCTATTTTTGGAAGTGTTTGGGAAGAATAGATACTAACTCTTCTTTAAATAGCTGGTAGAATTCCCCTGGGAAGCCATCTGGTTCTGGACTTGTGTTTGCTGGGAGATTTTTGATTACTGATTCATTTTTTGCCAGTTATGGATCTGTTCAAATTTTCTATTTCTTCCCGTTCCAGTTTTGGTAGTTTATGTTTCTAGGAATCCATCCATTTCTTCCATATTGTCCAATTCGTTGGCATATAATTTTTCATAACATTCTCTTATCATTGTATTTATGGGGTGTTTGTTGTTATTTCACATCTCTCATTTGTGATTTTAATTATTTGAGTCCTTTCTCTTTTCTTTTTTATAAGTCTGGCAAGGGGCTTATCAATTTTATTAATTCTTTCAAAGAACTAGTTCTTATTTTCATTGATCTGTTACCATTTTTGTTTGTTTCTATAACACTCATTTCTGCTCTAATCTTTATTTCCCTTCTTCTGATGGCTTTAGGCTTAATTTGCTTTTGTAGCTCCTCTAAGTTTCAAGTTGGGTTTTTGTATTTGAGACTTTCCTTGCTTCTTGAAGTAGGCGTGTCTTGCTACATACTTCCCTCTATGATTGCTTTTACTGCATTCCAAATGTTTTGGGCTGTTGTGTTTCCATTTATTTTTTAAATTTATTTGTTATTTTCCTGGTTAATCCATTCATTCTTTAGTAGGATGTATTTTAACCTGTATGTGTTGGTGGTCTTTCCACATTTTTTTTCTTGTGGTTAACTTCACCATTCATAGCCTTGTGGTCTGTATATATGCATGGTATGATCTTGATCTTTTTGTACTTGTTAAAGACTGATTTGTAACTCACTATGTGATCTATTCTGGAGACTGTCCCCTGTGCACTTGAAAAGAATGTGTATTCTGCTGCTTTAGGATGAAATGTTCTGAATATATCTGTTAAGTTCATCTTGTCCAGTGTGTCACTCAAAGTCATTGTTTCCTTGTTGATTTTCTCTTTAGATAATTGGTTCATTGCTGTAAGTAGGATGTTAGGTCCCCTGTTATTATTGTATTATTATCAATGAGTTTATTTTTATTTTATCTTGCAGGGAGAGAGAGAGACTCTTAAGCAGGTTCCACACTCAGCATGGAGCCCAATGCAGGGCTCAATCCCACAACCCTGGGATCATGACCTGAGCCGAAATCAAGAGTCAGGCACTTAACCAACTGAGCCACCCAAGTGCTCTGCTTTAGTTTGTTATTAACTGATTTAAATATTCCTGTGTCTCTAAACTGGGGGCATAACTATGTACAATAGGTAGATGTTTTTGGATAGATCCCTTAATTGTGCTATAATGCCAATCTTCATCTCTTGTTACAGTCTTTGGTTTAACATCTAGTTTGTCTATGGGGTGCCTGGGTGGCTCAGTCGGTTAAGCGTCCAACTTCGGCCCAGGTCATGATCTTAGAGTTCGTGGGTTCGAGCCCCATGTTGGGCTTTGTGCTGACAGCTAGCCCAGAGCCTGGAGCCTGTTTCAGATTCTGTATCTCCCTCTCTCTCTGACCCTCCCCTGTTCATGCTGTCTCTCTCTGAGAAATAAATAAAACATTAAAAACAAATTTAAAATCTAGTTTGTCTGATATAAGTATGACTACTCCAGCTTTCTCTTGACATCTATTAGCATGATTGATTGCAACATTGAAAGTGACAGGATGGAGAACAATGTCTTTAGGCCTAAAATGAATCTCTTGGGGCGCCTGGGTGGCTTAGTCAGTTAAGCGTCCGACTTTCACTTAGGTCATGATCTCGCAGTTCGTGGAGTTAGGAGCCCCATTCAGAGATATCATGCACTGGCTGCCAAGCACTCAAACCCTGGAGCCTCATTTCAGTCTCATGATATATCTCTCACATTCTCCCTTATAAGCTCTCTCTCTCTCTTTCCTAGAAATAAATAAAAATATTTAAAAATAAAATGAATCTCTTGTAGGCAGCATATAGGTGGATGTTGTATTTTATCCATTCTGACACTATATGTATCTTGATGGCAGCATTTACTCCGTCTATGTTCAGAGTGATTATTGATAGGTATGAATTTAGTGCCATTGCATTACCTGTAAAGTTGTTTCTGGAGATTTTCTCTATTCCTTTCCAGTCTTTGTTGTGTTTCATCTTTCCCAAAGAGCCCTCTTTAATATTTCTTGCCAGGCTGGTTTAGTGGTCACAAACTCCTTTAATTTTTGTTCATCTGGATAAAGGATTATTGGCTGCATATTTTTGCCATTCAGCATGTTGAATATATCATGCCACTCCCTTCTGGCTTGCCAGGTTTCTGTGGAGACCTCTGATACTGACGTGATTTGTCTTCCCTTGTAAGTTAGGGATTTCTTTTCCCTTGTTGCTTTCAGGATTCTTTCCTTTTCTCTATATTTTGCAATTTTTACTACACTACGTCTTGGTGTTGGCCAGCTTTTGTTGATTTCTGTGCCTTCTGGGTTTGGAGGTTTCTTTCTTTCCCAGATTAGGGAAATTTTCAACTATAATTTGCTCAAATAAACCTTCTACCCCTTTTTTCCCCCTCTCTTGTTCTCAGACTCTTAAGTTTGTTTGCCTTTCAAAACTCCAAATTTTAGGGACCTGGCATGGTGCAGACCCATACTATGGCTGGTACGACCACACAAGGCCTTAGATTTCATCATAATGCATTAAAAAAAGGTCAGCATCCAGGTTAGCTACCCTTCGCAGGCATCTCTGCTTGTGTGCAAATGAACAGGGCAGCTCAATGGCATCTCTCAGCTAATTTGTCCCCCGAGAGGCCTTGCTGCCTCTCCCAAATGCACTCCACGAAGGGGAACTGTCTCCCTCAGTGCAACTCAGAGTATCCTCAGAGCCTACTGTCCCCTCCTGGGCCTCTCCTTCTCCATAGGAGCACTTGTAAGCCCACCAGGTCAACCCTGGTGATGGCACAGACTTCTAAAACTTCAGACTTTCAGCTCTGCTGCTTATAAAAACTGGCAATAATCACCTCATCTCATTTTCCCAGTCAACAGCTTTGGAGGAGTGTTTTTCTTGTGAATTTCCCTACATACTGCTTTATCTCTCTCTGATCAGGGCTCTATCTCATCCACCGCACTCAGAGATTTGAGGGAGAAAAAAGTCATATCACCACACCACCTACCTTTCATGATGTGGCCTCTTTTCTCTCTCTCTAGTTGTGCAGTTTGTTCTCTTAGTCCTCAGATCGATTTCCTGATGTTCAGAATGATTTGATAATTATCTAGCCTTGTTTGAGGGACAAGGCAAGCATAAGGTCATCCTTCTGCTCCACCATCTTAGTCTGTTTTAAATTCTACTGTTGCTCTTGAGCATCCAATACCATTCAGATTCCCCATCCTTCAATGTTCCTTTTTTTTTTTAACCTGTAACTGCAATATGTATTGTTGCCTACCTAACATCCACTCACCCAAAATTTGTTCAGGTATTTATCTCATCCTCAGTTTCGTAAGAATTTAAGACAACCAGCTAATGGCATTCCCCTATCTGCCAATATTGTCCCAGAAATGGTTATGTGACATTAATTACTGCATCAAAATGAAGCAGAGGACTTCTAAAACATTATTAGAAAGGGCCCTAACTCTCCTTCTGAATGTGAACCATAAAATTTGTAGCTTTCAGAGGTGCCTGGGTAACTCAGTCAGTTGAGCATCTGACTTCACCTCAGGTCATGATCTTACAGTTCATGAGTGCAAACCCTCTGTCGAGCTCCATGCTGACAGCTCTGAGCCTGCTTTGGATTCCATGTCTCCCTCTCTCAAAAATAAATATCTTTAAAACTTTTTTTTTTTAAAAAACTGTAGCCTTCATTGCTACTGTTAACTATCTTGTGTACATTAAGGAAATCAGATTTAGGGGAGAGCGGGGCAAACAGAACTGAGTTCCTTGACCTCAACCGAGATTCTGATCATACTCTTACTGGAAGCTACCCTACTCCTATATTTTATTAAAATAATTAATTTGATTAAGCAAGTTTGAATGAGAATTCCCTTTATTTTCATAAGCCCAAAGCATTCTGACTGCTTGCTACAAGGAAGCTTTTCTCTTTATCACTAGTATCTTGAAATTTCTTGATGATGTCTCATAATTTCATTTTCCTTCCTTTTGCTAGACATTTGGTGGCCCTTTCAACCTAAAAACTCATTCTTTGATAGTAGGATACATTGTTGTACCACAATAGCCTTCCTTTTTTTCTGCTTTCTCATTCTGGACTGTGAACATAAACAGAGAGACAGGGCCAGAAAAACCTTCTATAATAATTCTTAAGTGACCTGTAGAAGATTTATGGGTCAGCTGCAGATGGAGTTTTATCCCCCTTGAAATGTATGCAAAATACTGTATTTGTGTACATATTCTCCATTCTTCCTGATAGAGAATCTAAGCTACTTTTTATTCTTTTATCATTCTCAGATGATCCAGTCCTTGGGTGTGACAGGACCATTAGCTTGCAAGAGAGCACAATTACAGACTAATGACTGGTTGAGAGGGAGGGAGCAAGAAATGTAAGTAGTTCATGGTAGTGGCTCCTGACACTCTGTATGACATGAATGGCTGCTGGATTTGCTTCATCTAATAAAAGAAAACGAGGTTAAAAGGTTAACCAGCATATCTGATTTGTTAGTCCAGTGAATGGACAACTTTGTGGCTATCCATTGAATATAATTCACAAAATGAATAAGACTTGATATCTTACTTTAAAAAAAAATGAAAGAATCCTCAATAACAAAATTAAATTCGCTTTGTGTGCCAAAGTCTTATCTATGGTTTTATTATACTGTGTGATGTGTCTTATGATAAATAATATTCTATGTATGACTGTATTTACTTGAGTTTTTAATGAAAAAAAGAAAATGAAACTGTTTTAATGGAAACTCTTTGCAATTAGTTTCCAAAATAGCTTCTTAAATTGCTCAGTTTCAGGAATATTTTTGGCAAAATGATGTATTATAGTAAGTACAATAATAGTTCTAAAAACAATCCTTACAGTCTTTCACTTTAACATTTAAAATTGCTATTAAGTTAATGTTGGCGTCATTTCAAACAAGCCATCTTTAAATAGTTCGCTTTATATATTTTTTCTTATAAATTTGTTTCATCAGAATGCTATGCTTTTAGGCCTGCAGCTGGTTTCATATTAGAACAGTGCTAATAAGAGCTCCCTAAGTTATTCCCAGAACCAAAGAATTATAATTTTCATTGGAAGAAGTAACATATTCCATCAATTATCCTCTTTCCTGTGTCTTCAATCTCTTTCTCCCTATCCTGGCATCCTTTTCCCAGCTTAGAAACACAGTTAGAGCTCAGTTGGTTGAAGAAAATCCTTCTAATATCTACCTCCTTCTCTATTCATTGCATATTCCCTTTGTTGATGTATAGGAAAATGGTATGAAAAGTATTCCCCTGAATGCTGGTTGTAAATAAGTGAGGAGAGGAAGGTGATGGAAGGTGCAGAATTGTAACCTGGGCTGAAGCTTTGAGACCTAAGAACAGGAGCAGGTGAAAGGGTGGAATAAGTCTATATTAAGTGGTATTTGTTAATAGAATGAGGTTTTAGTTACATAGACCTGTCTCCAAATTTCAACTTTGTCAAATTCCTACTAAGACACTGGAGAAGTAATTTAACCTATATGGGCCTCCATTTCCTTATGTGAAATGAGGGACTAGTAGCACCCACCACATGATGTTAGAACCACACTTTAGTTTGATAATATAAAAGCTTAATAAATGTTAGCTGCCATTACTGCTATTATCAAAAGCTGATACTACTAATGCATAGCTAAGTAAAACCTGAAGGACAACATTCCAGGGAAAAACAGATGCTAAGGGTCAGTTAATTGGAACCAATAGGAAAAGAAGCCAATAGGAAGAATATGGCAGCAACTAGAAACTACAAGATGATAGAGCAAACTGCATTTGGTTGTCAAAGAGATGGAGGAAGCTGAAGATGTGCTGAACATAGAGGATGAAGAAATCTATGTAAAACAGCTGTATAAAGTATCGTTTACATTCTTCTCCAACAATGAGAGCAGTTCAGGGATTAACTAACATTTGCTGGTAAAATTTTCTGTTTGGGAGTGAATATGAAATGATGGATTCCCATGACCCTTTCTTTAATCTATACACTTAATAATGCACTAGGTAATAAAATGGCCATGGTGTTTTCCTGGGTTAAGTATAATTTATATGATGTTTCTAATTACCAGGAAAGTCAGAGTGCAGGATGCAGCATCTGGTGTCAAGAAGTAGCATTGATTGGCCATGAAGAATATTAACATGAAAGGAGGAATGGAGGAGAACAAAAATCTGTTACTTTTTGTACACTAAGTACATTACACACTCTGGAAGGTATAGAAATTTAGTTAATCTTCACTATAATCATCTATTGTACGTTTGTGATCTACTGTACATATTGTACACGATGCAGGGTTTATAGGGCTTTAAAAGCACTACAAAAACCAGGTGAATCATATATTGTTCTTTCACAGATTCAACACTATAGAGATTATGAATTAGCTTGATTATGGTTATTTCACAATGTATACGTATAACAGTTTTTAATTTGTACACTTTGAACCTATACCATTAAAAGAAATTTATGCACCAGAGCACAGTTGAAAACAGTAATGCAATCCTGGCCTGCAATTAGTGGAGTTTAGCCACCAAATTTATTTAAGGAAAGAATAAATGAGGACTCCATCTGTACCACTGTCATCACATAATGCTATACCACCTAAAGAAGCAACAGCAGAAGCTTAATACTGGGTGTGTTTGGGGGGAAGGAACAGATCTTTCTAAATTAACCCAACCCATCACTAAACACATAATAATAAGCCTCAAAGTGAGGAACCAGTATTTAGAATTGTAACATTATCTAAAATGTCCAGTTCCCAGCAAAAGTTATAAGGCATGCAAGGAAATAGTAAAGTATGAGCCAGACACTGAAATAAAAGGAGGCAACAAAAACTGTCTGTGGGAGTAACAAGAGGCCAGATTAAACAAAATAAATCAATTCAGCCATTATAAATATGTTCTCAGAAGAAAAGATAAACATAAGGGAAGTAGATGCGATGTCAAATAAAGAATATCAATACTTAGAAATTTTAAAAATATTACCAAAGGAAAATCTGGAGTTGAAAGTGATAATAGCTGAAATAAAAATTAGAGGGGCTCAGCAATAGATTTGAACTGGCAGAAAAAAGAATGAAGAAAAATGAATACACCTTTAGAGAAATGTGGGACATCATTAGACATGCCAACATACATAAAAAGGGAGTACCAGAAGGAGAGTGTAAAAAGGAAAAGAATTAATGGCTGGAGAGATCCCAAATTTAGTGAAAACCAATGATGTACATACCCAGGGAACTTAAACTGTAGGTAGTATAAACACAAAGAGACCTACAGATAGACACATCATAATAAAAATGCAGAACATCACGGGCAAGGAGAAAACCTTGAAAGCAGCCAGAGATAAATGATGATTTCTCTACAAATAAACCCTGATAAGATTAACACCTGAATTTTCAGCAGAAACAACTTACGTCAAAGAAAAAATTCTGCCAACCAAAAAACCTGTATCCAACAAAAATATCAAAAATGAAATCAAATAAAAGTATGTTGCTTTCAGACTTGTCTTACAAATAATTCTAAAGAAATTTCTTAGAAATTTAGTTTGAGGGGTGCCGGGATGGCTCAGGTCATATCTCACAGTTTGTAAGTTCAATCCCTGCATTGGTCTCTGTGCTGACAGCTCAGAGCCTGCTTCAGATTCTGTGTCTCTCTCTGCCCCTCCCCTGTTCTCACACAAATACACACTCTCAAAAAATAAACATTTAAAAAATTAAAGGGAGAGGCAAGATGGCAGAGAAGTAGGGACCTCTGTGCATTTTGCTTGCACACATCTCTCAAATAGAGAAGGCCTGAAGTCATAGGATACTAAGCCATACGAGTTTGGGAAGACAACCTCATAAGTATGGCTACCTCAAGAAACAAGCCAAAGTACACAGGGTAGAGAGTCCTAAATACCACTATGAGTAGGGAAATAACATAACCAAAGTCTCAACAAGAGAAACGAAGAGATACCATTCAAAGAACACTTCCTGAATGGACAGGCCCTGGACAGTCAAAGAGCCCTCTTTAATACAGCAGCACCCACAGGGGCAGAGTGCATAACAACCTTTTATATTAACAAGAGATAGAAACCTAACCAAAATGATGAAACAGAAGAACTCTCCTCCAAAGAAATTCCAGAAAGAAATGACAGCTAAAGAACTGCTCAAAACAGATAGAAGCAACATAACTGAACAAGAATTTTGAACACTAGTCATAAAATTAATCGCTGGGCTTGAAAAAAGCATGGAGAACATCAGAGAAGCTACTGCTACAAATACAAATATGGAGCTTAAAAATAGTTGTGATGACTACATGGCAATGAGAAACAATGAAATCTGGCCATGTGTAGCAACATGGATGGACCTTGAGGGTGTTATGCTGAGTGAAATAAGTCAGGCAGAGAAGGACAAATATCATATGTTTGCATATGTAAACTTCTAGAACATACAGGAGGAAAGGGAGAGAGGCAAACCATGAGAGACTCTTGAATGCTAAGAAACAAACTGAGGACTGATGGATGTGGGGGGGAGGAGGGGGGAGATGGGCATGGACAAGGGCACTTGTGGGAATGAGCACTGGGTGTTATATGGAAACCAATTTGACAATAAACTCTTTGTAAAAAGAAAAAAAAATCCCTTTTAAAATGTGCATTAAAACCATTTGGCAAATTAAAATAGTTGTGATGAATTACAAAATGCTATAAGTGAGATACATAAAATGGAGGCATGCAATGCACGGATTGAAGAGGCAGAAAGGAAAATAGGTGATTTAGTAAACACAATTATAGAAAAAGAGGAAGCCAAGCAAAAGAGAGATAAACTGATTCAGGAACACAAAAGGAGAGTTTGAGAGCTCACTGATACAATCAAACAGAGTATCTGTAAAAAAGGAATTCCAGAAGAGGAAGAGAGAGGGAAAGGTGCTGAAGGAGTCCTTGAATAAATTATAGCTGAGAACTTCCCCAATCTGGGGAAGGAAACAGACATTAAACTGCAAGAGTCATAGAGAACTTCCCCTCAGACTTAACTTGAATCCATCTTCTGCATGACATATCATAGTGAAACTTACAAAATGTAAGGACGAAGAGAGAATTTTGAAAGCAGCTAGGGATAAAAGGGCCCTAACATACAAAGGGAAACCTATCAGAGTGGTGACAGACCTATCTACTGAAACTTGGCAGGCCAGAAAGGAATGGCAGGAAATCTTCAATGTGATGAACAGAAAAAATATGCAGCCAAGAATCCTCTATCCAGCAAGCCAGTCCTTCAGAACAGAAGGAGAGATAAAAGTCTTTCCAAATAAGAATTGAAAGCATTCATCACCACTAAACCAGCCCTACAAGAAATCCTGAGGGGGACTCTCTGAGGGAAATGTTGCAAGGAACACAAGGTACCAGAGACACCACCACAAGCATGAATCCTACAAAGAACACAATGACTCTAAACCCATATTTTTCAATAAGAACACTGAATGCAAATGGACTAAATGCTCCAATCAAAAGACATAGGGTAATAGAATGGATAAAAAAACAAAATCCATCTATTTGCTGTCTACAAGAGACTCATTTTAGACCTGAGGACACCTTCAGATTGAAAGTAAGGGGATGGAGAAATATCTATCATGCTACTGGAAGTCAAAAGAAAGCCGGAGTAGCTATACGTATATCAGACAAACTGGACTTTAAAGTAAAGATAGTAACAAGGGATGAAGAAGGGCGTTATATAATAATTACAGGGTCTATCCATCAGGAAGAGGTAATAATAATTGTCTACGCACTGAATATGGAAGCACCTGAATACATAAAACAATCACAAACAGAAACAATCTTATGGATAAGAATGTGCTAATAGCAGGGGACTTTAATACTCCACTTATAGCAATGGATAGATCTACTAGACAGAAAATCACTAAAGACACAATGGACTTGAATGACACATTGGACCAGATGGATTTGACAGATATATTTAGAACTCTACATCCTGAGGCCATGGAATTCACTTTCTTCTCAAGTGCACATGGCACATTCTCCAAGATAGATCACATACTGGGACATAAAGCAGCCCTCAATAAATAGAAAAGAATTGAGATCCTACCATGCACACTGTCAGATCATAATGCTTTGAAACTTGAAATCAATTACAGGAAGAAGTCTAGAAAACCTCCAAAACCATGGAGGTTAAAGAACACCCTACTAAAGAATGAATGGGCCAATCAGGCAATTAGAGAAGAAATTAAAAAATGTATGGAAACAAAGGAAAATGAAAATACAACAATCCAAACTCTATGGGATGCAGCAAAGGCAGTCCTAAGAGGAAAGTACATTGCACTCCAGGTCTATTTCAAGAAATTAGAAAAAGCACAAATACAAAATCTAACAGCGCACCTAAAGGAACTAGAGGCAGAGCAACAAGAGCACCCCAAACCCAGTAGGAGAAGAGAAATAATAAAAATCAGGGCAGAAATAAACAATATAGAAACCAAAGAAACAGTTGAACAGATCAATGAAACCAAGAGTTGGTTTTTTGAAAAAATAAACAAAATTGACAAACCTCTAGCCAGGCTTCTCAAAAAGAAAAGAGAGAGCACCCAAATAGACAAAATCATGAATGAAAAAGGACTTATTACAACCAACCCTCAGAAATACAAGCAATTATCAGGGAATACTATGAAAAATTATATGCCAACAAATTGGACAACTTAGGAGAAATGGACAAATTCCTAAACACACAGGCACTACCAAAATTCACACAGGAAGAGATAGAAAATCTGAACAGACCCATACCTGGTGAGGAAATCGAATCAGTCCAAAATCTCCCAACAAATAAGAGCCCTGGGCCAGATGGCCTCTGTGGGGAATTCTACCAGACATTTAAAACAGAATTAATACCCATTCTTCTCAAGCTATTCCCAAAAATAGAAATCAAAGGAAAACTTCCATACTCATTTTACAAAGCCAGCATCACTTTGATTCCCAAGCCAAACAGAGACGCAACAGAAAAAGAGAACTACAGGCCAATATGCTTGATGAATACAGATGCAAAAACCCTCAACAAGATACTTGCAAATCAAATCCAACAGCACATAAAAAGAAACACCCACCAAGATCAAGTGGGATTCATTCCTGGGTTACAGGGCTGGTTCAATATTAGCAAATCAATCAATGTGATACATCACATTAACAAAAGAAAAGATGAAAACCATTGATCCTGTAGATAGATGGAGAAAAAGCATTTGACAAGATACAGCATCCCTTCTTAATAAAGACCCTCGAGAAAGTCGGGATAGAAGAAACTTACCGAAACATCATAAAAGCCATCTATGAGAAGCCCTCAGCTAACATCATCCTCAATGGGGAAAAACTGAGAGCTTTCCCCCTGATATCAGGAACACGACAAGGATGTTCACGCTCACCACCGTTGTTTAACATAGTGCTGCAAGTCCTAGCATCAGCCATCAGACAACAAAAGGAAATAAAAGGCATCAGAATTGGTAAGGAAGAAGTCAAACTTTCACTTTTCTCAGTCGACATGATTCTCTACATAGAAAACCCAAGAGACTACACCAGAAACCTATTAGAACTGATCCAAGAATTCAGCAAAGTTGCAGGGTACCAAATCAATGTAACAGAAATTGGTTGCATTTTTATACACCAACAATGAAGCAATAGAAGGAGAAATCAAGGAACTGATCCCATTCACAATTGCACCAAAAAAACCCCAAAATACCGAGGAATAAATCTAACCAAAGATATAGGAGATCTGTATGATGAAAACTATAGAAAACTTATGAAGGAAATGGAAGAAGACGCAAAGAAATGGAATAATATTCCATACTCATGGATTGGAAGAATAAATATAGTTAAAATGTCAGTACTACCCAAAGAAATCTACACATTCAATGTTATCCCAGTCAAAACTGCACCAGCATTCTTCTCTAAACTAGAACAAACTATCCTAATATTTATATGGAACCACAAAAGACCCTACTAGCTAAAGTAGTATTGAAGAAGAAAACCAAAATGGGAGGCATCACCACCCCAGACCTTAGCCTCTACTACAAAGCTGTCATCATAAAGACAGTTTGGTATTGGCACAAAAACAGACATATAGACCAATGGAACAGAATTGAGAACTCAGAAGTGGACCCAAAAGTATACAGCCAACTAATCTTTGACAAAGCGAGAAAGAGTATCCAATGGAAAAAAGACCGCTTCTTTCACAGATGGTGCTGTGAGAACTGGGCAGCAACATGCAGAAGAATGAAACTAGATCATTTTCTCACACCATGCACAAAAATAAACTCAAAATGAATAAAGGACCTGAACGTGAGACAGGAAACTATCAACACCCTAGAGGAGAAAGCAGGAAACAACCTCCTTGACCTCCACCGCAGCAACTTCTTACTTGACACATCCCCAAAAGCAAGGGAATCAAGAGCAAAAATAAACTGTTGGGACCTCATCAAGATTAAAAGCTTCTGCACAGCCAAGGAAACAACCCAGAAAATTAATAGGCAACCAACGGAATGGGAAAAGATAGTTGCAAATGACATATCAGATAAAGGGTTGATATCCAGAATCTACAAGGAACTCACCAAACTACACGCCCGAAAAACAAACAACCCAGTGAAGAAATGGGCAGAAGATATGAACAGACACTTGTCCAAAGAGGACATCCAGATGGCCAACAGACACATGAAACGATGCTCAGCATCGCTCCTCATCAGGGAAATACAAATCAAAACCACACTGAGATACCACCTCACACCGGTCAGAGTGGCTAAAATGAGCAATCAGAGAACTCTAGATGCTGGCGAGGATGTGGAGAAACGGGCACCCTCCTACACTGTTGGTGGGAATGTAAACTGGTGCAGCCCCTCTGGAAAACAGTGTGGAGGTTCCTCAAAAATTAACAATAGAACTCCCCTATGACCCAGCAATAGCACTGCTAGGAATTTACCCAAGGGGTACAGAAATGTTGATGCATAGGGGCACAAGTACCCCAATGTTCATAGCAGCACTCTCCACAATAGCTAAAACATGGAAAGAGCCTAAGTGTCCATCGACAGATGAATGGATCAAGAAGATGTGGTTTATCTATACCATGGAATACTACATGGCAATGAGGAAGAATGAAATCTGGCCATGTGTAGCAACATGGATGGATCTTGAGGGTGTTATACTGAGCGAAATAAGTCAGGCAGAGAAGGACAGATACCATATGTTTGCACATATAGGAGGATTAGGTGAAACTTAGCGGAGGACCATGACGGAGAAGAAGGGGGGGAAATAGTGGAGAAGAGGGAGGCAGGGAAACCATGAGAGACTCTTGAATGCTTCAACAAACTGAGATCTGATGGGGGTGGGGAGGAGGGGAAGGGGGGTGATGGGCATGGAGGAGGACACTTGTGGGGTTGAGCACTGTGTGTTATATGGTAACCAGCTTGACAATAAATTATTAAAAAAAAAAAAGATTGGAATTTTGTTTGGCGTTTCCTCCTTTGTTGTGTCTGCAAGACTGGGCCTTGGCCCATGCCCCAGCCCATTACATGGGGACTTCTGAGAACGTTTGATCTCTTGGATGTTAAACCTCCCCGAACAATTGAAAATTCCACTGCCACCTCACTATAGACATATTTATCTGAGTGTGTCAGATTTTCACATGTGGCTCCTAGGGCTTAGTCGTTCCTTAATTCAGAGTTCCTTTAGTGTTGGCTCAGTTTTCCAAATTGGAACTTAGCTCATAGTCTTTACGTGATTTCTATTTGTAAGAAATTTGAATGTCCAACTTTCCTAATAAATCACTTATATCTGTATCAACAAAGCAGTCACTTAAAAAAAGCTTCAAATTTTGTTCTCCTTGTAAGAAAAAGATTTTGATCTCATACAAGAAGATGGTTTAGAGAGTCCTGAAGTGAGTCAGTGTGGTAGGATCAGGAATAGAACCCCAAATCCCTGACTCAATCTTGGCCTGATCCCACAAAATCAGTGTGTCTTTTCTAAAAAGCTTACGAGCAGCTTATCTTCTGGAGATATTAAACAGCTTTCATTAAGCACCTTTTGACAACAGTAAACATGAGAAACAGATTGAATTTCTTTTAGAATGCTTATCTGTTTCAAATCTAAATGGTTTCTCTTTTATATTTTGCTTTGAGCTAATGAGAAGATGTTAGTGTGGCCTGATATGTTTAATAAGCACCAAATATGAGCTCATTTGAAAATAGCTCATACTACTGAACCCAAGCTGAATAACTGAGTATAGGAACTTTCCAAGTCACTGCAGCAGATTTTGGTCCTAGTACCTGCCTACCTATCTCTCAATTCTCACTCTCTTGCCCATGGTTTTGATATTTGACAACCCCCAAACCCATTACAAAGCAAGTGTAAGCATTCTTTCCAGTGGACTACATTTATTTCCTGAATATTCCATTCTCTCTTAACTCTAGCTATTTATACATTTATTCTACTTCTTGAAATATTTATCCCCTCCCTGGCTAACTTCTAACTTCCAGCCATCTTACTTCTAAAAAGCCTCTACTGTGACTGCAGGCTGGGTTAGGTGACCTGTCTTTGTGCTCCCAGAATACCCTGTTTATCATGTCAACTCTTTCCACATCAAACAGTAATTGCTTGTTTATTAGTTTGTTTTCTCCTTTAGACTGAGTGTCTTGAGCATAAGAATCGTGCCTATTTTATTCACCAACTCTATGCCTCATTCATCTTGGTATCCCCAAGACATAGTAAATACTTGTCTATGTATTTGTGTCCTTACCACACTCAACTCTTCTGTATCTGATTGCACTAGTAAACATTAACTAGTTAGTAGCTAGAGGATGGAGGGATGGACAGATCAATAGATGGATGGAAAGATTAACATAAAGGAACCAGGTTCTGATCTGAGCATTTAGCATAAAAATGGGGAAATTGTGATACAGGGTAGAGCTCTGATCCAGGAACTCAATACTTTGGACATATTTCAGGTACAAATTCAATGCAAGTATGAGAGGCCAAGGAAATGTAAACAAGCAAAAAGTCTGTAAGCCAGGGTCTAGTCCTGGGTGTTAGACATACTTTATATGGTCACTCTCCACAAACCTTTGCTTAGTATTCAAATTCTATATGAAATTCCATTGAAAATCTTTAATCCTAGCAAAAGCTTATACATGCCTTTAAGGAGAGGCACTTCAAAACTTGCCTTTATTTTCCCTGATTTCTTTCAAATAAGCCAATCCTTTTCTTGCCCTCCCATAGTATTGCATCCTCCTGGATTAGGACGTTTAGCTCATTCTGACTGGCAGGGCCTGAACATGTAGAGGAAAAATTGTCACCGTCTCTGACCTCAAGTCACACAGTCAAGAGCGGGCTTGACTACAGAAAGCTGACTACATACAAGTCCCAATGAGCATACATGCTTGCCTTCTCACTGGCCTATAAGCTGTTTGAGGATGGGGACTGCTTTGGTTCCTCTTTGTATCCTCAGTACCCATCTAGCTCAGGGGCTAGCAACAGAGTGCTGTTTAGCCAACATGGATCTGACTTATAAAGATACCTGTTGTATTAGGTTTCTTACTCACAGGTGAGTTAAGAAGCATATGGAAATGATATCATACTCAGCTCTTCAGCAAATATTGGCTATATGTACCAAGGACTCAGATGCTAGGGATACAGTAACGAACTAAACAAAGTAACTATCTTCATGAAGCTGACATTCTAAAGTGGGGAGACAGACAGTACATGGCTAACATCATACAACTCAGATATTAATGGGTGCTGTGAAGTAAAATAAGTAGGACAAGGAGATAGTGATTGAGGGTTGGGAATATGGGGGGAATAGTGACTATAATATATGATACTCAGGGAATGCCTCCCTGCAGAGGTGAATAGAATAATTCATGAAGAATAATTCATGATGGAGGCATATTCCAGGCAGATGGAACTGAAAGTTCCCCTAAGGCAGTAACATACTTTGAGTGTTTTAGGAGCAGTTAGAAGGATAGCATGACTGGAACAGAGGAACAGGGGAAAAAGGGTAAGAAGGAGGTCAAGGGAGACAAAGGTCAGATCATGTAAGGTTTTGTAGGCCGTAGTAGAGTTTGAATTGTATTTTAAGGGAGATGAGGAGCCATTGACAAGTTTTTGGCAAGGGAATGACATGATCTTATTTACATTTTAGAGATTTTACTCCAGAGGTGCCTGGGTATCTCAGTTGGTTACGTCTCTGACTCTTGGTTTTGGCTCAGGTCATGATCTCACCATTCATGAGTTCAAGCCCACATTGGGATCCATGCTGATAGCATGGAGCCTGCTTAGGATCCTCTCTCTCCTTCTCTGTCTGCCCCTCTTCTCTCTCTCTCTCTCTCTCACACACACACACACGCACGCACGCACACTTTCTATCAAAATCAATAAACTTAAAAAAAGTTTTACTCCAGTTTCTGTGAAGAGAATGAACTCAAGGGTACAACAGTGAAAGCAGGGCACTGTTCAGGGCACCATTAGTTCATTTTTTTTTTCCAGTAGCCTATGAATATAATGTTGTTGGCTCAGACTATGGTGGTAGAGGTAGACATGTTAGAAAGGGATCAGATTTGCAGTATTTTTGAAACTAGAGGCAACATTATGTGCTGTTAGATTAGATACAGGGAGGGAGAGAAAGAGAAGAGTCAAGGATGATACCAGTTTAGGGAGGCTTGAGAAACGGAGTTCCTCATTTCCTAGGGGAGAAACATGTTTGAGAAGAATCAAGAGTTTGCTTATTTTTAGGTGTTTATTAGGCATCCACGTGAAAATGTCTAGTAGTTGATTAGAAATGTGAATTAGGAGTTCAAAGGGGAAACTGGAGCTGGGACTCAAGAACATATACATGACATTTAAGATAATGGGACCTGGTGAGGTCATCTGGAGAGTAATTACAGAAAGGAAAATAGGGGCACAAGGATCAATCCCCAATGCCCTTCATGGATTCAATGTAAAAATATAAATTATTATAAAATAGAGAATATGTCAACTATTATAATGATAATACTTTTTACACTTTATGCAGAATGACAGAAAATAATTCATTCACTCAACAAATATTTATCATGTGCCTGCTGTGTTCCAGGCACTGTTTTAGATGCTTTGGATACAGCAGTGAAAAAAGAAACCTCAAATTTTCTGCCTTTATGGAATTTTCATTCTAGTGTGGGAAAGAGATAGAAGCACACTATAGTATGTTACAATAATAGCTAGAATTAAATTAAAAAGGTCTTTGCAGCACTCTTCCTTCTGTTTGATGCTCTTGCCCCAGAAATCCATACTAATACCCTCAAAGACTTCCATCTTTGCTTTGATGTCATCTTCTCAGTGTAAGTCTCCCTGATATTTCTGTTTAAAATGCCAAATCCTCGAAGGAGGGGGCAAGATGGCGGAGAAGTAAGGAGCTCCGTACTTGCACTCGCGCCCATACATCACACAGAAAAGATCTGAAGCCATTGGAAACCTTATAAAACCTGAGAGACTGGGAGAAAAAGGACGCAGAATCCACTGAGAAAGCCTTCTAACCTGAGTGCGAACCGGGGAAGGTAAAATCGGGCCGGGATTGGAGCCTCCAGGGTGGGAGGCGATCCCCCTCTACCCTCTACGGGGAGTGAGAGGGGAAAAGGAGAGAGTCCAAGACAGAAAAATCTCCGCTCGGTGCATAGAAAGACCGTACTTGCCAAATACCTGCACACCAGGTCCCCTCGCGACAACTGGTCCTGGGGAAGGCTGAGCACACAAACTGCTTCTTTGTGCCGCTCCTGGAGGTTGGGTTTTAAAGCGGCGCGGGCGCGCCTGCCGCCATTGTAGCTCCAGGGTGGCTGGGACCCCTGAAAGAGCCGCGCAGACACCGGGCGTCCGTGCTCCTGGCTGGCTGGAACTCGAGAGGGAAGGCAAAGAGCTAAAAACTGGGAAATTTGCCTGTGAGTTCGTGTTTCGGGTGACGAGCCATAGAGAGACCCGGTTTTCCTCACTCCAGCGGCGGCGTGCCTGCCGCCATTGTAGCTCCAGCGCTGCTGGGACCCCTGAAGGAGACGCGCAGACACCGGGCGTCCGCGCTCCTGGCTGGCTGGAACTCGAGAGGGAAGGCAAAGAGCTAAAAACTGGGAAATTTGCCTGTGAGTTCGTGCTTCGGGTGACGAGCCATAGAGAGACCGGGTTTTCCTCACTCCAGCGGGCTCAGGCTACGCGGACCCGGCAGGCAAGCCCCCGCGCATGCGCGCCAGCCCGACCCAGAGAAGGAAGCAGCGATCCTGACTCCGCCCCCAGAGCTCAGCAGGGAGCCTGGAATAGTCCGAGGGGGTTGTCTGGGAAGCTGTGTCTAAGGCAACTTCAGCGGGGCGCGGGCTGGGATTTGGAGATTGAACTGGCCTGGGTTGAAGAGTGCAACCAACTTCGGCTGCGTCCCCGGAACGGGGAGTTGACACGCCAAAAAAAAAAAGTGAGCTGCAGCGCGGGGTTCAAGAAGGGACTGGAGCACCGTCACTCTCCTCCCCACAATCGCCAAGGCAGAAACCCCGCCTGAGGCATCGGATCACGCCACGCCCATCCCTGCCTGAGAGGTGCCCTCCTCCCTTTTTCTTTTCTCTTTCTTTTTTCCTTTTTTTTTCCCTTTTTTTGTTTTTTTTCCTTTTTTCTTCTTTCTTTTTTTTCCCTTTCTTTTCTCTTTTTTTCTTCTTCTTTCTCTTTTCTCGCTTTTTTCCCCAAAACACTGACCTGATTAATTCTGGTCGCCAGCTTGCTTAAACAATCACAACAAGTCCATTCTGTAAATGTAAATTCTACACCTACCGATTTTTTCAGCTATTTCTCTCAGGAGTAATTAGACTATATAGTTTCTCTGGATAATTCCAGCATTCTTCTCTCACCTATCCAACCATATTCTACCCTTTACCTCTTTGAAAAAAGCTTCTTATCCCTTCTGCCTGTTCATTCTATTTCCAAATCTGCCTCGTCTCGCCCTGCCTTCTCTCTTTTTCTCTATGCTCTTCAACTAGCACTGCATACACACGGCTATTTAACTGTAGCTGGGAAATCCAGGTATATGCTTTAAACCGTTCGTTGTCCATCGGTTTTCTTCTTTTTTCCTTTTCTTTTCCCCTTTTTGACCCTTTTATGTATTTTATGCTCCCTATTCGCCCTCCCTCCTCCGTCTTTTCTATTAACTTTTCGTTTTCCCTCTCACTTTGCATGTTAGTTGAATCAGCCTGTGCGTTTGTGTACTCCTGCTCCCTGTGTGTTTGTCTGTCTGTTTTCTTTTCCAGGGCTACCTCAAGAAACAAGCTAGAGTACACAAGGTGAAGAGTCCCAAATATCACTACGAATAGGAAAATAAAATAACTAAGGTCCCAACAAGAGAGACCGAGGGATACCATTCAAAAACAATCTCTGAAAGGATAGGCCCTGGAAAGTCAAAGAGTCTTCTTGGATATAGCAGCGCTTATAGAAACAGAGAGCATAACAGGTCTTTAAAACCAACAAGAGCCGGAAAGCTAACTAAAATGATGAAACGAAAGAGCTCTCCTCCAAAGAAACTCCAAGAAGAAATGACAGCTAATGAACTGCTCAAAACAGATATCAGCAGCATAAGTGAACAAGATTTTAGAATAATAATGGTAAAATTAATAGCAGGGCTTGAAAACAACATAGGGGACATCAAAGAAACTATGGCTACAGACAGAATGGAAAATAAAAATAGGCATGAAGAATTAAAAAATGCGATAAATGAGATCCGTAGATTAGAGGCCTCCAATGCACGGATTGAAGAGGCAGAAAGGAGAATAAGTGATTTAGAAGACACCATGATAGAAAAACAAGAAGCTGACAAAAAAGAGACAAACTGATCCAGGAACAGGAAAGAAGAATTCGAGAGCTCAGCGATACAGTCAAACGCAACAATATCTGTATCATAGGAATCCCAGAAGAGGAAGAGAGAGGGAAAGGTGCTGAAGGAGTCCTGGAACAAATTATAGCAGAGAACTTCCCCGACCTGGGGAAGGAAGTAAATGTGGAAATACAAGAGGCTCAGAGGACTCCCCTCAGATGTAACTTGAATTGATCTTCTGCACGACATATCATCGTAAAATTGGCAAAACACAAGGACAAAGAGAGAATTTTGAAAGCAGCTAGGGAGAAAAGGTCCCTCACATACAAAGGGAAAACTATCAGAGTGGTGACAGACCTATCTACTGAAACTTGGCAGGCCAGAAAGGAATGGCAGGAGATCTTCAGTGTGATGAACAGTAAAAATATGCAGCCAGGAATCCTCTATCCAGCTAGCCTGTCATTCAAAATAGAAGGAGAGATAAAACCTTTCCAAATAAACAGAAATTGAAAGAATTTGTCACCACTAAGCCAGCCCTACAAGAAATCCTGAGGGGGATGCTCTGAAGGAAAGGTTGCAAGGAACAAACATTCCAGAGACACCACCACAAACATGAACCCTACAAAAGATACAAAGACTCTAAACCCACATATTTCAATAATAACACTGAATGTAAATGGGCTGAATGCTCCAATCCAAAGACATAGGGTAGCAGAATGGATTAAAAACAAAATCCATCTATATGCTGTCTACAAGAAACTCATTTTAGACGGGAAGATACCTTCAGATTAAAAGTAAGGGGATGGAGAAATATATATCATGCTACAGGAAATCAAAAGAAAGCCGGAGTAGCGATACTTATATCAGACAAACTGGACTTTAAAGACAATCACAAGAGATGAAGAAGGGCACTACATAATAATTACAGGGTCCATCCATCAGGAAGAACTAACAATCATAAATGTCTACGCACCGAATATGGGAGCACCTAAATATCTAAAACAATTAATCACAAACAGAAACAAGCTTCTAGATAAGAATGTGCTAATAGCAGGGACTTTAATACTCCACTTACAGCAATGGATAGGT
>JAESUZ010002834.1:0-381706 GCA_017311185.1 Proteles cristata cristata
TTTCATTCAGTTTTCTGGGAAAGTTTCCCAACTTTATCTTCTGACTTTTCTATTGGATTTTTAAGGCCTTCCTAGCACATTAATTTCAAAGAACTCTTCTCTATTTTCCAATGGCACCTCTTGATAATATCTTGTTCTCCTTTCACGGATGCAGTAGCCTCTGTCATTTTTCTGAATATGGTAGGTAATTTGACAAAGGTTTCTAGTGCTCCCTGAATAGTCCGATTTTTCTCTCATTAAATGAGGCTGAGACAGGGGCAGGCTCAGAATGCCAGGCTTCAAGACAGAGCCTCTGGCCTGCGGCCTCTCACTTTGACCTACCTAGCTCATGCCCCTTTCCTTAGCAACCTGCTGCCCCTTCTCAAGGAAATCTCCAGGGAAAGACCCCTACAGATCCAATCCTTGGAGCAGGGAACTCAGCCCTCCTTCTTTCCATCCACGTCAGGGTTCTATTGCACACAAGGGTTCCTTTGGAGTTTCTGGTGATGGAGAAAAATCAATGAAGCAAGTACTTTGGATGAGAGGGACCTCCCAGCTCCTCTCTATGGTACCATGTACCTGTCTCTCCTTGGAGAAACAGTCTCAGGGGAGAGCAACGTGCAGGCACTGGCTTGAACCAGCTTACAAGAGACACTTGTTAGGGCTTCAAGACTTTGGTGAGCAGGTTGATGCCACATGGATAGCTTGAAGTCAGCCATGGTAAGGGTATTTCCACCGTGGAAATTGGCAAGTGCTACCTGTCAGGTTTTTTGTTTTGTTTATTCATTCATTCATTCATTTTTTGAGAGATTGTTATTAAACATACCAGCACACCACTGAGTATCAGTGTCCCTCATTTGGTGCTCAGGTTCCCAGGGAGTGGGGTCGAGAAGCAGGACGAGTGCCTGGAGTTGCACAATCCAGCAGCCTTGCTGGGGATCCGTGCTCTGAGGCTGGGTTTGCTATCGAGCATCTCTGCAGCTTGCTATGTTAATGCATTGATTTTGACTTTACATACTCGGAATCGTGCCTTATTATGCAAACAACTGCAACCTATCCTCAAATTACGAGGTCTGTGGCCCTTTCTTTTTTTTTTTTTTTAACAGGAAATGTCTTTCCATTTATTTATGTCTTTAATTTCTTTCAACAATTTGAACTTCTTTTGTTAAGTCTTTTGTTGTTTTATTATTTTTCATTGTAGTAAAATACATGTAAAATTTTACCATCTTAATCATTCTTTTTTTTTTACAAATAGTTGTCAAATTAGTTTCCACATAACACCCAGTGCTCATCCCCACAAGTGTCCTCCTCCATGCCCATCACCCCTCCCCACACATCCATCAGTCCTCAGTTTTTGTCAGCATTCAAGAGTCTCTCATGGTTTGCCTCTCTCCCTTTCCCCACCATTTCCGCCCTTCTTCTCCCCCTTGTTCCTCTGTCAAGTTCCTCCTAATCCTCCTATACGTGCACACATATGATATTTGTCTTTCTCTGCCTGACTTATTTCGCTCAGCATAACACCCTCAAGGTCCATCCATGTTGCTACACATGGCCAGATTGCATTGTTTCTCATTGCCATGTAGTATTCCATGGTATAGATAAACCACATCTTCTTGATCCATTCGTCTGTTGATGGACACTTAGGCTCTTTCCATGTTTTAGCTATTGTGGAGAGTGCTGCTATGAACATTGGGGTACATCTGCTCCTATGCATCAACATTTCTGTATCCCTTGGGTAAATTCCTAGCAGTGCTATTGCTGGGTCATAGGGGAGTTCTATTGTTAGTTTCCTTAGGAATCTCCACACTGTTTTCCAGAGGGGCTGCACCAGTTTACATTCGGTCTGTGGCCCTTTCTTAAAAGTAATAAGCATGGTGTCCACATAGCAGAGCACCAGGGAGCCAACCACAGGCACCAGGGGCTCCTGATTGTCCCCAGAGAGCATAATGGCCCTCCTCCAGGAAAAGCAGGCTGTGGACTGTCTTATCTATGGAGCCCTCAATGGATCTGGCACCATCCACCTTGTCATTCTTGTATCCTTGTGCTTCTTCCCTCTCTTGACGGTCCCTGTAGGAATAGCTTGGCAGGCTGGGTTGGTCTTGGTTACCCAAGCCTGAATGTGATCCTGCCCCTAAGGGGAGAGGAGCTTGGGAAGCTAAGGGAGAAAGGGAGGGTATGTGCCTAGCGCCCCACAGCAATGAGCTGCTCTGGGTCTTGACTTTCCCTGTCCCTTCATGCCATCTCTTTCATCTACTGCTGCCCTCCTTCCATCCCTGTCTCCCCGCCCAGTGCCAGCTTCTGCTGCCCAGCCAGATTGCAGATGGGCTTCCCTGAGCACCCTCCCTGGGGACAGCACTACAAGGAAGGGTCAGGGAACCAGGCGATGAGGTGCCAGCTCTGACCCTCACCAGCCCCTGTAGACCCTGGATGCCTGGTTTAAAGGATGGTGGTCAACTTCCCTGTGGGGCCTGAGGGTACAGGGCTCAGGTGGCAACAGATTCTAGGAATAGTGAGCTAGTTCTTACCCCTCCTGCCCTGCTCTGACTTAACTCCTCTATGCGTCTTGGTTTTCCCATATGTGAAATGGGACTAATCACCCTCAAAACACCCCTGCAAGGTACTAATTACTGTCTGTAAGAGACTTTGAGATCTTTGGATGGAATATAACAGTACTAATAATGGATAATAACACTCTGTCTTTCTCCAGTGCCTTTCATCCCTGGACTCAAAGCCTTTTACAAACCTTAATTAATTCTCACAACACCCCAGTGCAGGAGGCTGATGGTCATTAGCCCTATTTTACTGGTGGGGAAACTGAGAGAAGCCAGGAGATTGGCTTGAGGCCACACAATAAGTTGGCAGGCCCACGGGGGTTGGAACTCACAGCCCCCGGCCTCTGGGAGAAGCTCAGACAACACGGGGTTCCACCCCACCCAGCAAGGAGGCCGATGGGGGGCAGTGGCCGGGCCTCCTGGTCTGCTGGGCCACAGAGTGGCTGCCAGGGGTGTCTGGGCCATTGAGCTCTGGAGAGACTTGGGAAAATGGAAGGAGGCACATAGGCATGGTTTTGCTGGCTTGGCCTAGTGATTTGGGAAGAGAAGTAATATCTGTATGGTACCCAGTGTGCACAAGGCACTTTGGCTATTTAGTCTCATCCTACTTGTGAGGTAGGGCATGTATGTTCCCATGCCACAGATGAGGACACTGGCTTGTTGAAGAGACCACCACTTCTCCCCCACCATGGGCGAAGCAACATGCTTCTGCCTTCTTTATCACTAATTATGCCAAGAGTCATCCAGGTAACATTAGGTATTACTGGTCACCATTTTAGAGATGAGGAAACTGAGGTACCCAGAGGAGAACCGACTTGCTCAAGGGTGTGACCTTCGACAGGTTCTTCCACAATTTCTCCCTTCCCCTACCCCACCCCCAAGTCCGGAGTCCCCGAAGCCCTGGCTCCCTCCCAACCCACTGTGGGCAGGTGAGGTTGGATGAGATCATGTCAGGAAAGGCTTTGAAGTGCTGGAGGCAGCAGCCCAGGGGAAGATGAAAAGCCTCCTGTCCTGGGGTCTGTGTCATCCCATAGGGAAGTTCTCAGAAGAATGGAAACAGCGGGGTGACCTGGGATGACTGGGTATCATCTGGGGCGAGTGGCCCCACGGACCTCCCTTCGGGCTCTGGGGCAGCCTCCCATGTCCTCCCTGGGGGGCTCTCTGGAAAGGACCAGGCTTCCTGGGACAGAGGGCTGAGCGGTGGGCCTCTCCACCAGTAGAGGTCAGGGAGAATTTGAGGCCAGGTCATGTGACTGAGCAGCTACTGTCCCTCTCCTGAAGGCCAGTTGTCCAAGGGAGCTACCTTAAAGACTTATGAGGTCCCTTCCAGTTCTGATAGTCCCCAGTACCCTGACTCGGTGCCATGCTCCCCAGAATCTTGTCTATTTCCCATGACTGGCCCTGCGCGAGCTCAAGTAATTCGTTAGAAAGCAGATTCATTCCAGTGACATTGGCCGACCTTCGGGACAGAGCAGGGTGTCAACAAACCCAGCTCTGGCTCCTGGCCCTCACAAACATGCTGTGTGGTCTAGACAAAGGCCTCAGTTTCCCTGTTGGTAAAAACAGCAGTAATGAATGCCAATGGAGTAACACCTGTGGAGGCTTTGGGGCCTGAGGAAAGAGATGCAGAGAATGGCAAGATCAGCATCTGTCTTGGCAAGGGGGTGAGCGTGCAGAGAACACAGTGCTCGTGGAATAGAACACGTGGGGTGCAGGGTGTGGGAGAGGAGGAGGAAACGATCTTTGGGGATACATGCTAAAACCTCCATTAGTGGTTTTGTTCACAGCCTGCTGCTTAACCTTGACAGAAACACTGTCTAAGATGTGTATAACCTTTTACTTAGCAAAAAGCTTTTGCTTCTATGTTGTCTCTCTCTCTCTCTTTTTTTTTTTTTAAATCTTTGTTTATTTTTGAGAGAGACAGAGTGCGAGCAGGGGCGGGGCAGAGAGAGATGGAAACACAGAATCCGAAGCAGGCTCCAGGCTCTTAGCTGTCAGCACAGAGCCTGATGCGAGGCTCGAAATCACGAACCGTGAGATCATGACCTGAGCTAAAGTCAGATGTTTAACGAACTGAGCCACCCAGGTGCCCTATGTTGTCTCTTTTAACCCCCTCCACACCTGTGGGAGAGGTCTAGCACTCCCAATTTACAGATGAGGAAATGAAGGCTTGGAAAGATGAAATAATCTGCTCGAGAACACATGGGTAGTAAGGGGCAGACCCAAGCCTGTAACCCAGATGTCTCTCTGAGATTCTCTAGAAATTTCTAGAATTCTCTAAAAATTTCTCCACCATGGCGACTTCCAGGAATCAGTTCAAGGCAGGCCCATCCTAGGGGTTGAGGGCCTAGATCACAGGGCCCACTGTGAATCTTCTGGACTCTTCCTCCTGCTGAGGCTCCTTGGGGTGGGGGCCTGGCCCCTTTGGAGGAATCTCAGATGGTGAGTTCAGGGTGCGGCCAGGAGTGGGTAGGAGGTGCTGGAAGCTGCTGGCTGGGCAGGGCAGGCACCAGGAACAGTGTGACCTGGACAGTGTGACCTGTAATAATTAAGTGGCAAGCAGTGGCAGTGCAGCAGGGAGTCCCCTCTGTGACTGTGGGTGGCCTCACTGAGGCTGGGGGCCTCTGTTCCTCCGGCTCTGCTCATTCCCCTTTGGCCACTGCTCTGCAGCTTCCAGAAGGCAATGTTCTTTCTCCCTCCCAGTAGATCTTCACCCGGGAGCCTGCTCAGACCTGCCCTCCTCGAAAAGCACGGTAGCAACTCCCTGGGGCAGAAAATGTCTCTTCTGAAAGCAAGACAAGAGTTTAATTAAGCCTAAATGTGCACAGTTGAGCCTGAAATTAGGGTGGTGGTGGGGGGGTGGCGAAGGCAATTGAGGACAGGGGGGCTTCAGCCCAACCTTGCCCCAGCTGAGCAAAACAACCCTGCAAGCAAACATTTACAGAGCCCGAGGGCTTGGTTACAAAACATTTCTGACCTAGAAAGGGGAGAACACCATGTTCCCTACCCCCTGAACTTGGATGTTGGGGTCTGGAGAAGAGGAAGCAGGAAATAAAGAGAAGCTACCTCTGAGACTATCCGGGGTCCGGGGGGTGGGGGGTGGGGGCTTGCAGGGGCTCTGCTGTGACTGGAGCTGGGCAGGTGGGAACCCTTCCCACCCCCAAGGGCCAGCTGGACTCTGGGCGAGCCAGTCAGACCACACACGCAGGTGTGCCAGGTGGGCAGAGCTCAATTGTGCTCCCTAAGGAAGAGGGTAGAGCCGCCAGCCCCAGTGTGCCCAGTTGGCTGGGCTCTTGGTTTTGGGGATCAGAGCAGCTGAGACTTGCTTTGTGAACGACTACAGGCATGTGGGCAGTCGGTGGCTTTGAAGGGGACACTGGTTTCAGCCCCTCTCTTGTCCTTAGGTCTCAGATTGCTGCCGAGACAGTCAAACGCAGCCTCCTCCTTCTTTACCTGGCAATTGGTCCTCCTTCACCCTGCAACTTGGGTTTGGCCTCACTCTGCCAGGCACTGAAAGCAAGATGAGACGGGCAGACGGGCGTGTTCTCGCTTGTCTCAGGGCACAGGCAGTTGCGACAGAGCCCCTGCGTGCATGTAAAAGTGCACGAGTGTAGCAGAGTGAGGGAACAGGCTGTACGTGGGGCTGCATGCCTGGCCCTCCTTCCCTGTGTGTGTGTGTGTGTGTGTGTGTGTGTGTGTGTGTGTGTGTGTTGGGGGAGCATCAGTCTGGTATGTCACTGAGACAGGGGACCCAAGGACAGAGGGCATAGCCAGCTTGGTTGATATGGAAGCTGCTTTTGTGATCCTGCTTGTTAGGCCATCTGATCACTTAGCGGAGATGGTCTGACTTACTAGGGGTTGGATGCTGCTCACAGGTTCCTTGACTTTTAGGGATGCTCTGCTTAAGAGGTCAAAGTGGGTGCTGTAGCTGGTGACCACAAGAAGCGCCAGCTAGGGTTCGGCCACTAAACTACCTCCATTTGCTTTTCCTAACTTGGGTCTTACACCTTGGTGGCTTTCTCTTTCCTGGGACAGATGGGAAACCCTGGCAAAGCCTTCCTAGTACTGAATCACAAGTATCATGGGGGGTGATGACTCATGGGCAGAGGGTCAGGAGAGACCCACACCCATCTGTGCCAGTCTTCCCTCGGTGGCATCCCCATCTCCATCAGGCTCCTGTGGCTGCTGTAACAAATGACCACAAACTTGGTGGTCTTAACAGAAATTTATCATCTCACTTCTGCAGACCTGAAGTCCTAAAGCAAAATGGCGGCACGACCTCTGCCCACATTGGGTGACCATGGCATTCCTTAACTTTGGTGACTTCACATCACCTTCTCCCCTGTGTGCATATGATCTCCCTCTGCCCCACTCTTATAAGGACACTTGTCATTGGATTTCAAATCCCCCCCAGATACTCTTGAATGACTTCCTTATCTTGAGGTCCTAAACTTCATTCATTACTTTTTTCCAAGTAAGACCACATTCACAAGCTCCAGGGATTCCGTTGTAGGCATTTCTTTTTTTTCTTTTCTTTTTTTTTTGGGGGGGGGAGGGCAGGCAGGCACCATTCAACCCTCTACACCATACAGTGACCAGTTAGCCATGGATGGCTTGGACACCTCCAGTGGTGGGAAGCTCACTACCTCATGAGTTGGCTCAGTTCACATCCAGTCAGGTCTAATTATCCTAAAGTTCTTACTGGGTGGAGCTGAAAATCTATTCAGCAGGAACCTCTACCCATTGGCCCAAGTTCTGGCATTTGCAGCGCATAAAATACCTCTAAATAAATTAACTTGCCCTTCCCATTACCTCCTGCCCCCAACTGCAGTGTAAGAACAAAAAACCAGACAAACTATGACCTAGTTTAGTCTTGATGTCAGGGACAGTATACAGACTCTGGGGTCAGGAGACCTTGACTCACTGGTGGCTCTGTCCCTAGGACCTTGTGCCTCAGTTTCTTAAACATAATGCCAGAGGGCCAGCTGAATCGCTCTTTCCATAGGACACTTTTGGGAAATGCATCCTGGATAGTCACAATTCACACTGTCATATTAAAGTTTCTGAGAAGCCCTGAGTAAAGATACATAATTTAAGTCAGTCTTTTCCAAACTCATTTGAAAATAGAGTCCCTTTATCGACTACCATCTTCTTTTATCACCCTGCAGAACTTCCGTGCTGCCTTGTGGTCTCTATGATGCCTGGGGGTCTCTTCCAGCTTTCACAGTCTGTGGGGGGGCAGACAAAACGGTTGAGTTCCAGTTCATGGTCTTTGGTTCCCATCCCCAGGATTGTTGCTAAGCGTTTTGCTGGAGGTAACAAAGGATCCATTACAGGATGAGAGGCAAGAATCTGGAACACGAGAGGCCCCTCCCTCAAGCCGCAGACAGCTGGCCGAGGTTGTGGGTCATGGCTTCCTCCCAGGGGCCCCAGGCCTCTCCTTACCCCTGCCTAGCTCCGCAGAGATGGGGCCTGTGTGGGGAAGCCAGGGGAGGAGGAAGCATTTCTGTTGCCCTGCCTGACAGGACCTGCTTACCCCCGGGATCCAGATCTCACTTGACCTCAGACTCCACCTGCTCAGCTTTCCCTCTCTATTTACATAACTACCTCTGAACCTAGCTCTTCCAGAAGCTTCTGCTGAAGGTCCCAACTAAATCCTTCTTAACGTGGCTGGGGCGTTGGGGGGCAGGGAGGGATCTCAAAGCAGTTGCATCTTATGAAATGGGAGCAAAAACTAAATCTGAACCTTACCAGGAAAAGATGCTGCCCCAGGGAAGAGAGGAGCCTGAAAAAGGTGTCCCCAGGGAAAAGGGAGAGATGGGACGGGTGGGGGCAGAGCTCCAACTCCAGGCCCAAGAGAAAGACAGAAACGTGAAATGGAAGCTAAAGAACTGGGTGAATAGGATGGACTGAAAAGACCCCCAGATTTATTCCCCTGCCTCCAGTGAGATACACTTGGGCCTCTAACCTCTCCTGTTTTTAAGACCCCAGAAGGGGTGTCCTGGGGTCTATATGATTTGATCCTCACAACATCTACAATTTTACAGCAGTAAATACTGGGCCCCAGGGAGGCTTAGTATGTTGCCAAAGTCAAGAGGCAAAGCGAGGAACAGGCCCAGCTCTATCTGGCTCCCAATCCCACCCCACAGCTTTTGACATTATTCAGTGACACGGCCTCTGGATTCTGATGGTGTGCCCAGTTCTCTCTTTGGTCGGCCCTCACTCTCCCCTACCCTCGCCAGAGTTGGATCTGATGGAAGGACCGTGTAAGTAGGTTGGATCTGCTCCCGGCCCAGCCTGGAGAGACCTCATCTGTCCTCTGGTTCAGGTAGTAGACTTCCAGTTACTGGGGCGGGAATGTTTGCCTTCTGTTAATGAAAAGAAATAGATGTGATAATAAATAAACGCCCAACCCAGTGCAGTAATCAGTGGCCCTAACAATAAGGCTCTGTGTTTGCCCTCGGCTGTGGGTTATATTCATTGGCTATAGTCACATCTCGGGAGCCCCTGCACCCGTCATCCAGGGCGGGCCCCACCAGAGTTGGGGAGCAAGCCTTCCAGTCTTAAGCTCCTAGAATCCATCCTGGGTAGTGACGCTCCTGCAGACCGGCTTGGGGGTGCCCTAGACCAGAGCGAGGGAAATGCACCAGGCTTCAGAGTTCACGCAGCAGTGGACATGGTGCCTTTCACTTGGCGTCAGAAAACAAGTCTGGTCCCAGCTCTGCCTCTGCTGCCCTGGGTGACCTGAGGCAAGCCCGTTTCCCTCTCTGGAGCCTCAGTGTCCACATCTGTATCATGGTGGCTGCCGGGGAGGGGTGAGTGGAGCAAACGATCTCTCATGTTCCTTCCAGCTCTGACATTACGGGAACCTGTAGCCACGGGGCCTTAAAGCTTTACGCTTTAAGTGTATGGGCCCCTAGCTGGTTCCGGGCACCAAGAACTCAAGCTCTTCTGGGTGGTGGCTGGACGTCCATGCCTGCCTCGGTTTCCCCAAGCCCTTCTCTTTTTTTCCCACTTTCCCTAGCTCCCACATGTATAGAAATTCCCAGTTCAGAAACATTATCCCATTTGAGCCTCACCACAGCCCTGCGAGACTGGCAGAGAAAGGAATGCTGTGCTCCCAGCATTAACCAGGAGCCAGGCCCTTCCCGTGCCATTTCACCGAATCTTCCCCGTAGCCTCGGAAACCCTTTTGGGAGTAAGGCAGAGTATAAATAAATAGATGGCAGATGGATATTTATACAAATGCATACACGCATAACCCTCACAATGGCCCTGAGGTTATTACTGTCACCACATCACAAGGGAGGAAAGTGAGGCTCAGAGGGATTCAGTAACTAACTCCCAGGGTCCCTTGGCTCTACAAGAATCAGGATTTGAGCCCAGGTTTCTTTGACCGAAGCCCATGGCCCTTTCTGTCACCTCGAGCTATGCACAAATCAGCCATCTTCCCCCAACTTCGCAGAATTAGGTGTCTAGAGATCAAGTGACTGTGTCAAGGTTTGGCAGCTCTGTGCAGCAGAGGCAGGAATCAAACCTTGCCTTTTGTCTACAAACCTAGGGCCGTTTCTGGAAACCTCATAGCTGCCACAAAACAAACCTCCCTCCTTCCCTTCCTTCCTTCCTTCCTCCCTCGCTTCCTTCTTTCCAGGAACATCCCCTACTCTCTCAAGTGCTTTCATGTCTCAGGCAGGAAATTGCATGATGTGCTCACGCGAGCAGAGAGCGGAGCCATCACTCCCCGGGCTCTGTGTGTCCGTGGAGACGCAGGTCCCATGAGGCAGTCCACGTGTCCGGTGACCCACGGCAGCTCCTCTGTGAGCACCAGGGTAGCATGCGCTGACACCCAGGGGAGCGCCCTGTGGGGGCTCAGGCAGCACGTGGCCTGTTCTGTATGTGCCATTCTCAGGGTGCCTGGCTGAGTCTGCGGTTTCTGCCCTCTCCATGTGAACACACCCCAGACAGCTGGAGCGCTGAGCACTGCCCAGCTGGGAGCATTGAACTTGGACTCTACCTTCCCATCCCATGGCCCGCTGCGGTCCCTTCCTAACTCTCTCTCGGTCTCCACCCTGGGTCCTTCCTGCCCCCTTCCATCCTCTCCCCTGCCACCAGGGTGATGAGCTTCATTAGATTTTTCAAACTCAGGGCTGCAGCCCACGATGTGTGTCCCTTGATTCATGGAGAGAAAATGTGCCACCCTGAGGGTAGCATTCAAAATCGTTTGGAAAACTGATGCTTAAGGCATAGCTTAGATCATGTCTTCTCTCTCTTCTCAAGAAACTGCCAAAGGAGGCATCATGAGTGCTTGCGATTGTTCTCCGTGTCACACGTGTATCACCGTTCAATCTCTCCCTCTCATACGTGTGTGTGTGTGTGTGTGTGTGTGTGTGTGTGTGTGTGTGTGAGGTGGCATTTGGGTCTGGTTTCTTTTGATCATTATATTTGCTAACTGTGTATATTTGTAGTACAAGTATACACACACATAGATGTATATATAGACATACATCTATGTGTGTAAAAAATATAATTGTCTTTTTCTTGCTGAAATATTTTTTAAAAAATTTTAATCCAAGTATAGTCGACATACAAGGTTATAGTACTTTCAAGCGTACTCCACAGTGAGTGGTTCTATACATTTTGCTATATGTATTTCAGTGTCCTGCTGAAATACTTTCCATCAAAACCCAAACATTACGTCATTCATCCCTAAGTTCTTCAATATGCATCTAAAGAATATGGATATTCTCTTACATAAGCAGAGTGAGTGCCATTATCCCACCTAAACATTTTTTTTATAAAAACCCTAGGCATCATGTACTATCCAGTCTATATTAAAAATTCCCAAATTGTGTATTTATAAAAGAAATTCAGAGATGCAGAGGAAGCTCTGACCCCATCGCTGTTCCTGCCTCCTCTCCTCACTCTTCAAGCTGGTGCGTATCAGCATTGCTTCGGAATGAAATTCAGACCCCTCCAAGGCCAGCCACAGGACATTTCCGAGTCTGGCGTGAAACTCACAATAGAATCATCAGGGTCAGCTGATTCACACTCTCATATGGTTTGTGAATCCCTTTTACAACACCCAACCAATCCCAGTCTCTTTCTGAACATCTCTTCCGAACTTCCAGTGATATTTTCAGCCAGTACTGCTTCCTGAAGCTGAGGTCAACTCTGCCTCCCCCAATACTAGCCCTTACCCCTAGCCGTGCCCTTTGGGGCCACAGGGAACAGCTATAAGCATAGCTCCTTTTCCACAGGGAATACCTGCAGATACTTGGACCACATGCCCCTGGTCTCAGTCAACCCCATACATTTATTTCTCTTCCTTCGTACACATACTTTCCAGAACCTGGACCCTTCTGACGCTGTCTGCTCTGCACACTCTCTGACCTTCACCTTGGCAACATGCCATTAGACTCCTGTAGGCGGTGTCACTGCCATCACCTTCATGAAGGCTTTTCTGATGGTTTCCATCTGGTATGTTCTCACTCTGCATCAACTAGAGAACCCCGGGGGCTCCCTTGTGGCGTTTACTGTGTTACGATTTGCTGTAAAGCTGCTTGAGAATCTTTCTCATCCCTCACCAGATTCCAAATTCTTTGAAGGCAGCCACTTCCTTACCTGTCTTTGTTTTCCTTGAACAGCCTAGCAAACAGTAAGTGCTAATGGTAGATGCTCTCTGTGTGCTCATTGGCGCACGAGTCCACTTTCTTAGTTGCAAGATACAGATTCCCCAACTCAGTTGCCCTGGAAAGGTCTCCTGCTCCTGGCCTCTCTCTGGACCCCACTTATGTCCCCTGTGGGCCTACTATGTGGAAGAGAAAAGCAGAAAGCCTGGCACACGGGAGTCAGGAGGCCTGGAGACACCCCTCCTCGGCGTCAAGGTTGGTGTGACCTTGAGCCCATGACTTACCTTACCTGAACCTCACCTGAACCTCAGTTTCTTTATCTGGAAGACAGGACCGGTAATGTGGGCCCTGTCTGCCGCATAGACTGTTGAGAAGATCAGATAAAACCCTATTGGGTGACGCATCAGTATGAGTAGAGATGGTTTGTAATGGCCCAGCGCCATGCTAATCGGAAGATTCATTAACACCTTCGGTACCAAGAGTCTGCGGCCTGGGTGCACGTGTTCAAATCCCAGCTCTGTTTCTGTTTCAAATTTATGTGAGTTTACTTCTCTTGACTTCAATTTTCCTCATCTGTTGATTGGGAATAATAATTGTAACTGCCTCACAGAATAATATTGTGAATATTAACTGAGTTCATATAAATGACTCCATTAAAAGACTGTCTGGTACAAGGTAAAGCCCTATAAAAGGTTTCTATGGATGTCACCATCGTTACTGCCTCATGCCCCCATTGCTGTGTGTGTTGGTTCTTATTCTTCTAGCCAGATTGTAAGGCACCCGAAGGGAGGGTCCGTCCATGCTTCAGGTTTCCTTTATGCTGTATTTTTCCCAGCACCGGCTAGGCGAGTCCTGGGGCCAGCTGATGGATGGCTGAGACAGACAGCCTGGCAGGGCCCTGGGCTCTGACCCAATTAGAAGTGGGTGGAACTTGCCTGGACCTTCACGGCCTGGGCCTCCACAGAGGGGGAAAGATCACGCTGGGGCCAAATCACCCCTTTCTCCTGGACTTCTAGGTCCTTAGGACAGGAGATGAAGAGCTATGTTTCCAAGCAGAACTTGGAGATGCCTGACAGGAGACTCGCCCTGGACAAAGGTGTCAAAGAGTTTCTCCTTCACCCTCCCTTTGCCCAAAGACAGGCCCTGTGTTCACTCTAGTTTCTTGGGAGCAGATGAGGAGGCAGAGGTCTGGAGATGTCAAGTGCCTTACTCCAGGTTACACAGCCAGCCACAGTAGGGTCATCCTTGGATCTCTGTTTCCCAACTGGAAGCTCAACACTGAGTCACCTCTCCTAGTGCAGCTCTGAGACCCGGAAGGAGAAGCGAGGGAAGTTGTCTTGTTCCTTCTCTGCAGACCGACCCCACAAACATTCCTACGCTGGGTAACTTCTGTTCTAACTCATAAAGATATTTCTGAATAATAGCACTGGGCACTTATCTATGGAATGTATCTGGCTTAAAAAAAAAAAAATGAAAACAGCTGGGGAAGTACCCTCTTCCTGCCCGAAGCTTTCTGGGGCATTGACTACTCAGTCTCCCAGCGGCCGTAAGCAGGTGGCCAGAAAGCCACCAGCTTTCTGAAAAGTCTCGTACAAACTTCAGTATAACTCTAAATGTGGTCTAAGGCAACAAAAAGCTTTTGTTGTTGTTGTTTGCTATTTTGTGTTATTGAAAGTAAAATACAGTTAAAAAAAAGTGTCCTAATCTTAGGGCAGAGCTTGATGAATTTTTAACACATGACCATCAGCCTGATGCAGGACATTCAGGGATTTTTGTTTGTCTTTTTTTAACCCCCTTTTTTAGAGAGAGAGAAAGAGACAGAGAAAAAGAGAGTGAGCGAGAGAGAGAGAGCAAGCGCTAGTGTGCAACAAGCAGGGGAGAGGCAGGGGGAGAAGGAGAGAGAGAATTCCAAGCCAGCTCCATGCTGTCAGCACAAAGTCTGACGCAGGGCTTGATCTCATGAACCATCACATCATGACCTGAGCCGAAAGCAAGAGTCAGATTGAGCCACCCAGGTGCCCCTATTTCTTGTCTTTTTAAAGTAGGCTTCACACCCAGCAAGGAGCCCAAGTCAGGGCCTGAACTCATGTCCCTTGAGACCAAGACCTGAGCCAAGATCAAGAATCAGATGCTTAACCAACTGAGCCACCAAGGTGCCCCAGACATTCAGTTTTTATATTACTATTATGATTGCCTCTAGAGTGAGAGTTTCTGAACCTCCTTGTTTTCATTTCTTCTCATTAGTGTATGTCCTATACCTGAAACAGGAATTAGGGTGGGCGGAGCTACGTGCCATATCTCAGAACACTTAAGCTGGGAGGGTCCCCCTTGGAATTTAAAGGAGGCCACAGGGGAGGGAGTCAGCATTGCTTATTCACTCAGCTCTCTCCCCCAAATGCTGGTATCTTTTGATCCGTGGTTCCCAACTTGTCTTCTGCCCCCACACCTAAGGGATAGGACACATTCCCTCGGGACTAGTGGCTCAGTGTATCTGTAAAGTTGAAAGGGAGGGGAAGTGCAGTTTGAAAAGAGCTGCACTAGGAGAGGTGGCTCAGAGACGGGTTTCCAGCTGGGACCCTGCTATGTGGCTGACTATTCTGACACTCACCCCCACTCAGGTGTGAGACCCACTGATTGAGTTGCATTTCCCCCTATCCTGAAATGTCACCCATGAGAAGATACGTCCGGGATTAATAGCATCATCTACTCTAGCTACTCCCCAGTTTGCTGGGTAGGCCTCCCCCACCCCCACCAGATCCACTGTTTATCCTTCTTTGCCCTTCCGTATGTCCTGGGGGGCTGAGCTCAGTGGCCTGCCTTTAGCTAGAGATGGGGACAGGGGATGAGAGATGGGTCTGGCATCCCTCCCTGGCCCCACCTCCTCCAGCACTCGCTGGCCACGGCTGCTTCTCTCTGCCCTGCTCCATGGCCTTCTTCCATGGCCCCAGTGCACACCAGGCTCTAATAACACTATTTCCTCCCCTTCACAATCTTAGGGGTGGTCACAATTTCCAGCTGTTAGTAGGCTCTGGGTGCCAAGGTCCCCATCTCTATAAGGAGATACTCTGTTAAAGCCTCTTCCTTCGGACCAGCTGGGCTGAAGTCTGGTTGACTCCTGGCTGATCCGGAGATCTCTGGGCAAACACAAACACTTCCATATTAAACAGTCATTGATGATAAGAGGCAGTGGCTTTCAGAAATGTTCGAAGATTATCAGAATCCATGGCTTTCGACAGAGAAACGATGGTAGATTTGCTTAGGCACGATGCATAGAGGACCCTTTATCATTAAGACATGGAGTTTGCTTCTGGCCTGTCAAGGTGGGAAGCACAGGTGAGGGAGCAGAACACTGGATGTAAAGTCAGGTGGCATGGCTCTGAGCTCAGGCTCTGACACCCACAGTCTGGGAAATCTTGAGTAGGCTGCCTTGCCATGCTGTTCCTTGGCCTCCTCTTTGGCAATCCAGAGTCACCCCCACTGCTGTCACATCCGTGGCAGGGAGGTTGTGTGAGGGCAAGGGAGGCTATGTACATGAAAGGCTTCGTGAACCTTCCAGCGCTCAAAAGTGTGGGCCAGTGCAGCCCAGAGCAGCCAGCCATTCTGGGATTCAAGTAAGGGACCAAACACTGGGCTGAAGGGACAAAGGAGGAGACACAACTGCCAGACAGACCCAGGGAGCCAGCAAGAAAAGAGCCCTAATGGGGGCGCCTGGGTGGCTCAGTCGGTTAAGCGTCCAACTTCGGCGCAGGTCATGATCTCACGGTTTGTGGGTTCGAACCCCGCGTCGGGCTCTGTGCTGACTGCCAGCTCAGAGCCTGGAGCCTGTTTCAGATTCTGTGTCTCTCTCTCTCTCTGACCCTCCCCTGCTCACACTGTCTCTCTCTCTCAGAAATAAATAAAAAACATTAAAAAAAAAAAAGAGCCCTAAGCTATCTTTATCTCCCCAACCCTTTTCTCTATTCTCTGCACCCTCCACCTGACATGACCTTTCCCTAAGCTAAGCTATGATCCTAGGCTATTTATTCAGCTCAGAATTTAGGAGCACCTCTAAGGGTAGGGCGAAGTCACGCACAGAATCAAGTCCATGCTTTCTGGAGACCAGGAAGAGAGAAACAAGGACATTCCGGTAGGAAGCAGGTCATCCGGGGTCCTGGATAAGAGGAAGAACCTGGTGTCACAGAGGCCCAGCTGCATTTCCAGCTAGATCGTCACTAACCCACTAACCAAGTCTCCTAGACAAGTTACTTAATCTCACTTTCTTGATCTGCAACCAGGGAATAATAACCACCTCCAATGTGTGTTGGGAGGATTGCCTGAGACCATCTGTGTAATCAGCCAGACTCTTGGTAAGCGCTGGATGAAGGTTGGCCTCTATTCTTAGTATATGATTCCATGGAGCCAGGGGACCCTTTCTAACTGGGTGATCGGAAATGATTCCCCAAGAAAGAGGCAAGAAACTGGGCCCGGAGGCTGAATTCTCGGTGTAGCATTCACAGTTTGGCTGAGGCACCAGCATACGGCGGGTCCCCGCGGCACCAGGGCGCAGCTCTGTGTGGCGCTTGGGGGAAGCGGCAAGGTGAGGGCCGGCCGCAGAACGCAGGCCTCCCGGCGGGCAGAGGGAGACAACGCAAGTTCTGGAGCTGGGGAAGACCGGGATCAAAGCGCTCTGAGGCAGGCCGGGCGCACCAAAGGGAGGCTAGCGACTTGCATCAGCACAGATTCCGTGATGCTCCGCAGACGTCTCGGTGCTGCTGGGCTTTACGGGAACCCACAAGAAAGGAAAAGGCCGGGGAGCAGGCAGGGCGGGGGCGGGAGAGGGCGCGAGGGTGCGCTCGCCCGCCCGCGCGCTCCCGGCGGCGCCGGCCAGGGCCTGGGCGCGCCCGGGACGGCGGAGGCCGCGGAGGAAGCTCCCTCTTCTTTTCCCCCTCCTCCTTTCCCCTCGCATTACTGGAAGAACTGTGTGGGAGAGACCCAGAAGCACCCGGATTTTCGAACGCGGGGTGGGGGAGGGCCAGGCAGCCGCTGGTGCTCAAAGGAAAACTAAAAGTGCATCTGTTCGCGCCGCTTCAACACGCGGCTGCCCTCCGGAGGGTCCTAGGTGCCCCAGTCGCACCTCCCCTCCCAGCCCCCCAAGATCTCGCTAAGGCACCTGGGGGGCCGTATGGCGCAGGAGGGGACGGAGAGGCGAGTGAGAAAGTGTCACGATTTCTTTTCCTGCGCTCTCCCCGACACCGCCCCCGCCCCCAGTTTTCTCGTTTTGCCACTGCCGCTGGGGAAAGGGCTGATCGGTTTTGCGTCAAAGAACTGCATTTACTCAGTCCTGCTGGGAGAGGCGCGTAAACACCCGGGGAGGCAGGACTCAGGGATGAAATAACAACAAAACAAAAAACCCCCTTCCCCGCGGCCTGTGTGCACATCCGCCGGCCGCACACCTCTCCGGGGCCCGCAGGGTTGGGGACTCTGCGCGGAGGGCGGCGGCGGAGGCGCGAGGGGTCGGGCCCGCCTCGCCTCGCTGCGCGCGTCCTTGGGGATGGAGCTCAGGACAGAATGTGTTTTATAGCTGTAAACAATGACCCCGAGTATTGTTTGGGATTACCGTATCTTGGGGCCATTGGGGCGGCCAGATGCCGCCAGCCGTCCCGGAAACGCCAGCGCTTTATATAGAGCCCCGGGAAAGCTTTGAGTTCCCAGCTCTATTTTTCTTTCCTAGCAACTCCCCCCTTTACAGATAAGGAAACTGAGGACCGGATCTGTGACGTGTTACAACGCACAGCGCTTCACAGCGTTCGCAGTCTTCACACATCTTCCCGTTGGGTCCTCACAAGCACCCTGTGCGGGTACAGATGGCGCCACTTAAAAGAGTTGGGTAAACCGAGACTAAAGCAGAGTCTGGACCAGAACCCAAGTTCCTTGACTCCTAGTACAGTGCTCCTCCGGATCGTCTTTGCACAATTGAAGTACCAGAGCTGGCAAGGGCCTTAGAAGGTGATCATCCCTCCCAACCCCTTCATTTTATGGGAAGAAACCGAAGCCCGGAATGGTTAAGGGGCTCGCCCAAAGGCGTACAGCCCGTAAATAACACAGCCGGGCGTTCGTACTCCGAGGTCTCTGCTCTTTATCCCAGGCGAGGCGGGAAGACCCAGCAGTACAGACTCCTCGCTCCTCGAACTTGCCTCCAAAACAGCTGAAGGCTTGGTAGCTGAAGGCTTGGTTGGGGCACACCCTCGCCCGGTCTTCCCTCCCTCCCAATTTTTTAAAAAATTCTTTTAACAGTCGAGTTTGCTTCTAACGCCCGATTACTATTAGATGCATCCTAATTGTCCCGCAGGGAGGGCGGCCGGAATGTCCTGACTGGTTAATTTCGTCTTCAGGGCTACTCCTAACAGATTAATTGTAGGGCCGGGGGAAAAAAAGTGTGTGTTGGGGGTTGGGGGAAGCAGTGGGCAGCCAGCCAGGCCGGGAAAAATAGGCAGGTCGGCCCCGCCCGGCGGCGCCGCGCCCCGCCAAGGCCCGGCCGCAGGGCGGCGCGGGTACCCAGCGCGCCCAGGGCTCCCGCTGCACCGGGCGGCGCCGCGGAGGGCGCCGACGACCGCGTTTGGCCGCGCCCTCCCTGAGCGCGGCTCTGCGCGCCCGGCTCCCGGCCTCGAGGTGGCGCCGCACTGAACCTCCCGTCTTGCTCTTCAGGCTGTGATTATTTTGTAAAACCCGGCGCCGAGGCCCGAGCGACCGCTCACGGGGAGGGAGGGGAGGGGGGAGAGGGGAGGCCCGCCCCGCGCCCCTTCCCCGGGCGGTGGAGGGAGGAGACCGCGGCGCGCTCCGGAGCCGGCGAGGGAATCCCTCTCCCTCCACGTCACCCGAAAGCGAGGGAACCCGCACTCGCGTCCTCTAACGCAAATGACCATCTTTGGCAAAGTGCGCCAGTGGAACAGACCAAGGGCGCTGGGCTCGGGGGTGCGCGGGGGTGGAGAGGAGCCAAGGCCAGGGCAGGGGCCACCTCGGCGTCCCCAAGCAGCGCAGGCGGCCCGCTCCTGCCCAGCCAGCGCCTTTCTTCCCCGCGCGGGGAGTGCGGCTGGCGTCAGCGCGGCCGGGAGCCTGGGCACCGAGGGGAGCGCTGTGCCCGCCTCCTCCCGCGCCTCTTCCTCCTCCTCCTCCTCCTCCTCCCCCCGCTTGCCCGCGCGCTCCTCCCCGCAAGGTGGAGTCTGGAGTTGACGTGAGTGAATCCACATGGTACAGGGGTTGGAGAATAAAGAGTGGAGTTGAACTCGTGCCATTGTAGTGACTCATCTCGGGCAGAGCGCAGGGGCTCCGAGCGAAGCGACGAGCAAGTGAGCGGCGCTCGGCGGGCCGGGGAGAGAGGGAGAGAGGCGCGGCCAGGAGAGGCGGCCCGTCCGGGAGCGGGCGCCGGGGAAGGGGTGCAGTCGGGCGCCGGAGCGGCGGCACGGGCAGCGGGGCCACGTCCCTCTCAGCGCCGGCTCAGCTGGAGCCCCGCGGGCCCCCCGGACGCAGGCTGCCTTCTCTCGGCAAGTGTCCGAGCCGCTCCGAAACTCCGGCGGCGAGTCGACCACAGGAAGTTTATTCTCAGCTCCTTTTCTAAAAGGAGGAAATAGAAGTTTCTCCCAGCGGGCAGTCTTTTCTTTTCGCCTTTTTCGCCCTGTCTGAAATCGGGGGCCCCCGGACCCGGCAGGCGTGACCCGCTGGGCTCCTGCTCTTTTTTTTTTAATTTCCAGTTTTTGATCCCGCGAGCCGTCCCGGCTGGGCTCCGGCTGCGCGCGGGAGCGGGAGGGCGCGCGCAGGGGAGGGACAGAGGGACGCGCGGACTTTTAGAGGGAGGGACTGGGTGGCCCGCCGGTCCCGCGGCGCTCGCGAAGCAGGAAAGAAGTGCGGCGCGAGGCGCTCGGGAGGCACCGTCCCCGGGCTGTCGCCGCCTCCCGTCCGCGACCGCCACCGTCGGGGAGAAGCCCGGGAGCGAAGACCAGAGCCCGAGGCGCGGCCGGCAGGGAGCGAGCGCGCAGCAGCCGGTGCGCGGCCGCGGCGAGGGCGGGGGAAGAAAAACACCCTGTTTCCTCTCGGGCCCCCACCGCGGATCATGTACCAGGATTATCCCGGGAACTTTGACACCTCGTCCCGGGGCAGCAGCGGCTCTCCTGCGCACGCCGAGTCCTACACCAGCGGCGGCGGCCAGCAGGTAGGTGCGGGCCCCGGGTGCACCTGGCGGCGCGGGCGGACCCCCGCCCTCCTCTCGCCGCCACTGCCTCTTTTGCTTTCTTTTCCCATTTTTGGCTTGGCGAGAAAATTCCTACGGGGACACCGTTGTAAGTTCTGGATTTTCGTGTTGTCCTGCCCACCGTTCTCCCCGCATCACTTAACAAACAACCAAACCAAAAAACTGGAGCGGGGAGCGGGCTTGGAGAGCCGGCAAACCTTTGCCCTCACACTACATTATATCCAGACAAGCTCCTGGAATTGCACCTTCCTTCCCAGGAGCCTGTAAACTCCTCTCCCAGAAATTGCTCCCCTCTCTCCCCTCACTTCTCCGTGGTGGGTAAAAAAAAAAAAAAAAAAAAAAATCTTTGCACCCACTGGCCCCTCCCGACATCCAAGGACTCTTCCTGTGGGAAAGCCCTCTCCTTCTCTTCCCCCGCTCTCCATCAGCCTTAATTTCTCAAAGAGGTTGGGGATTCGGAAACATGGTTGGGCTCCTTCAAGTAATCCAGAGTGAGAGCGAGGGTTGTCGCCCTGGGAATAGGGTGCGAAGGTCAGGGAAGGAGGGGGTCAGCCTCGATAGCTCCGGGCCTGCGCCTTTGTGCCCCCGCGCCCATCCATCTCCTGTTCCGGTCAGAGAAGGGGCTTGTACTGCCGCCAAGAAGGGGCGCCTTGAGGGTCTGGGGGTACCTGGGGCAAGGACGCCTGCAGAGAAAAGTGGGGGTGGGGGGGAAAGACGAGACCTGGCTTAGGCTCCTGGGTGGTTCTGGAAGCAGAAAAACAACTTGTTTCTAAAGCAGCCGGACTGGTTTGCACTGGAAGGATTGTGCGTGCGATCTGTGTCTATAAATACCCGAAAGGTGCTGCTGGGGTGGCGGTGCTAGTGGGGTGCCTGCCCTGCGCAGCAGCCACCGCCCCCCCACCCAAGGCTTCAGAGGGAGCTGGCTTAACAAACAAGGCCACTACTACCTGAAGCCCGGCTCCCTCAGGATCTGCGGAGTCTCTAGCGAAGTTGGCTTCAGCCAAGAGTTGGTCCGGTAAGGCAGTGGCCTTGGCCTCTAGAAGCCAGCCAGCAAGGAGGGGCTGGGGTGCGCTTCCTGGGAGGGGTGGACCTTGCCAGAAAATAAGATGGAAACACGGCTCTCTCTAAGATCTGAAGAGGGATACCTTGTTCCAAAGTGATTCCCCGTACTTGGTGAGTCCCCCAAATGGCTTTTCTGTGTCTTTTCCTCTACCTCCCCTGGTGACCCCCATAAGCACTTGCTGAAGAGGACCTCGTCTGTGCATTGAGTGTACATTCAGTGCGTCTTTAATAATAAGCACCAAGGTGATGAGTTTTAAATCTTGTCCTAAAAGTGATTTTGTTTGCTTTCCAGTCCCACTGGTGGTTTTTATCGAATCCACGTATCATTGGGCCACGGTTTGGAGTCCTGTATACCCATTACTCTCTAATTCAACTTACTCTCTAATTCTACAAACGCCAAAACATCCCTCTCCTCCTCCCAGAATCCGAAAGAGGTCTTTTATATCTTGCCTGTTCCTTTCCCTGCAGTTTTTGTGGCAGTCATCGCTGCAATATTACAATCTCGCCGCCTGGCTTTGCTCAGACCCTGGGGCCTGAATGGGAAGTCAGACCGGACATCAGTGCCCGGATTGAATAATCTGTGTCACTAGGGCTTTGAGCCCAGGATGTGAGCAGAGGCAAGTCCCCTGTTTTGGAAGAAAATCAGACAGGAAACCAGTGCTAGGAAGAAGGAAGAGAACTCAGTCCAGCAGGGTGTAATGGGGCCTCATTACTGAAGCAAAAAGCAGCTGTTGGCTAATTCCTAGCATGCTGTAACACATGAGAATTTTGCAATTAGTAATAACTAGTGCACGGGTTCTCGCATACTCGCCTGCCTGTTTGGCCCGGCAGCTTGAGTGAAGTGCCTTTCAAACCAGAGGGACTGGCAAGGTAATGCCACTTTGGACAAGTCTTTCAGCCTGTCCATACCTGGGGGGTGCGGGTGGGGGAGGGAAGGGGTGTTAGGAGGAGAGGGGAAGGATTTTCCATCATCTCTCCAACCTGGAGCCAAGCTGTTCTGTGGTCCTCAGGACTGACTTGAGAGGCTTTTGTTCCTTCACCAGTCTGTGCTATGACCCTACGGGCTCAAGGTAACTTTATTACATACCAGATACAACTTGTAATCACTTTATTTCTCTAAGCTTCCTTTATGGGGAAGCTTTCCTGGCAATTTAGTGCTGGGTCTTCCTTTTTTGTGGTATCTCAGTAGAGCAGTCAGTAGAAGAGGGTTCTCTGGTTTTCCTTTGGGCAAGCGAGTATCATTTTTTCCTGCTCTGTTTGTGGGGTCTAATATTCCTCATAAGTCTGTTGCTGTTTCCTCAACCCAGAATCTTTTCTCTGGCTTTATAAAGCTTGATTGTAACACACGGCCATGAGTTCCAGGGACTTCGGGGGGGTGGGGGGCAGATAATTCTTTGTTAAAACCACTCTTCGTGTATATGGCAGGAACTCAAAGCATGAAAAATATTTCCTGTTCCAGTTATAGTTTTAATCTCAAAGCATTGGTGATTTTGTTTTGTCAATAATAGTTGCACACGCCTCCCCCTCCTGGCTTTTTCTGTTTATTGTTGTTGTTGTTGTTTTCTCTCTCCCCTAACTTTCCTAGGAAAACACCTCCCAGATATATGCCCTGCCTGGCTGCTCGACTATTACGGTTTCAGGACCTGAGCGTTACGCAATCAGCCAGTTACACAAACATAGGTCATTTCATAACTTGTTTTCATCAGCTGGGTCCCCTTTTAATGAAAAAAACAAAACAAAAACAAGATCTAGGACTTTTCCAAGGCTGCCATTTGTCTGTTCCTCAGATAGCTTGTGAAAATAAACCAAGAGGGACAATTCCTCTTTGGAATCAAGGAATACCAGACTAGCTCTCTTCTTCGGCAACCGCCCTTTCCCGAGAGACAGACAGACAGACAGACACACACACATACACGCACACATGCACACACACAAAATTCCCCGGAGTGAACTTTTGCCAACTGTACCAGGCTGGGACATTCCTCACATCAAAGAACTTTTACCAGAAATGACTGTGATTCCCAAGTCAGTTCCAATCACACCTCTCTAGTGCCCCCTACGGGACATTCGTAGAAGGACTGTCTGGGGAATGTATTTTTCTGGCCCCAGACAGTGTTAACTTGGTGAGTTTTCGGAATTCCTAGGATTTTTTTCTTTTTAAATCAGGACAAATAAATGCCATATATTTAACAGCAGTTAAATAGGAACTGCCTGACATTGACATGCAGGTTTTTTGTTTTTTTTTTTTAATTTTGTTTTGTTCTAAATAAAACCTGGTCGAAAAAGGAGTGCATTCTTTTCTTTCCCTGTCTTGATGTTTGTCTGATCTTTTGGGTACCGGGAACAATGCCTTCAAATTCCCAAGGCGTCCTTGGTTGATGTGTTTGTGCTAGGACACTGGGAATTGTCTGGGGGAGGTGGTCTTCAGAATTGGCGGGAAGGTGGGAGGTGTATATGAAGGGCTTGGTGCCTCCCCCTCCTTTTTGTCTTTGATGTTGTAGATTAGGATCAAACGAAATGTTATCCCAGGAATTTGTCGGTTCTACTGATTCTTGATGGTGGAAGTCAGCGTCAGTTTCTCATCAAAGCGAACGGGGTGAAATAGCAGTCATGTATTGTCTAAGGGGTAGCTGAATTTTTCTCTCCAAGCCCCTGAGTGCATTTCCCATTACTTTACATCTGCCTACCTTATTGTTCAGAGTGAGTGTAAAGTTAGGGGCCTATTTTCTTTTTTCCGTTTCTATCTTAACGCAAACACACCAGAGCTTACACATCCAAGCCTCTGTAGTCCCCTTCATAATTATTCATTGAGGAGACTACTTATTTCAATGCCACGGCTCTTAGATGCAAGGTTCACCATGCCCCTCTTTTCGAATTGCCTTCAGCACATTCTTTCGAAAAGGCTCCCTGCTAACAAAGCTTTGTCCTTTGAGTGCGAATTTGATATTTGGAAGTTATCAAAAGATGTGACATATAAGGAATCAAGTCTGACTTGGTGAAGAAGGCTTGGGTGATCCAGCTGGGTCCAAAGCGCAGTATGACCCTGAGTTGTCTGGATCTTGATCTCAAGAGTCTGCCTGCAAGAGCAGTCACCGAGACAGGGCACACCAAAGTAGGCACTTTGGCCGACTATAACTTTAGATTTTCCCCCCCTTCTTGTAAACAGGAATAAAGGTGCTGGTTTTGAGAATTCAGGAAGCTAACTTTGTGGTCTGTTTGTTGAAAGAAAGGAAAAGAAACCAGCATCATTACTCTGTGGACATGTCTCATGTATGTTCCATGTGGTGTCTTTTGATGGCCGCAACATTTCAACATGATGGCAGCTGCTTTGATTGAGGCAGATAGATCTGTTCCAAACCCCACTTGGTAACTCTATCTCGCAACTCACTGGGCCAAAAAGAGAAGACAGGCGTTCTCTTGCCCAGCACCGTCTCACAGGCGGTGACTTGGCTATGCTCACCCTGCTGTGGCTAAAGGGAATATCAGAATGCCATGCCCTTCCACTGAGTGCATGGGGCAAGGGGTCCACAAAATAGTGGGCGTTATTCCCCTCACCCCTCACCCCGTGCTTTGGAGTGGGCTCTCTGGCCAGAAAGGCCCTGGGAGGAAAGAAACTGGGGAAGCTGGGAGGTAACTCCGTATCAGTCACTTTCTTCTTTCCTTTGCTTTTCTGTTCATCCTTGTTTGTTTCACCCTGGCAGTCAGGAGGAGGAGGAAGGGGAGAGTGTAGTTCTTTCAAGTGAATCAGGGAAAGAGAGGAAGCTGACAGGAGGCAAGTGACCTGAGAGTGTTTGTGTGCTGTAAAATTTGGGGAAATCATGGGGCGCCAGGGTGGCTCGGTCAGTTGAGCATCCAACTTCGGCTCAGGTCATGATCTCAGAGTTCGTGGGTTCGAGCCTCACGTCGGGCTCTGTGCTGACAGCCAGCTCAGAGCCTGGAGCCTGTCTTCAGATTCTGTGCCTCCCTCTCTCGCTGACACTTCCCTGCTCGCTCTCTCTCTCTCTCAAAAATAGATTTTTTTTTAAAAATTGGGGAAATCATGGGTTATTAGCAACCATTTCTGTTGTAACACAAATGGCACCTTTCTTCAGATAGGAAAGGGCAAGGCGATATCCAATGCAGAATCTGTGAAGATTGATCGAATTCCATACAGAAGGCTTTGGAGAAAATGATACGCTTAATATGAATATAGGGCATTTGAGTCAAGCTGGACCTCGGTTGTGCTCTGGGGTGGATGAGGCAGCTTTGCCCTTATTCGGTCCTCTTCCCCTGAGCCAGTCTCTGGAGATTTTGGAATTTTTCTTTGCCCCTGCTGGGAATGTAAAAAAAAAAAAAAGGGGGGGGTCGTGGTTTTTAAGAGAAAGAACCCAGTCTCTTTCTAGATCTGCACGGTCATACCTGCCTGCCTGCTGGGACAGGTCACAGGTATTGACGGGGTTCGTGGCTTGAGTGGATGGGGGCCCAGTTGAGAGTCAGTGCGATAGTGGAATGCCTGGCTGACCACACCGCCCCGATTTCCATCTCAGATGCTATTTGTGCCCCGCTCAGGAGTTCTGAGGTCAGCTCGACCCCATCCATGTCTTCAGGAAATAGGAATCTAAGCCCTGCTTCCTAGACCCTTGCACAAAAAAGACTGTGCTCGTGACCCTCATTTCTGAATCCAAGGCCTCGCTGTCAAATTCGGGACGGTCGTTTTCCCAAATCAGAAAGTGCGAGGCTGCAGGGACCTCTCTGACGTGAGGAAGCTTGGCGGCTCTAGGGCGCTGCATTCTGAGCTGTCTTTCTTACAGGCTACGGGAGCGGGACTGAACCACCCCATGGCATCCTTCAATATAGGTGCTTTCGGATTAAGAAGGGTCTTTACGATGCCCAGAGACCCACAACAAATATTGTAAGGGCTCAAACTTGAGCTTCAGGGTCTGGAGATTCAAGGTGGTGAGTGAGACTCCCCAGCTTAAAGGAAGAGTTCTAATTTTTGGCTTTGTTTCCTCTCTTTATTCTTTTTCCCTGACCAGAGCATTAGGGGAGAGAATGGTCCTCTAGAACTGGGGGCACCAAACCATGACCCACGTGTTTCTGTCACGAAGGTTTAGTGGAACACAGGCACATCTGTTTGTTTCCATATTGTCTGTGACTGCATCCACGCTCTAATGGTGGAGTTGATTAGTTGCGACAGACCGCATGACCCACGAAGCCTAAAATATTTACTCTCTGGCCTTTTACAGCAAAAGTTCGTCAAACTCTGCTCTGGGAGGTTGGTGGGGACCAGTTTGTCCTTTTAAAGGCTTTCTTGCCCACCCAGAAGCCAACAGGATGACACAGTCAAATAAAGCATCTGGAAGCTTTGCCAGGCTGGAATGCCACGCGGCCGTCCAGCATCTTTGATCCTTCCCCGGGAGGAGGAGCTTCCAAGGGGGCTGGGGAGCCCCCCGGGACTCAAGCGACGCCCCGGGTTCCCCGTTGTATCCGCTACCCCTCCCAGCACACGATTGGTGCTGCAGCAAGGCTCATAGTGTTCCAAAGCTCAGCACTGGGAAACCCTATCTTGGTTTCGGTTCGGTACTAAGCCTTCCATAGAGCACCATGATTTATCCCCAGCGTGATGTTTAACTGATTGTCGGGTCTGCTGGCAAAGAAGAATGCCAGGCTGACTCCCGGGACCACAGACTCCTCGCCTCACCTCATCTCTCCTACTCCAGGGTGACTTTCTGAATAATACCTTCGGAGCTGAGACAAGTCACACCGGCCAGAACTCATTTAAGCTTGTGTGAGTGTCTCAGAGAGGCTCCTTGAGGGGACAAAAGCCTTCTTTATCACAGCCCCAGTCCCCTGTGGGGACGGCACATTGTTTTCCTAGAGCCAGCGTGTTATCCAGATGGCTTTACCTCCCTCTGAAACAAGTTGTACATGCATTTAGAGGCAGTCATTACCTAGTGCCTTGTTTTTATTGCTGTCTTGTTTTGTCTAGACCGAGCCATTGCTGCCAGGAGTCTGGATGATGGCCGGGGAGCACGTTCTGTAGAACGGGAGCGAGGGGACTGGAAAGCACCCAGAGGGGCTGAAACTGAGTCGTCCACCTAATTCCCAAGGGCTCGTAGTCTCCAAGCTGTGCTTCAGGGGTTTTGCTTGCTTCCCCTGGGCTGAAATGGGAGCTCTCTTTGTTTGTTGGAATGAGGAGTGAATTTCTTGGGTGCTTTCTGGAAGGCAAATCAGACAGTTCCCTCACAGGAGATGGAGGGTCCCTTCAAAGCATCATGCCGGAAGCCTCAGGGGTCTTTCAGACCCAGAACCTGACCTGAAGAGAGAAACAGGATAAAAATGTTGGGTGCTTCCCGGGAGTGGGAAGCTGGCCGTCTCTCCTGGAACCGCCCCAAGCAGAGTGCATAGACGCAGTGATGATGCATGGCCGCGATGGTGGCGGTGACGGTGTTGACGCTGCCGCCTTCCATTTGTTCTGAGCAGCAGGTCTCCACCCTCTGGCTGCACGGTAGAGTCTCCCCAGGCATTTTGTAAAAATACCTGATCAGAACCCCACCCCAAACGTGTTATTTTAGAACTCTTCATGGTGAGGCTGGCTCCAGCATTGGTGTTTTCAGAAAGCTCCTCAGAATATTCTAATGTGCAGCGACGGTTGAGAACACTGGTGTGCCTTTTATAGCCAGCGATTCTAAGGAGCTACTCATTTAATCTTCATGACACTGCAGTGAGATTCTCCTTCACAGACGGGAGCCTAAATCCTCAGTGATTTCACGAAGGCCTCCATCCAGGTCCCTGACTCCAGGCGCAGTGCCGGCTTCCCGCCACCACCTCCCCCTCCCTCCCCCCCAGCTCCCCTCCAGCAGCCCACGAGAAGCGTCGCTGTCTAGGCCTTTCACGCCTCTGTACACACTCAGCCACACACCCGTGTTCTCGATACTCTGCCATCTCCAAGGCCCAGCTGAGTTGTCGATTTTTTTCTCCTTGAAGATTATTTCCTACTTGGAGTCTTCCTTGTTCACTGTGTCCTTCCTTCACACACACACACATACACACACACACACACACACACACACACACACACACACACACACATGCACCCAGGCTCAGCTCCTGATAAAAAGCCAAATTGTCTTTGCCTTGCGTGGTGACTCAGAATCCATTGTCCTGGACAGCTCTCCTCATAGTATCCCAGAATCCACTGGTAACTTCACAGAATCCCAGGATTCATCCCACTGGGGCTCTCCTCGCCAAATCCCAGAATCCACTCTGCTGGGTTATGTTTTCTTCACAAGACGCCCTTGGCATGGGGCCCCGGGGCAGTCTGGGAAGGGAGGCAGAGACGTTCCACCACCCAGAGTGGGGTCAGGCAGCTAGCAGGGGAGTGAGCAAGGAGGGGCCCCCAGCTCTCTCAGTTACGGTAAGGTGCTCTGAGCTCCACTTGATTGTACAACAGGAACCCAGGTATCATCACCGGTGACAAAGGCAACGGTGGTGGCAGCTGCCACTACTCCTGGTCGGTCTGACCAGGGGAATCTATAGCACCCAAGCCAATGATAGCAGGATTTCATCTGGGATCGGACCTGTGGAGTCTCCTCGGTGAGAGGGGCGGTCGATAGGAACGAGCTGACGTTCTGTGGGCAGTAGGGGTGGGTCGCAGCACTTGGGTCTGGGTTTCAAAAGGAAGAAGAAGCAACATTACGGAAGCCTGTGGAGCGCCGTGTTTGAGAGCCCTGGCCTCTTTGTTAGGCTGAACTGCGTTTGAATCCTCACCCCCCTGCTTATGAGCCGTGTGGCCTTGGATAAGTTCCTTAATCTCTCTAAGCCTAAATTTCTGCCTCTAAAGTGGAGATAATGGTAGTTCTTACCTCAGAGGGAGAATGAAGGAGATAATTTAGGTCAAACACTACCATGGTGCCTGTCATTTAGTAAGTGCTCAGCAAGTGCTATTATTGCTCTCATCCCGTCATCCACCAGATTAGGGAAGAAAGGGTCTGCAGAACCTTTGTGTGGAGTCGGGAATCCCTTGAGGATGAAGGCTCCATTAGGGGCTATTTCCCCTGAAAAGCTGGAAGCCGCGGGGGTGTGGGAGCAGGGAGGTCCTTCCTTTCTCCCCTCATTTTCCACTAGCTGCCCCGCAGAAAGAGGAGCTTGACCCATTTTAGGGTTTGTACTCTGTCATCATCTTATATTCTAAATAGGATGCTTCCTGCGACATGTTCCAGAGAGTTCTGCGCCATGGTCTGGGCATAAATTAAGAGACAGGGAGAAACCTCTGAGCTAGCAGCACTAGAGTTTCCCACAGACACACCCATGAACACGGATATGTAGGTAGGCAGAGAGAGACGCAGTGTGTCTGCTCCAAGCAAGATGACGGTCCAGGGCGAGAAGGAAGGTCTGGCCACAGATGCTACCACTTTTCAGTCTCATTGGTGGGAGGACACCTTTTCATGGAGCTAGTTTCACCCTGATGGGGTCACAGCCCCATCCTGAACCTATTTGGAAAGTAACAAAAGTAGACACAGTAAGCTTCCTGGTGATCTTTGTTGCCTCTCCCCCCAAACCTGTGGGTGTGCAGATGTCCTCAGGGGGTCCCAAGCCTCAGTACCCTGGGGACTAATTGGCAGGTGACCCAGAGGCTTGCGAGGCCAGGTAGGAGGCCTGCCCTTCTGCAGGTGTGGGCATAGCTAGCCTGCTGAGTGTTGAGTGGCCAGGGGCCATGTCTGTCCTCAAAGTCATTTGGTGTATGACCACATCCTTACGAGCCACCTGGGGAGGGGGTTGCCAGGACCTCAGGGGAGCAGATCTGACATGGGGCCTCAGGAGTAGTTAAGATCCCCCTGATTCTTGGATTCTTGGAAGACCAGGGAAGCCTACCCGGTGGTCCGAACTTGGTGCCCTCCACCCCATCCCCCCCAAACACTGACTGTTTTCCCTCCTGGCTCTGCTTGTCCTGTTCCATCCAGTACCTATGGGCTCAATACTATTCTTTTTCCTCATTTCAGAAATTTCGGGTAGATATGCCTGGCTCAGGCAGTGCCTTCATCCCCACCATCAACGCCATCACGACCAGCCAGGACCTGCAGTGGATGGTGCAGCCCACAGTGATCACCTCCATGTCCAACCCATACCCCCGCTCGCACCCCTACAGCCCCCTGCCAGGCCTGGCCTCCGTCCCGGGGCACATGGCGCTCCCGAGACCCGGCGTGATCAAGACCATTGGCACCACCGTGGGCCGCAGGAGGAGGGATGAGCAGGTACGGCTCAGCTCAGCGCAAAGGAGCCACGTCAGTGGCTTTCAGGGCCTCAGAACACACCGTGTTCTTCCGTGGGATGGTGAGCAGCAGGGGCAGCGGTGTGGGAGCACTGGGGAGAAGAGGGAGCTTGGGACCAGGGGCACACGACCCTCATCGTTGGAAGCAGAGCTGGGAGCCTGGGAGTCAGGCCTGGCTCTGTCATCTTGCTCGTGTCCCTTAGAATCTCCGAGTCTCTGCTTCTTCAGTTAAACAATGGGGATCATGGTCCCTGCCAGACAGGACTTGTTGCCATGCAAATGAGGTCACATGTGTGAAGACACATTGTATGTGGTAAGGCGTCCGCAAATGGGAAAGACTGTTAGGACCTGCCTACAGCGGTGTCTTTCCCTGATCCTTGGCAGGGGAGCCACGGGACACGCAGGACGAAACTCTGGCCGGGAGCTTTTTTTGGGTTAGCCCCTGATTGTCCCCTAGGGTCTGGAGCAGGTGAAACACTCAGCCGACCTGCAGGGTCACCCTCCAGGCCCGCGAAACTTGCTGTTCCCTCCTGGGGTCCCGGGCCTCTGGCTTGCAGCAGGAGCCCATTTCAGGTGCCTGGAATGCTTGTTTCAGAAGCACAGGGATGCTGGGGTCTTTGGAATTTGCTCAGCTGCTTTAGCTGTCTCCACGTGAGGGTAGGAAGTCAGGCATCAGCTTTTTTTCTTCTCAAAGGGTTCAGCTTTGGGAAGGAGTCAGCCTGGCAGCAGCGGTGCGGGGGCGAGGAGGGGGACACCAGAGAGTGTCGGACCAGTGCTTTCTCTGGACACCATCTACCCATACTGAAAAAGCACGTCGTCTGTATAAGTAGTGAGCCAGGGTAGTGATGGGCTCCCCGATGCCCCAAAGAGAGATCGGATTCATGCATAAAAAGAGTGAGTGAGCCTTCTAAGAGCCCCGTCTGTCCCCCTTCACAGATGACCCAACCGAAGCCTTAGACAAATGTGCCTGGGGCCACTTGGCAGGAGAATGGGGATGTCTGGACAAGAGCCCATTCCCTGGACTCCCTGTGCAGTGCTCTCTTGACACTACCATGCCACCATGGATCCAGGGAAGGGAAAACCCTTGAGCAGTGAAACCCCTTTTTCAAATGAAATAATAGCCTGGAGAATCAATCCTATCTGTTTCCACCACTGTCCACCTCCCCTCGGAGATCCCAGGTCCACAGGGTTTCATTACAAGGACCTTCAATCATGGTCCCCTGTGGATAATCATGGATCCAGTTCCAGCAGTCTCCGGGATACTTAGAATTACAAGGGTCGCTACTCTGAGACACTGGAAGCATTCATAGGATCTCTGTTCCTCCGAGGACAAAGCTGGGCCTTGCATCCACTACCTGCTGCTTTGTTCTGTTAATGGTAGGACCCCGCGTGGGGTGACACGGAGAGTTACAGCCACTGTAATAGACGCAACCCTCAGTTGGGGCAAATGGCCAGTGTCCCCCTCACAGTTGCCTTCCATAATTGTAGTTGTAAATATCGCAGTAGCACTGATCAGAATGTCCCTTATGAAATATGCTCCTTCAGGAGTCCAAGGTGTCAAGCTTTATGGTCACCCATGAGCTGGATCCCGCCCTTATGTAAGTGACCCCTAAGTGAGAGCTGGTCTTGTGAGGGATTCTTGAACTGGCAGGGCAAAAAGCATGATGTGCTGAACACTCTTCTTTTCTGGGCCTCGCTCACACAAAATTTAGAAGCTTATATCTGGAAGGGACTTTGGAGACCAGCTTTGCCAATTTCCCCTCTGTACCCATTTTACAGATGAGGAAACAGAAGTCCAGGAGGGAGAAGAGCCCTGGGTAACAGGCTCACTAAAGTGAGTCCGTGGCAGAGCCAGGACTGGAATCTACCTCCTTTGACCTTCAGCCCTGTGGTTTTCCCACTGCTCTACCCTAGGCATGCTTTTAAGACAATCTGTCTGGAGAATTTCCTTCCTTTTCTGAGAGGGAGGGAGAGAGCCAGGAGCATTTTGTCCCACATCAGTTAGGAATTCAGACAATCATCTAGCAGCTTGGAGGAAACCTGGGCAGGAGCATCCTAGAACCTTGGCTCTTTGGGTTCCTAGCCTGAGGGTCTTTTCTCTGAAGCATATTTCCTCCTTCCTGGCCTCCCCCAGAGGGAGGAGCCTGTTACCCAGAGCCAGCCTGGCGCCTCACTGCCCTCCTTGAGCCTGCCCAGAGGCTCCCTGGGCAGTGGCGGTGACCCGAGGAGGCCGGGAGCAGAGGGTGTGTGGCTTGTGGGTGGGAACGTGGTGGTGCTGACACACTCAAGCTTTAACCGCGCTGAAGTCAACACCCCTGAGTACTTCCTATGCTGACAGCTCCCCCAAGTTGCCCCAGAGCTTACAGATAGGGGAGAGAAGTCAGGGCTAATCAGGAGGCCAGAAGTGGTCCGGAAGCAGCCTAAGCGGGAGAGAGGGAGGCTGAAATGTACCCCAGCAAGCTCTTCATCTTTTCTGCCCCTTTCCGGAGAGGGATGGAGGGCTTACCTGGGCCTCAAGGGGAGCCCTGGTAGCCCTTTGCGTGGTGAATCCTGAACACAGAGTGCGGCAGGGCCGGCAGGCTTCCTTGGTAACTCTGCTGGGCTCAGGTCGAGACAAGTTTAGAAGCAGCAAGTATTCAGAACCTCAGCCAAGTGGCCTCATGACCTCAGCCAGGCAGCCAGGCCCCACACAGCACCAAGGTGCCAGGTTCGTGGACTGTGGGTCTCTGGTTCATTTGGATTCTTTCAGGGCTCAGAAAAAGTGTCAGAGGAGACCTCTGAATTCCATCTTCTTTCTAGCACTTTCTAGGTTATAGAGGGTTCACACACTGGGGGTTTTTTGTTTTTGTTTATTTTTGAGAGAGAGAGACAGCGTGAGCGGGGAGGGGCAGAGAGAGAGGGAGACACAGAATCAAAAGCAGGCTCCAGGCTCTGAGCTGTCAGCACAGAGCCTGACGTGGGGCTCAAACTCATAAACCGTGAGATCATGACCTGGGCTGAAGTCGGACGCTTAACTGACTGAGCCACCCAGGTGCCCCTCACAGAGTCTTCATTTGATCACCACAGAAACTTCTGGGAAGGCAGGGCAGGTCCCAATGTTCCCATTTTCTAAATGGGAAATCTGAGGCCCAGAGGGTTCAGTGATTTGTTTGCGGCAACACAGAAATGTCGTATCGGTGTTTTGTGTGGTTTTTTAAGTTTTTTAAAATTTATTTAGAAAGAGATCATGAGTGAGGGAGGGACAGAGAGGGTGAGCAAGAGAATCCCTAGCAGGCTCCACGCTGACTGCGCAGAGCCTGACGCAGGGCTCCAAGTCACGAACTGTGAGATCATGTCCTAAGCTAAAACCAAGAGTCAGATGCTTAACCGATTGAGCCACCCAGGCTGTGGGGAGCCCTGGGAACTCTGACCAGGGCCCAACCTGGCCCGTGACTCTCCCTCTCTCAGTGGGAGCCGTTTCTCTTACCCCACCCCACCCCCAAAGTGGCTTCAGCTTTTTTCCCATGTTGTGCCTTAGGGTAGGACCCAGATCTTATTCCTCTAAGAATCTTCTAAGCCTTCGGTACTGAGCTTGGCACGTAGTAGGTGTGCCATCGATGTCTGAGAACTGCACGGAATGGGCTTTCTTTTGGAATTACTTTCTGCCTTGGCCCACAGCCATCTCCTCCTGTTGCCTCTGCTTGCGCCGAGGGGCACTGGGGTTACAGGAAGGGCTGTGTGTAAACAGAGCCTCAGCCCCATGTCATGGAGCAGAGTTCTTGCCCAGGAGAGGAGAGGATGGGGGGGGCGGGGGATGAGCCATAGGCCCCCAACCAGCCTCCTTGTAAGAAGCTAGACTATACGCTCTGCAGAGGGATTTTTGTTCATTTGGTTCTCTGATAAATCTCGAACCTCTCAAACCATGCCTGGCACATAGGAGGTTCTCATTTGTTGAATGAATGTGCGTGGTGGGCAGCAGGAGGGTCCCTTCTCCTTTTTGCCTGTCCCGGCCAGCCTAGCATTCGGCCAGGCACACTTGTGAGCCCTTCAGGGTGAACTGTGAGCAGCTGGCACGCTGGAGCTGGTGGAGGAAGTTGGGAGCTGGGTGGTACCGTGGCCCACCCTCTGGCAATAGGACCACCCCCCGCCAGGTGGTTCTTGCTCTGGGCCAGGCTACTTAACCAAATGGGGATAATGAGGCCTGCAGAGCAGGCAGAGTGGTGGGGAGGAGTAATTAGCCAAGGTTTGGGAGAAGCTGTTTAAGTGGATGGGGCCAGGCCTGGCTGGTATGAAGGGACTTGGAGGAGCAACCCCAGCTTCTCTATGGCCTTGGCACTGGATCAGGGCTGACCTGAAAAATGCTACCATCTTGCCTGGGCTGATGAGTCCCTGACACTTTGCTGCCCTGTTCTCCCCTCGAACCTGGGATGTCCCCTTCCAGGGGGCTCAGTTCCAAGTGCCCTCCCAGGCGCGTATTCTGGGATCGCAGAGCCCAACCACACTCCTCTCACCTTTCTCCCTCCCCCCACACCCGTCCCAGAAGAGCTTCTTAAAATGCAGTTAGGAAACAAAGCTGGAGAGCCATTTGCCCAAGCCTAATCATGATCCTCGACCTTGGGCTCTAGCTGTCCCCGGAAGAGGAGGAGAAACGTCGAATCAGAAGGGAGAGGAACAAGCTGGCCGCAGCCAAGTGCAGAAACCGACGCCGGGAGCTGACAGAGAAGCTGCAGGCGGTAAGGAGCCCTGTAGAGGCCGGGTGCCCTTCTGGGTGGGCACGCACCAGGGGCCCAGGCCTCCTGGCCTCCCACCCTCTCCTTGCCCACCAGTGGCCTGTAGAGATGAGTCAGTGCAGACAGAAGCATGCCTTCCTTTGAGCACATAGGTTTGGCATTGCCCTGATCAAAGTAGAGAGATTGAGGGAGAGAGCTGGCCTTTGACACCAGCCTGGGCCGGGAGATGGAGTTCAACAGCCTGCGGGGGCCTAACACTGTGCGTTCCCTGCTCTCAGACCTTCTGGGGCCCCTGGGTGAGGGATGGCACAGAGTGTTGGCATTGCTAGGCCCCAAGAGCCAGCGCAAGCCCAGACCTGCCCTCTCTGGGGCTACTTCTCAGGCTTCCAGCTGCCCCCATGCCTACCACCAGCAGGAGTGATCCAAGCCACCTGGTGCAGGCAGGGGGAAACTCCAGTCTGCGGGGGTCTCGAAACTCTCTGAGTCTCACAGAGACGGTCATGTGCCAGCTGAGTTGTGCTATCTTGGGGTTTTCTTGTATCCTTCATGGGCAGGAGGATTCCTAACCTCTGCTATGAGCCTGAAGCTGTCACCTTGGTACCTCATTCTGCCCTTGTGAGTCACTCTCCCCTGCTGCCTAATTGCCCACACCTCGGGGCTGTGGCCCTGCCCTGCCCTCTTAAAAAGCACAGCTGACCAACGTCACATAACTCCCCCCAGAGCCTAGCCCTGCAGGATGAGCTGGATGGTGTGTGAAGGAAGCCCAAAGCCAGGACTCACTCTCCTGAGTGGAATGTTGGAGAGAGACTCTGATGACCAGCCAGGGACAGGCTCTGGAAGTCACAAATTACCTTGCACATCCCGTGACTTTCTTGAATGCTCCCAGGTACCATCCACCTGCTTCAGGGCCACAGTGTCCAAGAGTGAGAGCTCTTGAGGATTGAACGTGTACTGTGTGAATTCCGTGTAGCCTGTAGTGATGTACCGTGGAGGAGTGTGTGTGCATTGGGAGGAAGAGCGGGAGTTCCCCGTCACTAGGTGAAGAGATCCCTTGGTGATCGTGCTCCCTGGGTAGACTCCTCCAGGAGAGTCCTCCCTACCGCTAACCTTATAAGGGGTCAGGTCCTCTGAGTCTACCCTGGGTGCTCCCTACCACTAGCCCCAGAGTAGCCCCTCCTCCTCCTCCTCCTCTGGGCCGCCTGCTTTCCTCCCCTCCCTCCCCCAGAAGCCCTCACACCCTACTCCCCCGCCACCCCACCCACCCCAGCCACCCAGGCCCCTGAGCCACATCCTCCACAGGAAACCTCTCATAAGCTCATGACGTTCGTCAGACCCTTGAGACAGATGGAAACTTTTTTTCACTGTGGAATATGCTGTAGTCTGCTCAGTGAAGCCCTGGCCCGTATTGTCTCATTCTTGGGGAATCTGTGTTAGGGGAAAAGCGGGGAGGAGACCATGACACACACCTTTTCATCTTTCACACCTGCTCCTTCCATGTGCTTTGCTGCTTCTCTGGGTTTGTGTCAAAGGGAGGGGGCTGAGCTCCTTGCCATGGGACCCCACCATCTTCCATGCCTGCTCAGGCTGGCAGGTTCCTCATCTGTTAACGCACAGGGACTGAATGGAATAATCTCCAAGGGTTCTGTGAGTCCTGAATCACATGCTTCAGAAATTAGAGCAAAAAAGGGAAGTGGGGCAGTGACGATTGAATGGGGACTGATGGAGAACTTCCTGCCAGCCTGGCACTGTCCTCAGCTTGTGTGTGCAGCTTAGAGCTTAGTGGTGATGCATCCACAGGCAGGCTGGACAGGGCGGGAGGGTGCAGGGAAGGATGGGGTTGCAGGGAACACGTGCTGCCCTCCCGTCCCCTCCAGACCTCACCAGTCCCCCCTCATGGGTACCTGGGGGGAGTCCTGGCATTGAGGCAATAAAGCATGGTAGCATGTGGCCTCTGGAGTCAGATATGTTGGGGTCAAGTCTGGGCTACCTTACCTGCTTGCTCTGTGATGCTGGGCAAATGACAAAACCTCTCTGAATCTCAGTTTCCTTATCTGCAAAGTGAGTTGATTGACAATGCCTGCTTCAGAAGTCTCCTGGAGGTTTGATCTGCAATGCCTGGCACAAAGTAAGCCCTTAGTCATGGTACCTACAACTGTCACTCCAGCCTTCCCCCAAGCCGACTCTCCTCCTTTCTCAGGAGCTTTGGATATAAAAGGAATCTTTAAAAAAAAAAAAAGCTTTTTTAAAATGTTTATTTATTTTTGAGAGAGAGAGACAGTATGAGTGCGAGAGGACCAGAGAGGGAGGGAGACACAGAATCTGAAGCAGGCTCCAGGCTCTGAGCTGTCAGCACAGAGCCTGACTCAAGTCTCGAACTCACTGACTGTGAGATGGTGACCTAAGCCGAAGTCGACGCTTAACCAACTGAGCCACCCAGGCCCCCCTGGACATAAAAGGAATCTTGAGCCTCCAGGTGACTCAGAGCCAGTGGGGTCTGTGGCCGGGGGTGTGAACGGGCTGCTTTCACAGTTGGTCCTCTGAGGACAACTCTGGTTTTCCCTTTCTCACCTGGATTGGAACCCCCACCCCAACCCAAGCAGGCCTCCCTGGCAGGCTCCTGTCTCTCACACACCTCTCTTCACCCTGCAGGAGACAGAGGAGCTGGAGGAGGAGAAGTCAGGTCTGCAGAAGGAGATCGCCGAGCTGCAGAAGGAGAAGGAAAAGCTGGAGTTCATGTTAGTGGCCCATGGGCCCGTGTGCAAGATCAGCCCCGAGGAACGCCGATCACCCCCAGCCTCCGGGCTCCAGCCCCTGCGCGGTGGAGGTGGCGGAGTGGGTGCCGTCGTGGTGAAACAGGAGCCCCTGGAAGAGGAGAGCCCTTCATCCTCCTCGGCTGGGCTGGACAAGGCCCAGCGCTCTGTCATCAAGCCCATCAGCATCGCTGGGGGCTTCTACGGGGAGGAGCCCCTGCACACCCCCATCGTGGTGACCTCCACGCCTGCTATCACTCCGGGCACCTCGAACCTCGTCTTCACCTACCCCAGTGTCCTGGAGCAGGAGTCGCCTGCGTCACCCTCCGAGTCCTGCTCCAAGGCTCACCGCAGAAGCAGTAGCAGTGGGGACCAGTCATCAGACTCCTTGAACTCCCCTACTCTGCTGGCTCTGTAACCCAGCTCCCAGGGGTTCCTCGTCACTGCCCCTTCCCAGGGACCAGCACCTTCAAGCGCTCCAGGGCAATGAGGGCAAGAGGGGGACCCTACCTGAGAGCTTTCTGGCTCCGGGGAGACCCAGGTGGGATTTGGTGGTGAGGTGGTGAGGACGTAGGGGATCTCCTAGAACTCAACGGGACCTCCTCCCTCATTCATCTTGCAAAGCGAATCCTGTGTCTTGAAGAGCCTTGGAGAACTTGGTTTGGGGGACTCAGGCATCTCTCTGGCTTCTGAAAAGCCTGAAGCTGGTGTGGACCGTTCCTGTCCCTTTGTCACGATCTGTTTCTGGAGTGATGGTGTCCTTCCCCGCCCCACCAAGCATGCTCAGTGCCTTTTGGTTTCACCTTCCCTTATTCGCCCCTTCCTCCCCCCAGTGTCAATTTCACTTCCTCTTGGTTTTTATCAAGGTTGCCATGACATTTCATCTGGGTGGTCTGAATATTAAAGCTCTTCATTTCTGGAGACGGGGCGGCAGGTGACTGACTCTTCTGCTGGGGCTGACTGGTCCAGAAGGGGACAGTCAATGTGCAATACAGACCCTTCCCCCCTTGACACTCCCCGGCCCACCACCATCTCCAGAACCACCAGCAGAGCTCCCTGAGCTTGCAAGGAGATGCTGCCATCACTGGGAGCCTGGAGGACCCATCCTCCCCATCCTCAGAGACAACTTTTGGAGGAGCGGCTTGTCCAGAAGACAGGGTGTAAGTGCGACAGCCGGGGCACAGGCTGGGTTTGCCAAATGCCTACTTACTGGGCCAGGAATAGTGCCAACAATCACACAGGTGTGTCCTAGCCAGCTTGCCTTGACCTAGCGTCTTGAGCAGGATGTCTCCTACGATTACTGCCTCACCATCCTGTCCCTGGACCCTTCTCGCTACACCAGGGAGGTGTCCCTCCCTAGGAACCGCACATCACTCCCAAGTCCATTGGCTCTGCCATCGCCGGCCTGGCTCTTGGGGTGACACCACCCACCGAGATTTAATGAGCATGGGCCTCACCCCTCCCCAGTTGCTGCTGGGTAGGCCCCTCCCCAAGCCTCAAAGGCACCTTTGCTGTGAATGGAAAGGTAGGGGAGGAAGGAGGGAGGCAAAGTGGGACTCGCCTCTCAGTGAGATGCCAGGCCTTTTCTGCCCTCTGTGGTCATCTGCTGCCTGATGGAGCGCTTTCTTCCACACCCTGTCCATACTGTGCTCCTCAGGTCCAGCTGTGAACCGCTGACCCAGAGCTGTTGCTGAGGCTTGGGCTTCTGTGCCATTCCTGGGGGCTGCTGAAATCAGAGATAAGATGCATTGCTTCCCACTGCAGGGGGAGGGGGGGGGATGGGGGAGGGGTTCCTCCTGGCCTCTTGCAAGAGCACAGCTCAGCTCCGGCCCTGCCTCCCACCCCTCTGAGCCTTTTCCTCCCTAAGGCAAAGTTCTGGCTGATCTAGAATCGGCCTCTGCTGGGCTAGTGCTTTGTTGTGATTCAGCTCTAGAGATCATTGTATGATAATTTAAAATTATATAGATATTATTTAAATCAAACCCAATGGGGGTTAAATTTCAAAGTTAGACTCGGGGGAGAGAGAGAGAGAGAGCTGTGACACGTTAGTTCACTTGTTCCTTCATACACCCAGGCCTCTAGGGCGGGTCCTCGCTTAATGCCCGTGACCCACCTCCGCATTCTAGAATGAACACACAGAATGGAGCAGCCAAATGCTTAAAGTACGTGGCCCACTCTGACCAGGAGTGAAGTGGGAACAGATAAGCCATGCAGAGAGTGGATATCAAAAGGATTTCCCCCCACCAAAAATAAAAAACCTTAAAAATTCCTAGGCTATGATGCGGCCCTCCTGGTGTCCCAGAGGCTCTGGGACAACGGGGCATTAGATTGGGCAGTTGAGTTTCTGGCTTTGGATTAATCAGAGAAACAGAAGTCAGCCAGAAGCAGCAGGAGGTGGGCAAATAAAACTGTGGTGCGCTCTGCTGTCAAGGGCTTGATCATCTCAAGTGGTATTTGTGGCCGATTGGGAGCTCTTTGCTTCTTTTTGCATATATATATTTCTTAAATGAAGCTGCTTTTTGGTGTTTTGTTTCTGAAAGTCCCTTTGTGCTTCACTTTGCCCGGCGCTGATCCTGAGGCAGGCCGTCGTCTGTGACTTGGGGCCAGGCCGGACGTTCCCGGGAGAGAGTTTGGCTCTAGTGCCCATTTCAAGCTGTGTTGTCTTTGGGACCAGCAGAAGGCAGAAACTCCACCAGCTCGCAGGGCTTTAGAGGCCTCTAAGCTGCGTTCCCGCTCAGGACCTCGGAGGGGGTTTGGCCTCCCCAAAGCCAGAGGCTGACCATTCACACCTAACTCACGAACAGATCCTCAGTTATGTCTTCTGGCTTGTTCTCGAAGTTCCTGCACACACACCATTGTTCCAGAATCGCCGGATGCCAGGCCCGCTTTCTCCTCCCACGGCTCCCACTAAAGGAACAGCGGCAGCAGGGGCGCCTTGGTGCTTAGGCGGGAACTGCAGGGCCTCCTCTGTGGCCCCAGCCGCCAGGCAGCTCTGGAACGGCCTAGGGCAGGCGCGCCTTGACAGGCTAGTGTGAAACACACGGTCCTCATGGCCACCTGGCGGGCCTCGCGGGGATCCGTCCCCTTCCTGGCTGAGTGGAGGGGCACAGCTGCGGACCCAGGGAAGAGAGGAGATCCCAGGTGAAGCTTAGGAAATAGCCGGGGCAGCTGCGCGCAGAGCTTTCGTGGGGAAGTTTGCAGAAAGACATCATTGTTCTGCCTGTGAGAAAGGCCAGGTGGGTCCACTGGCCACTCACACAAGCATCTCAGCCAGGAGCCATCAGAGGCTGTGGCTTCCTTTCCTCAGGCTTTGGGGATGAGAGCAACAAGAGCCTCTTCCCTGCTCCCACTTGGCTCAAAGTCTAAGGGAGGGCTCGACGCCATAGGCATTGGAATTTTTCTCCCTTTTCCTTGATGGACCAACAGATGCTCCTGCGATCTCACCGTTTACCTTTCAGATTGATCTCCTCTCGGGATCAGAGATCACACAGCCCCTTGAAGAAGGAAATGAATAAGCACCTACTACGTGCCAGGCACTGTGTTAGGCACTTTTATAAATATACCCTCTAGGATGAGACTGAGGGGTGAGGGTATCCCCTATTAAAGGCCCCCAAGTAATGGATAAACAAAAACACTTCTTCAAAGGTCCGCCTTCAAAGAGTTGAGGCAAGGTTGCCTTCAGTCGGAGGTTTGTTCTCAAAGACCCATCCCCCACGGTACCCTCCCACCTCCAAACTTCTTTTCCCTCTCTTTTGTGATGTGCTCCTTTGCACTCCTCAAATGGTTGGAGGGGTAACTAGAGTCCTTCTAGAATTTGTGGACCAATGGGATATGTGATGTGTGTAATTTCCTTTAAAAACTTAAGTAAAGGGGTCTTGCTACTTTCTGCTTGTTGAGTCTTCTCGACATTTATCTTTAAAGCCAGCATCTCACTATTTATTGACAGGTTGGGTGTGTGTGTATGTGTGTGTGTGTGTGTGTGCGCGTGTGCGTGTGTGCCTACGTTTCCAAGTGTGCCTCCTGCAGCTTTTAAAAAGGAAACTCAGTCATCCCACTAATTTGACATCTCATGCTTCTAGTGTTTTGGCCATACATTAACAGAGGGCTTTCATTGGCCAGTGCTGATGTGTCAGGAAAGGCTGGGTCAAATTTTGAGTGGGGTATGGGAAGGGGAGGGGGAGAAGAAATTGACATTTATTTTATTATTTATTTAAAATGTTTACATCTCTGTGTTGTACCAAGCCTGAATAGAAACAGCATTAAAATACTCAGCTCCTCTCTCCCTCTTTCTTCAGTTTTTAAAAAAATTTAGGCTAATGATGCTTTTTCGTTTCTAAAATGACTTGTGACATGTGCTGTATAAACTGTAGGAAAAGGTTCTGTTCTTAAAGACGGATGGTCATTCCTCTGGGGACAGCGGTCACCAGGAAGTCTACATTGTAAGAGAATATGACGGAAGATCCTGCCCTGTTCCTCAAAATTTTTTTTCTCTGTATGATTAAAAGTTTATTCCATTTCTTTTAGTTTGTGGTTACTTGATATCGAGGAAGAAAATATTCGCCTTTGTATAAAGAATAGGTGTCAGGGTGTCTTTTCTGCAGTGAGAGATGTATATATCGTATTTTGGTATATAGTGGGAAATCATAAATTTCGTGCATCTGTATTTGAGATCTGTCGATGGTGTGGAGTAAAGTCTGCTAGAAGAATGTGGAGGCAAACACGTTGTACACGATTCCTATAGCTCCATGGAGAATTTCAGTACCTTTCTGAGCATCTTTCTTTTTTCTTTTTCTTTCCTTTTTTTTTCCCCTTAAGTATTGGTGAAATGGTCCCTTCGGAAAGGCTTCTAAATAGGCCTTTCCAGGCAGGACTGGAGCTCAAAAATCCTTGTATAGTTTTGAAAATTGAGGAGTAGTTCTGCTCTGAAGCATCTCTGGTGGTGTTTTCTGTTGTTGTTTTGTTACTTTACTGTAATACAAGCCTACAGTATTTGCACTAAAGAAAGCTTGTTAGAAAAAGCTTGCTGCTATGGAAGAAAGAACATATTAAAACCTTTTTTTTTTTTTTTTTGGTTAGCTTTTCCACTTTCAACTGAGTAGTTTTTGTAGAATAAAATGAATTAAGATTGAAGAGCCTCTGATGGTTGGTTTATTCACTCTTTTCTTCCCATCTCTCCTGTCCCTTCTCCTTTTCTTCTAGACGTTTCTACGTTTGGCCTTGGGGGTAGAGTTGATCTCTGGTGGGTGGGCGCAGTGGGGCAATGGCTCTCCTAGAGCCTCTCTCTGCAAAACGGTGAGGTGGGCCTGTGCCCCACCTCCTTTCTCCTGCTTCCCCTCCTGACCCTCCCTCAACTCCTCCCAACCCAGCTCCCCTTTCTCAGGGCCTGATTCTCAGCTAGCTGCCAACTGCTGCCAAGGCGTGAGCCAATAAAAGTTCAAGGTGCTGTCCCTTCCTGGAGGTATTGTGTTTGGAGGGGTTGGCCCTGGAAACCCATGAATCTTCAAAGAACCAATTAAACGTGTCTCTAAGATTGTCCAGGTGGTCGAATGAGATCGCGCGTGGGAAAGGCCTCTGAAAACAACTGAGGCGTGCACCTCAGTGGATCATCACACCTCCAGATTTTCTTTCTGAAAGGACACAGGTTGTTAGGTGTGAAACTGAGAAGCGTCAGCCCAGACCCCATTGCCCTGTAGACCGGGAAACCCCGGGGTAAATGGGCAACAGCTGTTCAGGCTGCTGGTTCCTTGCAGCGTAAGTGGTAGGGAGGCCAAGCTGTCATTAGTTAGTGCTCCTAGGGGTCGGCAGCTGGCCGAGAATTAGCCCCTGAAATTACACCGGGTGCTGCAACTCTGCTTCGGACCAGCTCCGCATTCAGGCTCCCTTCTCTGGAGGACCGGAGAGCACTGGACTGTGAGTTAGAAGGACCTGCCTTCCCTACCCAGCGGCCGTGGAGTTCTGGAGAAAGCTATTTAACCTCTCTGAGCCGTAGTCTCCGTAAAGGTGGAGGGTCATGACAGTACTCTTAAGAGCACCCCCATGAGGATTAGGGAGGCTCCTCCTTTCCCTTTTGAGAGGGCCTGCGGCATTAGGGGACAGGGCCTCCCAGGGACCTCCTCTGCCCCCGCAGACACCACAGAAAAGAGGGTCTCTGTCTTCCTGAACAGCGAATGTGTCCCTTCGCGGTGTAAGTGTCAGATGCTGGGAGTGTTCGCACGGGCTTCTGTAGGCTTTGGGGACTCTGCCACCCAGAGAGAAGCCTGTGCACATGTGTCTAAGCGTGACTCTCATGCCCAGACACTTCCGTAACACCTTTCATCCTTCGTTAACACTTCGAAATCTACTTCATTTAAATTTCCACCTCTTCGCCCACATGGCAATTAGAGAGGTCGATGATTGCCAGGCACTTAGGAGTTGGAGTCATAAGCAGTCCTGCCTCTTTGGGTGCCTATAAATGCCTTAAAAGCATCCGAACAGAACTTCAGTCTTTTTTGGGTTTGTTTGTTTGTTAAAAGCAATAAGGGGCTGCCACATTGGGTCCCTAGACCTACCTCTGTCGGGGAACTTTTTGGTCACTGCTAAGTCTAGACTATCCTGTTCCAAACCTGTTGGAGTGGACTGGGTTATGGTACACTGTATTGATGACCTCTCCAACAAACTTGGAGTTTCAAGGATTAGGTAGAATCCTTGGCCTTGGCAAAGATATCTTGGTAAAAGGTTCCTGGGACTCCCCTCTTTTGCTGGACTTAGAGCTCCCCAGATGCACAGAGCTTTGTCACCAGGCTTTCTTTGTTCACAGCATTGCCACTACGTGGCAGAGAAGGAATTCTTCCGGGGCCAGTATTTTCCAAGATGTTGGGCAGCATTTGTCTCTTGGGCTACTGAATGACACCACATATGTGAAGGCATGTGACAAGGTACAAAGTGCTAAAATCTGGAGGAAACCTAAGTGGTTAAAACCCATAGACCTTGGTCAACATAAAGTTGGCCAATGCAACCTGATTACAGTTCAGCCACTGGGCTCTGGGCTCCAGCACCATGTTTGAAATGGAAACGCCTTTCCATTAAATGGTTAAATGGCTTTCCCTTTGGGCCCCATGTGTTTAAAGGATGGATGGGATATTTGTGCATGGACATCTCAGCCCTTGCTGGCCCAGGGCACCAGCAAGGAGGAGGGCTGATGACCTCCCCTCTGGGTCTGCCTCACTCCTGATCCGCGATGCTGCTCTTACACTCCGGCAGAGGGTTCCTCCTTGGACAAGACAACGAAAGGACTGTTTCCTGAGAAACTGTGAGCTGTTAGGACAAGTCCACCCACCCCTTTTACGGTCAGCCCTGGCCTTTGCAGAACCTGCCACAAGTAGAGACAAACTGTTAGCCCACGACTCTGCCCTGTGGGCAGGCTCCGCCCCCTTCCTCTCCACCGGGGCACTGGGGGGACAGATGGCCCAGCAAAGTGTCCGAGCCCGACCCACGGTCTGTAGGGTTGTTGTCACTGGAAAATTCCACTCATTTAAAGGAAAAACTAAAACCTGCTTTGGGCTCCACCTCTGAGGCTAGAAAAATCCTTAATCAAACTAAACAGCTTAACAAGCCCTAGTGTCAGCCAAAGGAGAAACAGATGAGAATACAAAGCAGCGTTTGGCCTGGTTTGTAGTGGTGTTCGTTCTGGTGCTCTGCAGCGTGTCTCTGAGGACGTGGCCCTGCTTGTACACGGGGGGACCCCATTCCTTAGCCAAAGGTGAGGTACAGGGTGCTGTGGGGCCTTTGATCTGGGGCTGTTCTAGAATATACCACTGCCTTCTCTCATAGGACATTCAGAAAAATATTCAGTATTATGTAAGTGATGTGACTTTTTTTTATTAAGGTGAAGTCCACATAACCTAAAAGTAACCCTTTTATTTTATTTTCATTTTTTTAATGTTTATTTATTTTTGAGAGAGAGAGAGAGAGAGAGAGAGACAAAGCGTGAGTGGGGGAGGGGCAGAGAGAGGGAGACAGAATCCGAAGTGGGCTCCAGGCTCTCAGCTGTCAGCACACAGCCCGACACGGGGCTTGAACTCACAAACCACGAGATCATGACCTGAGCTGAAGTCAGACGCTTAACCAACGGAGCGCCCCTAAAAGTAACCCTTTTTAGAGTCAACAGTTCAGCGGGATGTAGTACCTTTAGCGTGTTGTGCAACACGGATTCCTGTCTAGTTCCAAAACATTTCATCAGCCCAAAAGGAAACCCTGACCCGTCAAGCAATTGCTCCCTGTTTCCCCCTCCCCCATTCCTGGCAAGCACCAATCTGCTTTCTGTCTCCATGGATTTATAGCTCGGCAGTACTTTTCAGAATCCCAACGACTCCATTTTCTGAACTAAAAAACAATCATGAAACATCAGCACAGAAAATAAACTAATACATACAGGTAGCAATATAGTTTCCCCCTTACTTTCGGGTTTCATGGATTTCAGATATCTTCACATTCATGGTCTCGTTCAGAAGCCCAAGAGACAAATGTTACTGAACGTGTCGGAAATTATCAGCTCCAGGAGAAATTCCTTTTCCCTTACGCAGTGGTGTGTCTGGTACACTGGCGAATACAGTCCCTACCTTGCTCCGCTGCACAAGGCATGCATTTGTTTCTCGAGTAAAGATGGAATAAATCTGAAAAGACAGACTTTGTTCCCTGATGGAAACAGACATCTTTTTCATGTTGTAAACACGGGACACCTGCATTTAAATTTTCGAAATGAATGTGTAGGTGGAGACTGTCACCACCATATTCCTACAGATATGAGGGAGAAAATATCTTCCTCATTTAAAAATATCTTGGTGTCCCTACTAAGTGCATGGCACCATGAAGGGCACCAGTGGGGACACAGTTGTATAGGACACTAGTTAGACGAGTGTTTTATATAAGACGGCTCTTGGCTTCACAATCAAACATTTTCATTTGATGTATTGATTAACTACAAGCTGGAAGCTTCTCTCAAGGTTCTAGTCTGGTGGGGGTAAAAAGTTGAGGAAGGCAGGCATTCTGGAAGCTGACGTTCTGGGGTTTAGCCTGTGGCGGGTGGGGGTTTCAGAGAACATTCTGCAGGGGAATCTTCCGTGGAAGGGCCCTGGGCCGGAAGGAGTGCGTGTCTGTGCAAGAGGGAGTGGAGCACAAGCATGTGTGGACAGGGAGCAGTTGGACCAAAGACCCCTGGTGACAGAGGAAAGTGGGGGGCAGCTTCGGGGACTGGAAAGGAGTTCCCAGTACCTGAAGCACGGGCTGATTTACCAGGTGATGGAGATTTAACCCGAGATCTGCAGGGCCTTACTGACAGGCTTGGCTCTTTTCATTAGTCATTAGGCAGGCAGTGTCCCCATGCTGGGGAGATAAAGGTGATGAGGAAGCATGTGCCTGTGCACGCGTGTGTGTGCTCACACTCCTTGCAATTGTTAATAAAGGGAGGATCAAGTAGTTACGGAGCATCTCAGAGAAGACTTCTAAGGTGTCGCAGATGCAGGTACCACTGACACTTTCCCCAGTCGAGGAAAGCTTCCCAGAACGAGGGGGCATTCAAGCCAAGATCCCAAAAGTAAGCAGAAATGAGAGCTTTTATTCTGAATTATTGGGAGCTGCAGAGTGGGTTTGAATGGGGAGTGACACAGTCACACTCCCACTCGGAGGCTGGATGCATTAGATGTACAGGACAGGGGTGGGGCGGAGAAGGGAAGTGGGCACAGGGGGTCCATGGAGAGGCCCTGCCAAAAGCCAGAGCTCGCAGTGAGGTCGGAATGGCAAAGAGGTGCTCCTGGACACCTGGTTGCAGGAATAAAAGCCAGAGGAACAAGAAGGCAAACGGAGGAGTCGGGCAGGGGGGGAGGCACGTTAATTCGAGGAGGGGGCGGGATCCACAGGTGCACACGCTCTGCTGAGTGCGAAGCCGGGCCTGCAGCTTGGAGCACAGGCAGCCCTGGGGTCCCAGATTAGGAATTTCCTTCTGCAGAAAGCCACACAGCCTTGTATATTGGTGTCACCACCTGTTCATGTTTCCAGCCCGGCCAGAGCCTTAACCCTTTGTGCTCTCCTGGCCGGTCTCTGTCTTGTTCCCCAGAAGGGGTACTTACGCTGCCTCTTCTCTCTCCCTAAATCTTCTCCAACCACACATGACCTCGTGGCCACTTTGCAGAAAGTGCATGGGCCGTCCGTAGGGGATCTCTCACCCTGCCATCGCTAACTCTACAGCCTGTCTGCCACCTTCCGTCCTCTGCCTGCTTTCACAGAGAAGCCCCCAGGCTCACTGCAGCGCCAGCTCTGGGTCTCCCGTGATTCTTGTGCTCAGGGAACCTCGTGAGTCAGTGTCCCTCTCTTCCTATTCTGTCATGGACCTTTACCTCTCCAACGGGCCCTTCCTTTCCCATTAGGATTCAACGAGGTTAAGTCTCACCCATTTAAAAATGCCAAAAACCAGGGGTACCTGTGTGGCTCCGTCAGTTAAGGATTCAACCTGGGACACCTGGGTGGCTCCGTCAGTTAAGCATTCGACTCTTGATTTTGGCTTAGGTCATGACCTCATGGTCGTGAGTTCGAGCCTCATGCCCGGTTCTGTGCTGGGCATGGAGCCTGCTTGAGATTCTCTCTCACCTTTTCCCTCTGCCCCTCCCCAGCTCGCGTGCTCTCTCTCTCTCTGTCTCCAAAAAAAAAAGGAATATATATATATATATATATATATATATATATATACACCAAAACCTTCCTGGACCCTCCTCCAGTTTGAGCTTCCCAGCCTCGGGAGTTACTCAACTGGCTGGGCTACTTCCTCCCCCCACAGCTGGTTGTCACCAGCCCTGACACCACTTCTCTGTGACCAAATCCCACACATTCTAGCCTGCATCTCCTTGCCCACTACACAGCGGCCAGCGCTGCTAACTGCTCCTTGGATATGCTATTTTCTTTGCTTCCCTCTTCCTGCCCATGGCCCTCATCCTTGCCTCACCTCCTAACTCCATGCAGGGCACCGCCTCACTTCCTAAGTATGTTTCACATCTGAATGACTATTCTATCCAGCCCCACTGCCACCATCCTGGTCCCCGCCCTATCACCCCTCACCAAGACAGCTGCGGCCACCTCCCCTCCCCCCACACTGCTGCCCAAACTGACCTTGTGTGTTCAACACTGTTTCCTGCTGCTGCAGGTCCTGGGGCCCTACCCCCAAACCGATATGTTAGCCTCCTGCCCAAAGCCTACCCTAGAGACGGATCAGTTAGGATTCCTTTCAGCTGCCTGAGACAGACGATCCAAACGGCCAGAACCTTAAAACACCGGGTTTTATGCTCTCCTATAAAAGTCTGGAGCTGGAGTTTAAGGGCTCATCTGATGGTTTCGTGAGGTTGTCGGGGGCCAGGGCCCTCCAGCTGTTCTTTCCTAGCTAATCCCAAAATGTGACCCTAACTCCCATGACCCAAACTCGGGCCATTACATTTGCTTTCTAAGAAGCACTATGGAGGAATGGCCCCTTTTAGTTTGATTCTTTCCCTGAAAAACCTTAGGACACTTCTGTTTATATTTTATTAGCTAGATCTTACTCCTAAGGTCAGAGATAGGTAGCTGCAAGAGAGTCTGAGAAATACAATCTTAAATATAGTCTTAGTAATAAAACTGGGGGTTATGTTTGTAAGGAAGAAGGGGAGAATGGATACCAGAGTAAGCAACTAGCTGTTTCTGCCATGGTTGGCCCTCTGGCTACCCGAAAATTCCTGTGCTCCCCTCTTCCCATGGACTGAATTATCTCCTCACCTCCCAGGGTTGACAATCCCAAGACCTCATGCATATCCCAGCCCAGCATCATCAGGCCATGTGTGGTCCTCTCCATGGACTTCAGGTGTCGCTCCACATGAAAATAATAAACTCAAAGACACCACCCTACACCGGGTGGAATGGGAACATGGCAACTGTGGCGAAGGCCTCCATCCAGAAAAGAGAAGCACATGAAGGTTCATAGCAACCATCCACTGCTAATAGGCAGGAGGAGTGTAGCTCTCCCCCCTGAGCAGTAGAGTAAAATTCTTGGTTAGCTCCATCCGGCAGCCCCTTTTCTGTTCTCTGGGAAAAATTCTTTTGTTCATTGTCTCTGTCTCTGGGCTTTTCCTTCTGAAAGATTTTTCCTGGCCCATCACTGCCCACAGCTATGCTTGAAATGGGCATTGGGAGCTTCAGGAGGTTCATAGTCTACTTCCTGCTGCTGTAGATTCTGGGGCCCAAGTATTTTATCAGGAACTAGCTGTTAAGTGACAGGACATTGTGAATACTTGTTGTCCAATGTATTTTTCCCCCTAAATCTTAGGCTTTCAAACTACCTTAGGCTTTTGGTTTGTTTCTTATACAAAATCCACAGCTAAAGATCTAGTGCAGTCCCCAGATGAGAACCAGGGTAGATTAAGAAGGTTAAATTTGCCCAACATGGCGCTCGAACTCACAACTCCAAGAGAGAAGGTTAAATTCAAACCTTCCCTGTGCCTAACCACATGGAAGTTTACTTTGATACAAAGACTTCTAGATAGATATGTACAGAAATCACCTCCCGGGGCCCTAGAAACTACCACACCCTCCCCCATCAAACATACCTCCACTTGCGACCTTAAATGGAAGATGGATGATTAGGACACACACCTTACTTCCTTCTACACCTGTTTCCTCTCTTGCCTCCTCCTCATTATTTTCCAAACCTAAGAGCTGGGCTTTCTCCTCTGTTTTCTTCCTGAAGTTAAGCTCTACCATCAGTTGTCAGCTTGCTTCTTGATATCTTTTAAAGAGGAAGTTACAGACATCTAGAATACCCTATTTCTTAACAATGACAGTCTTTCAAGACTACTATCTGGCTGTCAAACAATTCTGTCTTGGATGTCAAAAGCTAAATATTACTTATCTCCCCAGTATTTTTTGTCTTCAATAATCCTAACTTTACTTCCAAAGCCAACAGATAATTGCAGTGACCAGGAAGAAGGTCACGTGCACAGAAACACAAAAGAGAAATGCCAGTTATTCCATTTTTCAAAATAGTATCCTGCTTACATCATTCAAGACTTCCTATTTGACTTAGGGTAAGTCCAAAATGTGTAAGACTGTTCTTTGGGGTCTGAGCCCCATGTATCCCCCAGCTTCAGCTGATCAAACTCCCAGCCTCATGCCATGTACAGCAAACACACTAGACCTTTCTCAGTTCTTTTAGCACATTTTGCTCAGGACCTGCCTAATAGCTTTTGTGTGGTCTGGAAAGCTCTTTGCCTCTGTCTTGAATTGACCAAATCTTGTTCATTTCTCAAGTTTCAATTGAAAGGTCACTGTCTTCAGGAGGATTTTCCTGACCCGTGGCATCCTTCAGAATACCTTGTACCCTTGTGACTATTCAATTAATTAATTTTTTTAATATTTTATTTATTTTTGAGAGAGAGAGAGAGACAGCATGAGCAGGGCAGGGTCAGAGAGAGAGAGAGAGAGAGAGAGAGAGAGAGAGATACAGAATCCAAAACAGGCTCGAGGCTCTGAACTAGCTGTCAGCACAGAGCCTGATGTGGGGCTCGAACCCATGAACCGTGAGATCATGACCTGAGCTGAAGTCGGACGCTTCAGTCGACTGAGCCACCCAGGAGCCTCTCAATTAATTATTTTATATGATGTATTAAGTACCTCTGTTTCCCAAAGAAACAGCTGGAGGAGGCAAGAATGATGTTTCTTCTGTCCTCCTGGTACATCATCAGATCGTCCTAATCTCTAATCCAGATGAGAACAATGAGTTTCTAGGGGCCCCTGGGTGGCTCTGTCGGTTAAGTGTCTGACTCTGGATTTCGGCTCAGGTCATGATCTCGCAGTTTGTGAGTTTGAGCCCCGTGTGGGGCTCTGTGCTGTCCATGTGGATCCTGCTTGGGATTCTCTCTCTCTCTCTGTTTCTCTCTTCCTCTCTCAAAATAAATAAACTTAAAAAAAAAAGAAAGATGAGTTTCTAAAATTCAAGGGTGCTTAAAACTCTTCTTCTTCATACTCAGGTTAAAGTCAAGTTCCTCCGTGTAGCTTCTAAGGCGCTGCATGCTCTGACCCCAACTCCCCCCTGCCTCCTCCTCCCCTTCAGTGTTCATCTAGAATGAGATGTCTTTCAGTGTATTAAAGTGCCTGAATCTTTGCCTATGAGGCTTCAGATGTGAAATCATACGCTCTGCAGATTTGTATCCATCCCTCAGCTCTTAGCTGAGAGCTACATTGATTGGTTGACTGGCTTGTTTGTTCATCCTGTTCTATATGCCAGGAACTATACTAAGTGCTAAGGAAACAGGTGAACCAGACAGATGCGGGTCCCAGTCCCCATGTCCTCTTCCCTGACCACCAACTCTGAGGCTCAGTTATGTGTCTCTTCTATGCGCTCCCCTGCCTCTCTGAAAAAACCCATAGTATTGCCTGATCACACTGTCGTAGTGACTGTTTCCCCTGCTAGCTCGTGAGCCATTTGTTGAACGAATCTGTGAACCGTCAAAGTCCTTTGCTCACGAGATTTCAAAGAAATAGGAAATGCCATAGAATGACTTCGCTGGACCACAGATACCAAGAGCAGGAGGCACAGGGCATCATGGACGAGGGGGCGGGGCTGGAGACAAAGGCAGCAAGAGAGGTCTCTCCTCCTCCTCCTTCCTCAGGAAGTTACAGAAAGTGTGCTCTGAGAAGTGTGTGTGGAACCGGACACAGATTCTGTTTATTCCATGACCAGAATAGGTAAACCCAAGGAGGCTGAATAGTTGGTGGTTGCCAGAGGCTAGAAGAAAAGAGGAAAGGGGAGTGATAGCTTCGTGGGGTTTTCTTTGGGGATGATGAAAATGTTTTAAAGATAGGTACAGGGAGTGGTTGCCCAAAACTGTGAATGTACCGAATGCCACTGAATTGTACACTTTTAAAATGATTAATGCTGTTCTGTGAATTTCACCTCAGGAAGGAAGTAAGAGAGAACAGGCAGGCGTGTAGCTGGAGTGAGAGGTGGGTGTGTGGGGGCAGTTTCTTTTCCTCTGCCAGTTCCTGACAGGGGCACAGTGATGCCTAGGGCTCTCGGGATGGCTGAGTCAGCTCTGAAAGGAGGGAGGGCTTCCCAGAGCCACCTCGTTCTCCCCCAGGTACAGGAAACCATGGGGTACCTGGACATTGGCCCCCACATGCACCTGGGCACCGTGCAAAAGGATGACAAGCCCCATGGTGACAGGGACCGGATAGTGGGCTTTCCTGGATGGAGTGGACAGGGAATGCTTTGGGACACATCCGCACCAAGAATCTGGTCTCAAAAGCAATGGTGAGTAAGTGTGAATGAGTTTGTGAGGGCCTGTCTAGCTGATGGGCAGTGTGGTCAAAGGAAACCGCCCACAATGTGGAACCAGAATGATCGCTTTTTGGTCCCTGCTCTATGTAGTCACAAGCAAGGCATTTTTATTTCTGAATAAAATATTAAAGCCACGGCCATTGCTGGTGGGGATGCAAAATGGTACAGCCACTTTGGAAGACAGTTTGACAGTCCCTCACAAAACTAAACCTGCTCTTTTCAAACCCACAATGGTGCTCCTAGGTATTCATCCAAATGGGTTGAGACCCCTGCACACAGATGTTTATAGCAGCTTTATTCATAAATGCCAACAAAGATGTCCTTCAGTTGATGGATGGGTAAACGAGCTGTGGTCCATCCAGACAATGGAATATTCTTTAGCACTAAAGAAATGAGCTGTCAAGCCATGAAAAGACATGGAAGAATCTTACATGCATATTACTCTGTGGAAAAAGGCCAAACCACAAAGGCTACAGTGCTGTAACATTCCAACTACGTGACATTCTGGAAAAGGAAAAACTACAGAGACATAAAAAAGATCAGTTGCCAAGGGTTAGAGGGGAGGGAGGGCTTAATAGGTAGGGCACAGAGGATTTCTAGGCAGTGAAGCTACTCTATGATACTGCAATAATGGGGAGATGGCGTTACACATTTGCTCAAGCCCATGGAGTATAACACCCAGAGTGAGCCCTAACGTAAACGATGGGCTTGGGGTGATAATGATGTGTCGTTGGTGGGCCAACGTGACTGAATACAGGTTCATGGACCATCAGTGGTATGGCCCTGGCAGGAGATGGGGCAGTGAGGAGTCTGTGTGTGTGGGGGGGGCCTTAGGCTATATGGGAAATCTGTGCATTTTCCTCTCAATGTTGCAGTCATCCTAAAACTGCTCTAAAAAAATAGTTTATTTCAAAAAATGGACTTGAGAGGCACCTGAGTGGCTCAGTCAGTTGAGCGTCCAACTTTGGCTCAGGTCATGATCTCATGGTTGGTGGATTCAAGTCCTGCATTGGGCTTTGTGTAGACAACTCAGAGCCTGGACCCTGCTTTGGATTCTGTGTCTACCTCTCTCTCTGCCCTCCCCCACTCACACTCTGTCTGTCTGTCTGTCTCTCTCTCTTACTCAAAAATAAACATTAAAAAATTAATTAAAAAAATAAGAAAGGGACTTGGAAAAAGAAAGCTATCGCCGTCAAGCACTCACTCTGCATGCGCAGGGCACTGAGCGTTGCACATCCATGCTGCATTTAGTCCTTAAAACCATCCCCAGGTTTTACATGGGGAAGCCCAGTCTCTGACAAATGGGTGATGTGTCCAAGGCCACCCAGTTGGTCATTAAGGAGCCCCAAGTGCCTCTGTAGCACCTGCTTTTGGCCACCTCTCTGCCTCAGCTGAGCATGGAAATGATAATGATGATGGTCATGCCATCCCCTGCCTGGTGGTTATGAGCAGTAAATGGGCCTGGGTGGAAAGGTCCTTTGTAGAGGTTTCCAGAGAAGCTATTATTTGATCAAGTGGAAGAGGAGAAAGTTGCTGTGTAAAGGATATGTGTGATAAGCTCTTAGAAAGAGGAGCTCAGTTTAAACTCAAGGCAGTCACCTTTCTCAGGCCTGTGAGAACCAAGTGTGTGGATCATGGTGGTGCCGGGGTCTCACCTCTTTCCCTCGGGCTCTGGGGTCCTGGTGGCAGGGCCACCCCCACCCATCCCCTGCACTCCTGTCCAAGAACCCAGTCCTCGTGGCCTTTCTAGCCTGGCAGTGCGATGGGGCCTAAAGAAACTCACGTGACTTCCCCTGATTTTTCACACTGAGGACGGAGTGCAGGGCTGGCTCAGAGGGATCGAGAGCGACATTATCAGCTATTCAAGGCGTTCATTTGCGTCAGTTGCACCAGGTCACTCATTAGCCGAATAGCCTTGGACAAATAGAAAATGGGATTTCCAAAATAAGGATTCAAATACCTAGCGCACAGGGTTGTTGTAGGATTACATGAGATAATGTACGTAAGGTGACTCAGAGGCAGTAAGCCCTGCATAATGATTAACGCTATCATTATGCAGCCGTCCTTCCTTATTATGACACGAGGGAGGGGGAGCCCAGAGATTAGAAGCAAGTCATTCAAGGCCTTGCAGTCAGTTCGCGGCAGGCCTGGGCTTCCTCTGCAATCATTTCCACCCCTGCCTTGCTCAAGCCTTTTCTGAGAATCCCTCACACGGGTGAATTGACAGCCTGCATTTCACACTTGAACGATGTCCCCTCGCTCCCATTGGGTGATGGGATCACAAAACCACAGGCCGCCACTAATTGCAAACCAGGATGTCTTTGTTGAGCTCCTCTGGACTGATGCTCTACACCCCCGTTCATAAGAGATAGGCCTCCTGTGGGAGATAGCTGGGCTCAAAGGCATCAGCACACCTCTCTCTCCCTCTCTCTCTCTCTCTCTCTTACTCCATCTCTCTCTCTCTCTCCCCCCTCTCTCTCCCTGTGTGAGTTTAGCATTCCAGAGCCCCTGGGCTGCAGCTGGAATCAGTACCCAGAGACCTCCCAACCCCAGACTCATCAGCATTTCTCTGACTGGGTGATACCCAGTGCAGCCTGGTATACAGATCTTCTGTCTGGTTAAAGTGATTTAAAAATAATTCTTTTTGGATATTTTCACTGCCACCCAGGAGATCAAGATGGACACCTCAGTGCTGTGAAACAGCCATTAATGTGTCTCTGATACCCCAAAGCCAGGCATTTCCTGGCCAACGGTTTTCGTCCTGGACAAACCTCCCTACTGGGGTCTCTGCCACTCTGAACCCCCCCCTTCCTCCTTGTCCTCCTTCCACCTCAGAGGCCATGGCTACTGTCATTCCCCACCCCCAGAGCCAGTCCCCCTTTGCCTTCTCTGCACTTTTATCATTACTCCACATTAGAGATGGGGAGACTGAGACCCAGAGAGGCTAAGTAACTTGTTCAATGCCACACAGCTTTAAACTGGCAGATTTGAGATTTTAGCCCATTGTCTGGGCCAGTGTGCCCGTGGAATGCTGGAGATGGCCACCCCCTTGCCTAATCCCACTCACCCTGTCACCTCTTCCCTCTGCCACTGACAGGTGCCTTCTGTCCTGTCTGCAGCCACATCCCCAGGACACGGCTGTGTTCTTGCTGTGAGTCAGGGCAAGCACACAGGGCGGAGGGCCACAGGTTGAAGGCCCCTCTGACTGCTTTCCCTGCCCACAGGCCCCATCTCATCCCTGCCTGGGAACTTGTCAGGGATGCTATGTTCTAAATGTTCTAAATGTTCGTGTCCCCCTTCCCCCACCTCACGTTCATATGTTGAAAGCTAAGCCCCCAGGTGATGGTATTAGGAAGTGGGGTCTTTGGGAGGTGATTAGGTTATACATGGGGTTAACGCCTTTATAAAAGTGGCCCCAGAGATATCTCTTGTCCCGCTTGTACCATGTGAAGACACAACAAGAAATCAGCCGTCTGCAACCCAGAGGACCCTCAGCCAACCACGCTGCCACCCTGACCTTGAACTTCTGGCCTCCAGCCTCCAGAAATGTGAGAAATAAATTCTCTGGTTTATAAGCTACTGACTGGGTCTGTGTCATTTTGTTATAGCGGTCCCAACGGACTAAGAGAAATGGCTTTGTGTGGCCACTTCACTGCCAGGGTGACCTGAGGCAGCAGGTCTGTGGGCAGGTCTGGAAGCACTCTCAGCCCCCGGAGAGGCTGCCTGAGACCACGACCCACAGCCTGCACCTGCTTCCGGGCTGAGGATGTGAACAGGACACCCAGAGGTGGGGGACACCCCTCCTTGTCTGCACCAGCTGCTCTAGGAGCAGACCCTGCCCAGCCCCCTGCCACCCTCTCCCCTGCGTTTTCTCCTCCAGTCCAGACCCTCCCTTCAGTCAACACACAGCCTTGGTTCACTTCCATCCAATGAGGAAATGCCCACAACTCCACTCGGCACAGGGCCCGGCAGGTAGGGGTTCAACAGGTGCGAAGCGTCCTTTTCTTTTGCCCGTCAGCTCGCATGGGCCTGGCCACGGCCATGCAACCGACTCATTCGTCGTCAGGCCTGCTGTCATGGGTGATGCTCCTCTCCCACCTCTCCACCTGGGAAACTCTTTCTCCTCCTTCGGAGCTCCGCAGGGGTGTTGCTTCAGGCAGTGAGGGCCCCCCACCCTGGCTGCCACAATGCTCTGCTCAGACTTCTCAGAATGCTTTCCTAGAGGTTCTGATGCTGTGGGGTCACTTGATATCTCTAGACTCAGCTCCAAAGGATGAGTACACATCTCTTCCTTTTTTCTCGGACTTACTTAAAATTCCTGAAAATTGCACAAGTAATTCATGAATGTGCGCATACTGTAAAAAAATAAAAAGACACGATGCACAAAAAGTATAAGCCCCCAAGTCCCTCCCCAGAAATACCACAGTTAATATTCTTGTGAGTATTAATCTGTATAAATTGATTTAGTACCTTCTGACATAAAGGAGATTAACCTATATGTATTGTTCTATGGCATGCTTTTGTCATTTAATAATAGATTGTATGGGGGCACCTCAGTGGCTTAGTCTGTTGGGCATCCGACTTTGGCTCAGGTCACAATCTCATGTTTTGTGAGTTCAAGCCTGGCATCAGGCTCGCTGCTGTCAGCCCAGAGCCAGCTTTGTATCTCTGTCCCCCTCTCTCTGCTCCTTCCCCTAGTGCTCTCTCAAAAAAGTTATTTTAAAAATAATAGATTGTGTGTGTACAATAATAATGCCCCTTCTCCCAAAGATGTATATGTTCTAATCCCACAAATCTGTGACTATGTGACCTTGTATGGTAGAAGGGACTTGGCAGAAAAGAAGTCCTGAGAAAAGAAGGTTATTTACACTGGATCATCTGGGTGGTCTCAGTGTAAGCATACGGGTCCTTCTAAGAGGAAGGCAGGAGGGTCAGAGAAAGACGAATTTGAAGATGCTACACTGTTGACTTTAAAATGGAGGAAAAGGGGTGGGGGTGCTGGGTGCTTAGTTGGTTAAGCGTCTGACTCTTGGTTTCTTACAGTTTGTGAGTTTGAGCCCTGCAGCAGACTCTGAGCTGACAGCATGGAGCCTGCTTGGGATTCTCTCTCTTTCCCTCTCTCTCTGCCCATCCCATGCTCATGCTCTCTCTCTCTCTCTCTCAAAATAGATAAATAAGCATAAAAAAATAAGATGGAGGAAAAGGACACAGACAAGGAAGGTGAGTATCTTCTAAAAGCTGGAGAAGGCAAGGGCATGGATTCTCTGGAGCCTTCCGAAGGAGTACAGCCTCAGCACTCTCCACGTTTCTAGCCTAATGGGATTTTTGACCTACAGAACTGTAAGATAATAAATTTGCATTATCTTAAGCCAATAAGTTTGTAGTAATTTGTTACAGCAGCAACAGAAAACTACTGTGGTGTGTATACAGCTGAGATAAACAATAATATTTATGGTAGTAATTAGTATTTATCGAGTATGTACTATACACCAGATGCTGTTCTAGTGCTTGAGGTGGTGTATTAGATGGCTAGGGCTGCCGTAGCAAAATGTCCAGACTGGGTGGCTTAAACAACAGACATTTATTTTCTCGTAGTTCTAGAGGCTAGGAGTCCAAGATGAGGTGCCCACAAGGTTAGTTTCTCCAGAAGCCTCTCTCCTTGGCATGCAGATGGCCGCCATCTTGTTACCTTTTCACATGGTCCTTTCTCTGTGCCCATCTTTTTGTCTATTCTTTTTATAAGGATACCAGTCAGATTGGGTTACAGTCCCACCCTAATGGCCTCATTTTAAACTAATCACTCCATTAAAGGTCTTACTTCCAAATAAATTCAAATTCTGAGAGATTGGGAGTTAGGCTTCAATGTACAAATTTCTGAGAGACACAATTCCACCCATAATGTGTGGATAATCTCATTCACTTTCCAAAGTCACCCAGTCAATTAGAACCATGATTATCATAATTTTATAGATAAGGAAACAGGCACAGAAAGGTTAAGTTACTTTCCCAAATTTACACAGCAAGTAAGTAGCAAGGCCAGTCTGGGAATTGCCTGTTTATATACTTCACCCATTTTTCTATGGGGTGATTTCTCTTTTTGGTTTGCAGGTGTACAGGTGCTCAGTAAGCATTGATTGATCGAACGAATGAGTGGGAACAGTTCCCAGGACTCCTAGAAGAACATGGGCCAGGCTGGGCCAAGCCTGGGTGCCCTCCCTACTTCTCCAGCTTGGCAATACTTACCTCCAAGGGAAAGCCAAAAACCAAGCAGCAGGTGGGTGTCCATAGAGGATGGTGGGAGTGGGAAGGTACCACCCTCTATTCATCAACTGAACACAATCCTGGGAGACTTTCTGGAGGAGGGGGATGGGCTGGTGTCTCCTAACCCTCAGGGAACCATAACAGACAGTACCCATGGACAGTCCTGGGGTGCTGGTGCCAAATCTCTCCTCCTCCAATTTCACATTCCAGATTCCAGGTACTCAGGTGTCCCAAGAGAGCACTTCCTCAATATGAGAGATCTAGGCCAGCTGCAAAGAAGAGATGGTAGATGACTTGGGCCAGCTGTCTCCTGACATTGGTAGCTGGCCAACACTCATAACCAAGGCAACCAGGTTTGCCTTGACCTGGCCTGACAATTCATTCTGGTCACTGTGGCAAAGGGCACACCAGCCAGGAGGCTCAGGCAGGTCTGTGGCTAGCTGCCCAAGTCAATGGGAATGCCCTATTTACCTCTCACAGAGGGCAAATAATGATGGTGTCAACACACTCAGCCCTCAGCTCAGAGCTCCAGAAGAACTTCCCATGTCAGACCTTGCTATGGCTTGGGGGCTACTATACTCACCCCCCATCCCTGATTCTTGACCGCTTCCCTCTACTCCATCCTAGTCTGACATGGTAGATAGTAGAGGCACTCAGCAAAAACTCTGTCTTGATCCAATATGGCGCTCACAGGGGGAATCTGGGTCCAAATACAGGCTGAATAATTTCCATTTCTTCATAGGCTCTTGGTGTGAAGAAGTGTCAGTATAATGTAGTCCATTCTTCCTGCCTGGCATTCTGAGGGTCGAGTTTCCTATATAACATTTCCAGGGCAGACTGGGTACTCAGTCTTTGCATGTGTCTCCAGCGATGGGGACCTTAACATCTTTCAAAGCAGCTAGCTACATTCCCAAGCAAGTTCTTGGGAACTTGCAAGTACATTCCCAAGTTCTTATTGCTGGAGAGTTCATCCTTATATGATCCTTCCTTATACTGTGTTGCATCTGTTTCCTGCTCCCTCTGTCTATGACCGCCACAGAAGATGGCCATTCCCTGTTCCTCATGGCTTTTCAAAGGTTTGAAGGCAGCTACTTGGTCACTTCCTCTAAGAAAGACCATCATGAGCGTTATCAGGAGGAAAATCCAGTCCTTTCAAACCTCAAGGAGGGTTTGCCCTGAGTTTCAATCCTGCTACAGAGAAACTGCTTCTCTATGGGCCCGTGCACGGGCCCAGGGCAACAGTTTGGTGGGTCCCTAGGCCCTTTGGACTACAGATGCATAGCAAGCACATAGCCTTGCTTGCTAGCTGGGAGAACCTCAGCCTACTGTCTTAGTCCCAGGGCAGTGTTTCTGGGTCCCTGGGGCCTGGAGAGAGGGACATGGTGTCCTAGAGAGAGAGCTCTGTACTCAGAATTTGACCCCCAGGCACCCAATCTTGGCTCCACCACTTTGTCGTTGGGATGCTTTAAGCAAGTTGCTTCAATTCTGACCTTTAGTTTTGCCTTTTGTAAAATGGGAAAAATATCTCATTGTGTTGCTATGAGGATCAAATGACATCACATACAGGAAGATGCTTTGTCGACCAAAACATACTCTACAAATGATTAGCCAATTCAAGTGGTAAGTAAAAGCACTTGCAGAGCTTAGAGCTTCTTTGGTCTGGGCCCTTCTAATGGATGAATGTCTCGAGCACAGCTGGTTTTAAGACTTCTGACTCCTTCTCAAATGCCACGGCTGGTCCTTGGCACCTTGAGGGGCTCTCTTCTGAGGGCTCATGGCCCCCATCCTGTGCGACTCCTGCAGGGCCTCTGTGCCCACAGCTCCAGGAGGACTCCAACCTAAGTACCTTAGCTCTGGCTTTGGAGACCTGGAGAGAGTGGGTAAGCCTCACAAAGTCCAGGTTTGGGGTTGGGACTGGGCAGGAGGTGCAAGGCAGAGTCTCTGGGCTTGTTCTCCACTCTTCTCAGGAGGCCCCAGGGCTGCCTGCCCAGCCTCTGCCATCACTCCCTGCCTAGCCTTTAATTTAGACAGAGGTTAATTCTAACCCCCTAACCTGAATGGGTTTTATTGAGACAAGCAGCGGAGGGACTGAGAGTCAGGGAACACAGCCTAATGACAGTGGAGGAATTACGAAGCGGGAGGGTCTCATTTAACCCAACCCCCTCGTTGGATAGATGAGGCCCCAGGAGGGGAAGGCTGCCCCAGGTGGGTAGTGGCCAAGTTGGGTTTTCTGTGTTTCTGTGTTGGGGTCTCCTGTGTCCCAAGCCAGGACTCTGTCCTGGAAGCTTCCTTGGCTCAGTGCAGACTCTGTACCTCCAGCCTGTGACCCATGACTCCATCTGGGCTCCCCGACAAGTTTGAGTCCATGACCGGGCAGAGATGGCTGCCGCCCTCACCCTCCCAGTGTCATGGGAGCAGAAAGGCCAGGAGCCTCCACAAATAGCAGCATGTTGCCACCTGCCTACCCCCAATCCGGTTTATCCTGAGTTAGCAGAAGCGCCCGTGAGGTGTACTTCCCAGGCGGGGCTGGGCTGGGCAGCCCCGTCCTTCCTCATGCCACACGGTGCCCTGAGGGTGGCGGTGCTGCAAACGGGGGTGGGGGGGGAGGGGAAGGGAATGGATCCTGAAGGAAGGGGGCTAGGCCTGGATTATCTAGGGGCTGCAAGCTACGATGGGGCTGGGGGCCTGGCAGCCTGTTTCAGGGCAGCACGTCCTCACCCACAGGGGGCAGCACCTATCCCAGGGGGCAGGAACATGGGCCAGTGGGGGCATTTGCCCAGCTGTAGTCACATCCTGGGCAGGCTAGGCTATGCTGGGGTCCTCCTCTCTCTGGCTGCCCATCCTCTCTGCTCGGGCTCCCCAGCTATAAACCAGGAACAAGTCCCATCCCTTACCTGCCTGGGGGGACATTGAGCAGGAATGAGATAATGTCTGCAGGCTCAGCCCTCCGCTGAGGGAGGCAGCCTCTAAACACAGGTCTATTTTTACTGCCTAGAGCTCTGCCTGGCTCCCTCTGGAGGCCCCTGCTGCTCCCTGGCCCCCAGCAGACAGGAGCCTGGCCAGTACGTAGGCCCGATGGACCCGTCCCCAGCGTAGTGAAGGGAGCCCCCGAGCTCCAGCACCCAGTTCTCGAGGCCTTGGGCCTGGATTAACTCTTCACAGCCCATTGTTCAGGGTTCAAGGAACCACCGCCCGCTCCTGGCATTCTGGTTCGACCAGGAGTCTGGGCGGCTGGGCGTGGCTGGGGCCTAATGAGCAGGGTGTGCCCCGAGGACTTGTTAGGAGCTGGGTGACAGCTGTAGGCAGGTCCCCACCCACAGTCGATGGGCGGGCCGGCTTGCACAACCGTCACCTGCGCAAGGCACCACATGGCATCTTTGCCAAGCGTTTATTTTTAAAAAACAAATACTCCTCTTTGGTGGTAGGGCTGGAAAATATTTCTAAACACTTAAAAGACATCTTGCTAATACTTTTTAGCACCCAAATCTACTGTATCAGGAAAGTGATGCAAGTTTACAGGGTTTCCAGCCCATTGCAGAGACGGTAAAAGGCCCAAGCCATAACTGGGTTCCTGTCTCCTCCAGGTAAGCCCTTGCCCAGGATTTTCAAAAGCAAGAAGCTTCTGCAGGCACTGGGGAGTCATGGGCAGGAGGCCTCACACCTTGGCCAGCCCCCATGCCTGTGTGAGGATGAGTTCCCACCTCTCTGGCCATCTGCAGGCAGACACAACTGCTACTCGGCTACCTTGCCCTCTTGAGGGCCGAACACCGTTGGCAGGAGAGAGGGCTTCCTGGGCCTGCTTGGTTTCCATGAGCAGCGCCGTCACCTAAGATCTCCGGCAGCCCATGGAGTTCTGGACAAAATCAGTCCTCCAAGGAATGCCCTGGCAGATGCAAGGTGCTGTCCGTTTGCTACTGAGTGTCTTCAGGGGACATTTCACTGTTCTCGAGACCCCAGTCTCCCGTGCCTTTCAGCACAGGTTAGTTTGGTGGGTATGTGGGAGTGGATCCGTCGAGAACCATTGCTGAAATACCTGTGTGTGCACCTGGAGTCTTGCCTTCTGGGTCCTGCTGGTCGCTGGGAGGCCTCCAGTTTAGAAATGGTGCGGGGGTGAGGGTGGGGTGGCGGGGAGGGGGAGGATCAGAGACCTCGACGGGCAGGCTGCGGAGAAGATAAGGGCAGTCAGGCCTGGGAGCTGTGGTGGTAAGAACCTCGGCTGGACACTGCTGGGTCTAGGAACACAGGGTGAGCCTCTGGGGACACCAGACTTCTGCGAGGTGTGTGGCGGGGCCCGGACTCAAGGCTTGTTCCTCTGGACTCTCCTTCCTGTATCACAAACGCCCAGGCTACCACGAGCACGTTGGCTGACATCTAGGCGGTCAGCCATCTCCTTCATCAAACAGCTTTGCAGTTTGCTGCGGGGGGCTCTGAGGCACTGAGATCAAACCTTCTTTGGGGGACCTCTTGTCGGCCTGACTTCCTATCTAGCTCCAGCCCAGATCTCTCTTCTGAGCCCCAGACCCTGTTGAGCTGCGCACCTGACACTTGGTCTGGCTCCTCAGGGCCGTGGGTGGACACTGTTGCCCGCGCAGAAAATGCCCATGGAATAAAATGCATACCTCTTCCCTGTCTGCGTCCCACCCCCAGCCTTTGCACTCTAGACATAATGCCCCCCTCAGGTTCTAGGACATTCTAAGCTCATTCTTCCATCTATCTTGGCAATACATGGTAGATACTGTTCTTACCTCTATTTTTCCAATTTATTTCAGAAAGATTAAAATCCCATCTTCCCAGTTCTGGGAAGCACTCTTCAGCCAGGCCCTTAAAAGCTGTCTCAGTGAAGAAGTTTGCATTTCCAGCAAGGGAAGAGGATTGTGGGAAGGACCCAGAGGCTGATTGCTAGGGCAGGTGACAGCCGTAATTGGAAGGGTCAGAATAGAAAAATCTAGAAATATCCTCAGTCTTACAAGTAAGACAGATATTGTGATGAAGGCAATGAGGCTATGCCTAATTTAGTAGGAGAAGTTGGGCAAGTCCAGTCCTCATTCTGAGCCTCAATTTCTCCATCTACAAAAAGAGAATGATGAATCCTATCTCTCGGGGTATTGTGAGGACCAAATGATACATAACCCTTGCGAAAGCTTTAACACAGACTTGGCACGGAAGAGATGCTTAATAAATGCCAGCTCTCTTTCCCCTTCCCACAAAGCAGCCATCCACTCCAAGCACCCCCAAAGCATGCAATTCCCCAGGGCACTCAGGACCGATGAGGAGGTAGGGAGCCCCATCAGCAGGGTGATGGGGATGGTAAAAACTGGGGCCATCATGCTTGCCTCTTAATTAGCCTGAGTTAATGAACAGCATGATTCATGATTGGCTGCTTCTCCAGGGTGCCCTTTCTGTGTGCCTTCCTCCCATCTGGGCCCCACAGCTGCTCCCACCCCCATTCCACTGACAACATCACTCCTCAGCTACGCAGCAGGCTTGGATGTCAGCCACGTGTGTGTGTGTGTGTGTGTGTGTGTGTGTGTGAGCGGGGGGGGGTGGGGGGGGTTGGCTCTCACTCAGCCCTGCCCCAGCCTGGTTCCCGGAGAGGCAGAGCCAGAGGGGAGCCCTAACCAGTGCTGAGGAACTTGGTACAAACGCCCTGTGCTAGTTCCTCCAACATACACTTTTGTTTTTTTTAACAGACGATAGACTTGGCAAAGGGTGTTACCTGTGGAGTCCAGGCTAGGGGCTTATCACGCCCCCTCACCTTCTTCCTTCCTTGGGCCCTGCCATAGACGACACACACCCGAGGTAGGGTCTGCTCCTCTTGGCACATGCAGACTTCTAGGATACTGGCCGGGCTTGTGGGGCCAGCTTCTCAGGAAATGGGTTCTTAGGAGAGGTCTCCTGAACCTTCCAGCTCCATCTCTCTCTGTCCCCTGGGGAGCCAAGGTGGGCAGAGACTGAAATTTAAAGGGTCCACAATGTTCTTCAGCCCCAGAGCCAGGCAGCCCTACAGAGGAGGCCTTCATGTCCGCAGGGGCACCCACTCACTTCTCCACGGCCACCGGCACACCGCCCATGCCCGCCACCATGACACTTAGGCTGGGGCGGATGGAGAAGATGCATGCAGAGTGCAGAGGTATAGCAACGACGCAAGTGGAGAGCAAGGTCACAACCTCTGGAATATTCGAGACTCCCTTTCCCAACCGTGCTTTCTCCTGAATGTCTGCCAAGTGAGCAAGATGTTGGGCATTGGCCAGACTTGCAGAATGACTTCATCTTCTGCCTGGGACAGAGGGAAGGATGGGCTGGACCCCCATCAAGGAGGTTGGCAAGCATGTCACATGATAAGCAGGGACTACAGGGCTTCAGGACTCAGGGCCCCCACCAGCCAGTCCCATCACTGAGCAGGGCCCAGAGGGCAGGATGTGGGAGGAGCCCAGTCACCTGACCAACACCTTGACTGTGTGAGGTGGGGTCTGGGCCCAGGGAGTGGGGTGGGGATGGAGGAGACCCTAAAGACCACTATGAAGACACAAGAAATGAGGGTCTTTAGGGTAGGATTTCTCAGAAAGTCCTTCTGGAACTTCTCCAGTAGTACAAGCCACATCAGCATTTGAGAACTTCCCTCAAAACCAGCATGGTGCAATCTGGAAAGCCAGGACACTGTTGGGGATACTCACTGCCAACGATCAGACAGCAGGAGCCCTGAGAGCAGGATCATGGCAATACCTGCATGTTTTATTTTATTTCCTATTGTACTGTATGGTGATCAAGTACAACCTATGATTTACCTTGGCTCTTCTGTTTCAAGAGACCACATACATATTATATTAAGAAGTTAAGGGGCACCTGGGTGACTCAGTTGGTTAAGTGTCTGACCTTGGCTCAGGTCATGATCTCATAGTGTCTGAGTTCGAGCCCTGCCGGCTCTCTGCTGTCTGTCAACTCAGAGCCAGTTTTGGATCTTCTGTCCACCTCTCTCTGCCCTTCTGCTTATTCTCTGCCCCACCTCTCAAAATAAATAATACTTGAAAGAAAGAAAGAAAGAAAGAAAAGAAAGAAAGAAATCTGTTTGTGTCTGAATCTTCATGAATAAGGTTTGCTGGGTTGTTGTGGTAGCGTGTTTTTCATTTTTATTGTAAAATACATATAACATAAAATTTACCTTATTAAGCATACAGTTCAGTAGTATTAAGTATATTCATATTGTACAACTGATCTCCATAATTTTTCATTCTGCAAAACTGAAACTCCATACCCATTAAACACAACTCCCCATTTTCCCTCTCTCCGGCCCCTGGCAACTGTTTTTTTTTTTGGTTTGTTTTTGTTTTTTTTGTTGTTGTTGAGGTGTAGTCTACATAGAATGCATAGATCTTTTTTTTTTTTTTTTAAGTTATTGGATTCCTTTTTAAAAAAAATTTTTAATGTTTTTATTTATTTCTAGGAGAGAGAGAGAGAGAGAGACAGCGTGAGCAGGGGAGGGTCAGAGAGAGAGGGAGTCACAGACTCTGAAACAGTCTCCAGGCTCTGAGCTGGCAGTCAGCACTCGAACCCACGAACCGCGAGATCATGACCCAAGCAAAAGTCAGACGCTTAACCGACTAAGCCACCCAGGCGCCCCGTGAATGCATAGATCTTAAGTGTAAAACCCAGTGAATTTTGACAGATGGCCATACACACCTATGTAACCCTGTCTCCAGTCAAGATACAGCCTATTTTCATCATCACACAAAGTTGCCATATTTCTCATTTTTTGTTTGTTTTTCAGTCTTAACTATAATCATAGTCACCTTGTGATAAAAATTTCCAGAACATTAGATCCTCAGAACTTTTCCGTCTTGATTTCTATCATCATGGATTGGCTTTGCCTGTTCTAGATCTTCATAAAAATGGAATTACCCCATATGCACTGTTTTGTGCTTCTCTTTCTTTCAACAGAATATCGAGATTCAGCCATGTAGCACCTATCAGTAGTTTATTCATTTCTATTGCTGAGTAGCATACCATTATATGAAGATAACATAATTTGTTTACGTACTCACCTCTGGATGGACATTGGGTCATCTCTAGCTTTTTGCTGTTATGAATAAAACTGCTGTGAACATTTTTGGATAATTTTTCTTGTGAATATGTGTTTTTAGGTTTCTTGGATAAATACTTGGGAATGGCATCAGTGAATCATAAGGTAGGTGTATATTTCACTTTGTAAGAAACTGCTAAACAGTTTTCCAAAATGGTCGCACCATTTTATGCTCCTGCCAACAAAGTGTGAGTTCCAGTTGCTCCATGTCCTCACCAGCATTAGGTATTGTTGCTCTTTTTAAGTTTAGCCATTCGAGTGGGTGTGAAATGTTATTGCACATGTCCTAACACAAAGCTGTTGAGCAATTTTCATTTGGTTATTGACCACTTATAATCTTTTGTGACATGTCTGGTCAAGTCTTTTGCTTTCTTTCATTTATTGGGTTGTTGTGTTTTTTTTAATTCTTTTTGTTGTTGATTTGTTGGCATTCTTTATATATTCTGGATACCAGCACTTTGTCAGATATATATTTTGTGAATATTTCTTTGCAGACTGGCCTGTCTGTTTCCTTAACAGTATCTTTTGATTGAAAAAAATTTTTTTTTATGAAGTCCAATCAATTTTTTAAAATAGTTTGTGATTTTGTGACCTGTTTAAGGAAGCTTTGCCTTCTGCCAGGTCATGAAAAGTTTCTTTCTCTGTTTCCTTTTAGAAGCTTTGTAGTTTTAATTTGTGTGTTTAGCTCTGTAATCCATCTTAAAGTAATTTTTGAGTATGATGTGAGGTAAGGGTGATTGTTCATTTTTAAATATATAAATATCAAATTGTTTTAGTGTCATGTAAAATTTTTTTAAAAATTACCCACTGAATTACCATGGTGTCTTTGTTGATAATCAGTTGACCACACGTGTGTGCATCTACTTCTGGACTCTTCCCTTCATCCCATTGTCCATTCTTATGCCAATACTGTACTACCTTGATTGCTTAAATGCAGGTCTTAAATCACGTAGAAAATCCGTGCTACTCACGTATGGAGTAGCAAGTTTTTGAATAACAACCCATTCCTTCCAGCATTTATCCTTTGCCCTTTTCACCACTCAAGCAATTATTTGCTGATTGCCAAGGGAAAATGAGCACAATTCCAAAATCCAGGGAAGGAAAGAAGGGGTTTTTTTTGTCTTTGCTTCTGAAAACCTAAGTCCTTAGGGGAATAGAGACATAAAGTTCGGGGGAAAACAGGATGCTAGAGAGCACCAACCCCCCTCCCTCCCCACCCTCTACTTCCAGTTAACAGCACTTCTAAGACTACAGAAAAATCCCCTAGACTGTGTTGAAGGAATTAGAGAAACTATGCACCCCTAAATCTGGGGTTAAGAGTTCAGGGCCATGGAGAACTCAGGAAGGCATGGGGCAGCCTTGCAGAGCTTCCCATCACTGATGGCCCAGGAGCAGCAGAATGAATGCTGGACCCTTACTGTGGCCTGGGGAGAGCTGTACCCAGAAGGGGCCGTGGGCCAGAATGATGGCCATCCCAGCAGAAGTTTGAACAGGTGGCCCTGAGGGAGGTCACCCCAGTGCCTTGGCTCTCTGTAAGCCACTAGAAAATTAGTTGTGATGCTAAGAAAAGGGGGTAGCGGTTATGAATCCATGGCAATTAATGTTCTGCCACTCTGTTGGCAAAGATGTCTCAGCTGAGATACAGGAGAAGAAAGAAATATCTCTTAAACATCTCTGAGTTTACTGCTGAAGGCTTATTCTGGCTTTATATGGATCTTCTAACAAACTATATTTAAATGACTAAGTCTAATGTTAATAAAGAGTGGGGAGGGGGCAGAGGACCCATCCTTTCTGAGGGGAGAGGAAGTGGCTGAGAGGGCTAAGGTGCCAGCCTCACTTGTGTCCCAGCCCCTGCCTTTAGGATCTCAGATTTCATCAAACAAATCCTCATGGTATGTTCTGCGTTCTAGTCTCTCCATCCTGAAACACCCTAATAAAGTCCTTACATGTAATGCTTCAGTTTTGCCTTGAGCAATTCGAAGGATATCGCGGTGGATCCCAAGCAACGTATCAATATCCTCGCGGAGCCAAGCTCGGGGCTCTATTCCCCACACGGGAGTAATGGTTTGGCAGCGGAGGCTCAAGGTGAGGACTCCATCTTGGCCTGGTTGCAAAGGACATTGAGGTGAGGCTGCCTCGGGCTTCACCATCCTGGCCTTACTTTCCACGCCATCCATGTCCCGACTCCACCCATATTAGGTATGGGGAAACTGATGCTTCAGCCCTATTTATGAAGTGCCAAGACGGTCTAGTTTGCGTGCCGTTTTGCTTATATTAGCATGTTCAGCCTGTACCTTAACTCCAAGAATGTAAAAATGAGCATTTCAAAATGCATTGAGTTAATACGCCCCTTTGCTGTTATCCCATTTCCACCAAAGGCTCAGAAATGGGACCTGTGGAAAATGGAGAACAGACCAAAAATGTCTGCTTGACTGGCACCACGGATTAGGGTGTGCAGGAAAGAATAAACACACACACCCACCGCACACACTTACCCTGCAGGTCAGGTCCTGGATTAGGGCCCTTTCAAAGCAGTCCAGGCTAGGCTGCCAAGTTCAGGGCTGCCCTCGGCCATGCTGTGCTGGGGTGAGGCCAGGGGTGCTAGGGTCAGAGAAGCACAGTGTCCTAGAGCTCAGTGCGAGCCCCTGCCCCCACTGCCCGGCCTCCCAGAGAGTCACTGGGGCAGTCACCCCAGGCTAAGAAGGCGGTCATCACTCGGGTTGGAAACAGGGAAATTGGTCAAAGGACTTCTAGTTTATTGCTAAATCAAGCCGAGTTGCTCTCTAGGGTCCCGTGACCCCCTTCCCCCAGAAGGGACTCCTGGCACATGTCTAAGTGGCCGTGCTCAAGGGAGCAGTGAACTCATTTACCCTGCCAGCAGTTGGGCCATGACGTGCTGGGCCTCTTACTCATCCTGAAGTCATCAGTCATGTTTCCAGGAGTGTGAGTAATTTGGGGAGGGAGGGGGAGGGGAGAGGGCTCCCAGGTGGGGGTGGGAGACGTCGAAGAGGCGATGTGGCCCAAATGAGCCCTCATCCCTCTCACTCGGAAGCTGGATATGCATCCTTCATATGCTTTAATGTGTGGAATGTGTGTGTGTAAATGCGGGCAGTTTAAGGACGCTGGAAACCAGAGCAACAGGGACTTCCCCCTTCAGCCCCAGGCAGCTGAGAAAGTGTGGTAGCCCAGAGGAGGGTGCCGGTTCAGTGCCTTCTGGACTTATTAATAATATATGAACTCATATTTGTCTAACACGTTATTCCATTCGTCTCTCTGCAGGGGCCGAAGCTCAGAGAGGTCAGGCGAGTGCTAATGTCCCACCACTGGGAAATATCAGAGATGAGAGTAGAACCCAGATCATTTGACTAGTCTAGACCCCACACCTCTAGACTGTGAGGGCTTCCTGTGACCAGAGGGCTTTGTCATCCTTTGGGCTTATTTGTTTCTGCAAGGTCAGCTTTCCACAGCTGGGCTCAGCCTGGACCCGACACTTGTCCCCTGCCACTTTCCTACACCATGTTTTCACAGAAGTCCCAGCAGTGGGTACTCCTGGTGAGGTCCAATCCCAGAACGTTTCTCCCTCCACCTGCCCTCAGCCTGGGCTGCCTTAAGGGTGGAATGTATTTCAAGGCAGTGACAGGTGGAAGTTACCCTGCACCTGAGTTTCTTACATTTACTGGCACACTGCGCCTGCCAGAGAAGGGTTGTCATATATCCTTCAATCTTCAGTAGAAGAAACCTTGCAGAAAACACACCTGGAAGAGAAACTTCCATTTTGTGAGCACCTACTCTGCTCCTGGACATTGTGCTATGTTTTCCATGTATTCTATTTCTAGATCTTCACAAAAATCCCCTGTATACTACACAGGTAATATTATCCACGTTGTACAAATGAGGAAACTGAGGCTTCAGAGGTTGTATAACTTGGGCTACATCACCCGACTAGTAAGTGAAGGGGGCCAACTTTGAAGCCAGATCTGACAGTTCAATGCTCATTCCACTGAATCGTCCGCCTCAGAAAGTCTACACCAGCATGAGGATTACATCCTAAACCACCTCGTCTGGGATGCTAACCTCAGATAGAGATCAGAGAGACATTGTCAAGGGAGAATGGTTTTTTGAGATCAGAACCTCTTAGCAGCTGAATTGTATTTCACCCCTCTTCTCAAAATTCAGATGTCGAAGTCCTAATGTGATTGAATTTGGAGATAGGGTCTTTAAAGAGCTAATTCAGTTACCACGAGGTCATATGGGCCCTAATCCACTGTGACTAGTGTCCTTGTAAGAAGAGGAGGTCAGGACACAGCCACACGTGAGGAAGACCAGGTGAAGACACAGAGAGAAGGCAGCCATCTGCAAACCAAGTTGAGAACCTTCAAAACCCCTGCAGACACCTTTGATATTGGACATCTCTCTGCAGAACTGTGAGAAAATAAATATCTATGTTTAAGTCATCCAGTCAGTTATGGCAGCCCTTCAGATTAATTCAGAACCCCTTTTAAAAATCATCTTTGTGGGATGTCTGGGTGGCCTAGTCGGTTAAGCATCTGACTTCAGCTTGGGTCATGAACTCGTGGTTCATGAGTTCGAGCCCCATGTTGGGCTCTGTGCTGACAGCTCAGAGCCTGGAGCCTGCTTCGGATTCTGTCTCCCTCTCTCTCTCTCTCTCTCTCTGTTCCTCACCTACTTGTACTGTCTCTCTCCTAAAAATAAAGACTTAAAAAAAAATCATCTTTGTGTTCCTAGCTGCTGCACACAGGCAGGTATCCAATCCATGTGCGTTGATTGGCTGATGGAAGGAAACACCATGAACCCTGTGCCTCTCCAATAGTCAGAGAGAATTCAAATTTTGATTTTTGTACCAGCCTCTGTCCTCCTGTTGAAACTTCCTGTTTCTGAGGAACGGAGATTTTTACAGATCCCAGAGGACATCCAGTAAACCCAACAGCTATTACCAAATAACTCTGGTTTTGATGAGCTCAGCGGGTATGAATCAGAAGCAGGCAGAGTGGCGTTTCCTTTGAAATATACCCAAGGTTCAACGTTAGAGGGGGAAGCAAAAATATATTTGGGAATTTATGGCCAGCAAGGAAGTGCTGGCAGTATCGGCACCCTTGGCCAGGTGGAAATGGTCTTTCCTTCCTTCTGTGCGGACGGGAACCACTGCAGGCCCGAATGGGCGGGGGAGGGGCTGGCTCTTGCTCACCCAGAAGCGATCCCTTGGTGTCCAGGGACCCATCCTCATGGTTCTTACCTGGGTCTCCTATTTATAAAAGAGAATTCCAGGAGGGAGAGTCCTTCATGGGAGCCCTCATCATCTTGGTGGGCTGTGGCCTACAGGATGATGTGGCTTCAATTCCCTCAGGAGGGAGCCCCCGAAGCTCCCTCCCCGCCCAAGAGACAGGGAGGGAGCACACTGCTTGGAGCTGGCCTGCTCTTGACTAGGCAGGCAGGTTTCTGGATCTATGATGAGACCAGACAGGGCATGGCTGAGAGGGCCCAGGCCGAGTGGCCCATGCATCACAGGGAAGCCTGGCTGTTGTTAGGGGCACCCTGTGAACTGGCTGTGGCCCGGGAGGAGCTGTAAAGTAGCCTGGAAAGTGAGTTCAAGCAGGAGGTGGTAAGGAGGCCAGGTGGCGGCCAGCTTCGAAAGCTCTAACAGCCCTGGCTTCGGATCCCGACTGCGGCTTCTCAGCTGAGAAGCCAGCGCCAGCTCATTGCCTCCTGCGCCTCAGCCTTTCCATCCATCTGCTGGGGACACCTCCGAGGGCCGCTGCAGGGCGGTGTGGGTGCTGCTCTGAAGCCCCTCCAGCACAGGCCACACCCCTGCGAGAGGGGGATCTGACCACATTCTCCTGGGTTTTCCCCATCAGGGGGCCTCACCACCTGGAGACAGCCTCTGAACTCCTGTAGGACTCATTTCCCTTACCTCTCACTTCTTACCTCTTCAAGCTCATTTCTCACTGCCTCTCCCTCCAGCCTCTCAAGAACTACTTACGGTTCCCCAAACCTCCCCTCCCACCCTCCGTGCCTTCAAGCACGAATCTCCTTCCTGTGCCTGAAACTCCCTACCCCTCCCTCCTTCCCCTTCCTCCGTCTGGCTTCTGCCTACTCCTCCCACGGGACTTATCCCAGCCGGCTGGCCCTTCCCTGGCCACTCCCTCTGAGAGGTGGCTTGTCCCCCGCAGCTTCCCCCCCCCCACCTCCCTGCATACCTACACTCTGCAGGGGAACATCATTTCCTGCCAGGTCTGGAGGCTCCAGCAACCCGCCCCCACCCCTCATCAGCTCGCTCTGCCTCCCTGCTGCCTAGTCCAGTGTCTCAAACATAATAACAGCTCCATAAACGTGTGTTGACAGAATTAATGACTTACTAAATGAAGGACTTCTGGATACAGGGCTCATAACTGAGTCACAGGGCCGCAGTCACCATGCTTTGCCCCCACCCACTGACCTGGGTGAAACACTCCCCACGGTGACGTCACAAGCTACCCTCAATTCTCAGAATCACCCATGCCTTTTTCTTTCTTCTCCTTTCACTCCTGTCTGCTTCTCAGCCCCCTCCCCCTCCTTCCTCCTCTTCCTCCTCTGGTGGCAACACATCTAAATAAGGCCACACTCCCCCATGACCCGTGGATTGTCATTATTTTCACCCAGTCATGATTCTCGGGGAATGGTGAGGTAGAGCCATGAGATGTATCCCCAGATGAGAGGTGGGACAGATAGGACTCCTGTGGGACCCTTAGTTGGACAGACACACAACCTGTTGCAAACATGGGACTCTCATGCTATCCAGCTAACGGGGGGTGGTGGGGGGGAGCGGGTAGAGGACATAGGTAGGGAGAGGAGGAGGATGTTTGACATGGGGTGTGGCCTCTTAAACCCTCCACATTCCAAGACATGTCTGGTTCTGGCATGGGTGTGGGGGGTCACCACCTGTGCCCACACACTCACGCCTGGCTGCCTACTGGCCCTCGGGGAGGGCAGTCACCCTGCCCCAACCCCATGCAGATGATCAGGCAGGAGCCCCGGCCACCCTCAGGAGACATCACTGTCTCTTTCATCTCCTTTTGCCCCTCCTTTCCTTTTCCTTAAAACTCTCCCCATTTCCTGAAATGTTGGGTTGTGTTTTGGCATAAGTTATGAGGGGCTGGCCATTCGGAGTGTGACTCTAGGTCGTGTTCTACAATCCCACAGAACCGATGCGATATTTGTAACTCTTTTTTTTTTTAATGTTTATCTATTTTTGAGATACAGAGAGTGAGTAGGGGAGGGAGGAGAGGGGGCGAACAGAGGATTCGAAGCAGTCTCTACGCTGACAGCAGAGAGCCCAATGCAGGGCTCGAACTCACCAACCGTGAGATCATGACCCCAGCCAAAGTCAGACGCTCAACTGACTGACACCCAGGTTTTTTTTGTTTGTTTGTTTTTGTTTTTTTTTTTTAATACTGCAAATATTTGAATAGAAGGCAGCTTCAGAGGCTGGAGAAAAATAATATTAGAACAAATAGAAAGACCATTACCTCATGTATTCGGTGGAAAAAGTATGGCAAGAATTGACCCCCAAAAGGTTGGTTTGTAAGTAAGTAAAATGAAATAAACCCAAGAAGGGTAGATAAATCAAAGGTTGTTTTTCCTGGTAGGTTCTTAAGGGGCAGAGGGACACCAGTTGGCCACGTAGCAGCATCCCAGCCCCACCCTCTCACACTGCATTCCAGAGACTCCTTGGAGGGAAGCCCTGGAGGGCAGGGGGGAGGGTGTGCATCATCCCTCTCCCAATCTCCAGTGCCTACCACAGGATCTGGCAAAGCAGGGCGATACCATAACTTATCATCCAAACTGAGACACTTCAAGAGTAAAAAGAGGCTATTCATAATTATGTCAGGACAACAGTTGTAATCTGGGATGAAAGAATGAATGAATGAATAATGAATGAATGATTCTTTTTCCTTTTTAAATGTTTATTTATTTTGAGAGAGAGAGAGAGGGAGGGAGAAAAAGAATCACAAGCAGGCTCCATTCTGTCAGCACGGAAACCGAGGCGGGGCTTGATCTCACAAACTGTGAGACCATGAGCTGAGCAAAATCAAGAATTGGATGCTTAATTGACTGAGCCACCCAGGCGTCCCTGGATAAGTGATTCTTTAAAAAGGTTGACACTGCTGGCATGGAGGCATCCATGGCCGCCTACATCCATTGATGTCACTGTCCAATAGAAGGTTCAGCCGTGTGTACCGTGTGTACCATGGTTCATTGCGAAGTCCGTCTTTGTTTTTCTCCTGCAGACAAGGACTCTCGTGACAGAGGGCCATGCTGGCACTGCTCTGGGCGTCCTACACTGCGAGCACTCCTCACTGTTCACTTGGGTGCCAGGCACTGAGCTGTGCACTTTATGTTCTTCATTGCATCTAATCTGATGCCAGCCTTACCAAATAGGTGCTCTTACCTTCTGCAGGTGCCACCTGAGGCTTAGAGAAGTTAAATGACACACCGAACGTCACCCAGCCACCAGCACCAGAGCTGCAACCCACACCCACGTCTGTTGAGCACCAAAGCACTTCTAACAGTCCCCAGGCCTGCCCTTGGTGCAGCCTTCTCAAGGAGTGGGCTGAAGATAGAAGCCTGGGGGCGTCTGGTTTAAGGAAGCAGGCCTGCTCACCCCTGCGCTGTGCCCGACGCCCCAGCAATCTCAGACCCGCTGCTGGGGAGGAGTCATCCGGGGCTGGGCCAGGGCTTTGTCTGAATGGGAACGGTTTGTCCCCCTGGAGGCCAATCCTGTGTCTGGTTGCAGTTGCAGGGTAGAGTGCTGGGTGGGGCACCCCACGCAACTAACCAAGTGCTCTTTCAGCCCTTCCTTCCACCTCCTGTGCCCTGTCCTCCTCACTCCCACACCCACCCCTTGGAGGGCTGAGGAGTTTCCTTGATCATTGGCCCAATCATTATATTTTTCCAGAATGGTCACCTGCAGCCCAGTCCCAGGCCTTGTGGTCTGAGGCCTCCAGCCCAGGGTGAACCATACTGCACCCAAGATCCTGGGGGAGAGGCTGGCAGGGGCCTGGCCAGGCTGAAATGGAGACAGGAACAGTGTTAGAGCATCTCTTCACTCATAGGATTCCCAGGTCCCTGGAGGGAGAGGGCTCTGCCTGCTTCCCTGCTCAGGAGTGCAGCTGCTCAGGAGTACTGCTGGGTAGATGGGGGTGTGAGAGGGGCGGGCCAACCTGGGTCTAGGCCAGGAAGGGGCTCAGCCAGGGCTCTGCTGGGCACTCTCCTAGCTCACCCCCCACCTGCCACCTCTGCTTTCCCGAGACTGGCCTTGCCGGCTGCTGGGCACTGTGGAGATGCGGAGTCCAAGCACAACCGACTGGCGCCCTCTAGTGTCTGCCTGTCCAGGCCCAGGTGCCCCTCTGGGAAACAGGTGCCTCGCACACAGCTCCCCTGTGCCAGGCCAGGGAGAGTCCCCCCAGACCCATCATTTTCTCCTCCTCAGGTCACTTCTGAGAGTGAGAGGCAGCTCTGTTGATGGTGAGGCTGGGACAACAGACATATAATGGGACTGTCTGGGGCCAGTCAAGCCATCCGGTCACCCCACCCTGGTTGGATTCGCCTCCTCTCCCGGTAGCCACCAGAATCACCTGCAGGAGTCACCCCATTAAGTAAATGAGAATGTGTGTGGAGCCCTTAGCACGAGGCTCGGGAGAGTCGGCAATCAACGAGCATGTGATCAATAAATAACTATGAGCTACACTTGGCGGTAATGACTGTCTGCTTGGTTGAGCTCTGGGGCCCATTTCCAGAGCGGCAGTCAGGGAAAGCTGCATCCCAAGGTCCCTCTGAAGCGGGAAGGTAGAATCTAAGTTCTAGAGTCTGGCACACAGCAGGGGGGAGGCCGCGGGGCTCGGCGCGTGTTGACTGATGGAACAAACCCCAAATGTATCCTGTGATTGATCAAGACATCCCTCCTCTTGCTATTTCAGGTCCTGCTGGGGAGTCCGGAAGGAAATCTGTCCCTCCAGCAAGAGAAGGACATTTTGACCCAGTGCCTCTTCCCACTGGCTTTGCAGATGGGCCCTCGCACTTCCCACCTGTCTGGCTCGCACCAGCTTTAGAGATGACTTCGGCTCGGCCGCGTGCCCTCGGTGACTCACACAGGCAGGTGTGTGGGCCGCCATTTGTCCCGGCCTCTACCCCACCTCCCATTTCCTCCTCGCTGCCTCCTGTGGGGCAAGTTCTCAGGGAGGGGTGAAGGTCGCTGACCCCCCGGGGCACCCTGCTGTGGCCTGGTGCAAAGTGACCGCTTCTGTGACCCCTGCGCCAGGTCGGGGACTTGAGTTTTACCCGAGGGGAGTTGGCAGCTTTGGGGGAAGTAGTCACACAGACGCATAAACAGAGTGAAAGGCTCCAGCGGTAGGAGCCAGGGCAGAGGGCCTGTCGGGGCTTTGTGTGCAGGAGAGGGAAGCCACGTTAGGCCCAGAAAGCAGAGAAGATTCTGAAGGATGAGGCCAAAAGGCTTCCACAGGTGGAGGTGGGTGAGGGCGGGACAGGGCTATGCATGGGGGCCCCCACCGGAGGCACGGGGCTGTGTGTGTATGTAGCTACGATCTGGGGTGACGTGTGAGTGACTTTGGCAAAGTCAGCGAGACTCGGAGGTGGGCAAATGTCATTTTGAAGAGTCCTCCATGGGGTAAGGGTGAGGGGCAGGTACGTGCTTGGTGCGGGAAAGGGAAGAAGCTTTGAGGTGGCTTTTGTGTTCCTCAAACCAGTTTGCCCACATCCTGGGCTTCTGGGCCCTGTGAAGGGCCTGTCTGGAGCCGTGCGAGTCTGGGCCTGAGGGGCAGCGGAGCCTATGTGAGGCCGGCAGTCTCTCCAGCAGCTCTCTGTGTGCAGTCACCGATCACTATGGGGGTGGGGGGTCTCTGCTCCATCCCCTTGCTACTCACCCAGCCCCCACCCAGCCAGCGGGCCGTGGGCTCAGCCCCACAAATGCTCCAGTGCACGTAGCGCTTCTCTCTGTTCCTTCTTTTCTCTCTTCAGGGCCTGACTGTAACACAAGCCTTCCTTCTCCTGCTTACACTCAGAGCTTTGCACAGCCAGCAACACGCACAAGCGCTGGGTCTGCAATAAAAGAAAACCTGGGTCTGAGATCAGGCTCTGCCATTGGCCAGCTATGTGACCTTGAGCAGGCCAGATTCCTTGAGCCTCAGTTAGCTCATTTGTAAATTGGGGATAATAACACTTAATGGGACTAACCTTATGAGGTCATGAGGCGCGCATGAGGTGATTCAGGTGCAAACACTGCGGACAATGGGGGCGATGATTGCGGTCTTCGTTCCACACATGACCGAAACAGTACTCACCCAAGAGGGGAAACACATGCACTGCGTGTGCTCCACTCACGCACTGTTGAGACTACTGTGTGCCAGGCACTGTTCTTGGCATATAGGATAGACAGACAAACACAAGATCCTTACTGTCTTGGAACTTACATTCTAGGGGAGGTTCTCCCCCAAGCCCCACCCCACCCCAGCACCCATTTTTCTTACATGTTTATTTTTGAAAGAGTGCACAAGCACAAGCAGGGGAGGGGCAGAGAGAGAGGGAGAGAGAGAATCTCAAGCAGGCCCCGTGCTGTCGGCGCAGAGCCCAACCTGGGGCTCAGTCCCACAACCGCATGATCATGACCTGAGCCAAAATCTAGAGTCAGGTACTTAACCAACTGAGCCACCCAGGCACCCCCACCCAGCACACATTTGGACCTCTCGCTTACACCCACGAACCTAGCCTGGGAGGTCAGGCGACATTGAGTCGCTAGGAATTCTCTCCCTGAATACCTCGCAGTCACCCCGTGGTCTGGCAGAAGCCCTCGAGTGGAATAACAAGGCCGTTCTGACGGTTGTTGGAATGCTCAGAGCGCTGCAACAAGAAGAGATCATGATCATTAAGTCTAATTGCCCATTTTACAGATGAGGAAACTGGGGTCCAGAGAAGTTTAACTGCCTTGCCCCAGGTTATGCAGCTGGTCAGTAACACAATTATTCAGGCCATCAACAAACATTTTTGAGCTCTTACTCTGTCCCGCCCACTGTTCTGAGCACTAGGGACAGTGACTGCCTTGGTGGGGCTTATACTCGGTTATGGGGCAATGTAAAAGAAATGTGTAAGCAAGCAGTGAATTTCAGGGAGTAATGAGTGCTGGGCCAAAAACCAAATGGGATAATAGGAGGGGCAGAGGCTGGGGGTTAGGGTGGTCAAGGAAGACCTCATGAGGAGGTGACATTTAAGCTGGAATAGAACAGAGGACTTAAAGGGACTCCAGAGAGCTTCTTCCTACACTTCACTAAAAAGGCGAAAGAGTGGCTGTTGTCCCTGCCTATGGGGAGAAGATGAATCAGAAGAGAGAGAGAGGGGCTGTGAGAACTCCTGGGGGAGACCAGGGCTTTCTGAGCCTGGAACTGAGTGACTGGTGTGAGGATCCAGGTGGCTCTCCTTGTTACACAGAGCTCAGGGAATCTGGGGGTGCTTTTGTTTTGCAGTCTTTATATTTTAGGGCAGTCTTAGGTTCACAGCAAAATTGAACAGCTAGTACAAAGAGTTCCCATATCTCCCCCTTCCCACCCCCCACCCCCAGCCTCCACCACCACCACCATCCCTTGCCAGAGGGGAGCATCTGGTCCAGTCCATGAGTCTGCACTGACACATCAGGATCACCCCGAGTCCATTGTTTCCATTAGGGTTCACTCCCAGTGTTGCACGTTCCCTGGGTTTTGACAAATATACGACAACATGCATCCGCCATTATAGTACCTGCCAAGTAGTCTCACTGCTCCAGAAATGCCCTGTGCTTAACCTACTCATCCTTCTCTCCCTCCCTGCCCCCACAACCCCTGTCTACAGGTGATCTTTTTATTGTTTTACCTTTTCCAGAGTGTTCTATCTTTGGAATCACACAGTATGTAGCCTCTTCAGATTGGCTGCCTTTGCTTAGCAATTTGCATTTAAGTTTCCTCTGTGTCTTTTGACAGCTTGATCACTCGTATCTTTTTGGCGCTGAATAAAATTCCATTGTCTGGATGTAGGAGGTGCCTTTGTTTGTTTTTTTTTTTTTTTTGATTCAGGAATTGTATTTTATTTTGAGAAGGATTTCTTGCATGTTTGGTGTTAAAATGCTCATGTCATTTATGAAATGATGGTGATGGAATTTTTTTAAATATTTTTATTTATTTCTAGGAGAGAGAGAGACAGCGTGAGCAGGGGAGGGTCAGAGAGAGAGGGAGACACAGACTGAAACAGGCTCCAGGCTCTGAGCTGGCAGTCAGCACAGAGCCCGACGTGGGGCTCGAACCCACGAACCACGAGATCATGACCTAAGCGAAAGTCAGATGCTTAACCGACTAAGCCACCCAGGCGCCCCAGTGATAGCACTTTATAATTACTTTTTACGAAATGTCCTCTCTTGGCAGAAGTGGAAGTTAGTACATTCTGTTGATCCCCCAGCTCTTCAGTTTGTTTAAAGTTTTTAATCATCTTTGATGATGATTAAACATCAAACCAATAGTGTGGTGTTGGAACCAAAGGCAAGAATGATTCCTGAAGTTCTCTCAAGCTCTTTCCTTGTGGGGCGGTTTGACCCTTACAAGTGCATCCGGGGAGTGATGCAGCATGTTTTGGTTTGGTTTTTTATTTTTGCTTTTGTTTAGCTTCTCCTGAAGCAATTTCAGCCTGCAAGCCCTTTCCTTCCCCAGTGATGGCGGGGAACAAGGGGTACTGTGTGGACCTGTGGCCTCTCTGCTCCCCAAGGCTGCACCACCGCTGGTGCCCAACAGGTGGCCACACCACCCTGTTCTGGCTTCTAGAGAGCAATGGCTACACAGGATGGAGGATTCTTGGGAGATTGTGTGAGGAAACAAGGGGGAAAACTGTGGCTGTGCCCTGTGGGCCACCTTTCTCTCATTTCCTTGCCCAGGCAATTTGAGCAGCTGGGCTACATTTCTGAGTTTGGGGAAGGAAGAGGACCTGGAACATTTTGTCATTTCTATTCTTCAAGGAAAGAGAAGTTCTAGTGCCTGGCCCTTGCATAGCACTGTCTTCTAGAAGACTAGAAATTTCTAGGAAGTCTGGTCCTCAGAATGGGATCTGATCCCAAGTAGGTCATTCTCTGTGCAAATATCCCTGCTTGCATGGGGGGTGGGGAGGTGGGGCCTCCCTGGGGTAAGGAGAAAGTATGCTGATAAATTTTGATCTTGGGACTGGCAGCCTCAGGAAAAATATTTCTGATGAAGGAGGCTGCTGTGTTTTGTCAGCAAGATTCAACCATGGCAACAATGAATAAATACTGAAATGTAGTAAAAATATGTGATGAATACTATTCAGCCTTAAAAAGGAGTGAAATTCTGATAAATGCTACAAAACATTTTGCCAAGTGAATTAAGCAAGACACAAAAGGACAAATATTGTATTTATACTCATATGAGGTACCCGGAATAGTTACATTCATAGAGACAGAAAGTAGAATGGTAGTTTTCATGGGCTGGGGAGTGGGGAATGGAGAGTTATTGTTTAACGGGTACAGTTTGGGATGACAAAAAAATTCTTAGACAGTTTTGATAATTGCACAACATTGTGAATGCACTTAATGCCACTGAACTGTATATTTAAAAATGATTACAATGTTAAATTTTATGTTATACAGCTCTTCCTCCATTTGCCATCAGATTATGTCCTGATAAACTCATCATAAATTAAAAATATCATAAGGTGGGGCACCTAGGTGGCTCAGTTGATTGAGTGTCTCTTGATTTCTTCTCAGGTCATGATCCCAGGGTCATGGGATCAAGCCCCCATGTCAGGCTCTGCACTGAGTGTGGAGCCTGCTTAAGAGTCTTTCTTTCTCTCCCTCTGCCCCCTCCCATGCTTGTGCATGCTCTCTCTCTAAAATGGAAAATAAAAATTAAAAATAAAGCATCATAAGAGAAAAATGCTTAGTATCATAGCTTAGCTTAGCTGAACTTAAATGTGCTCAGAACACTTATGTGAGGCTACAGTTGGGTGAAATCATAGAACACAGAAACTATTTCATAACAGTGTTGAGTATCTTATGTAATTTATTGAATGCTATACTGAAGGTCAAAAACAGAACAGGTGTATTGTTACAGAGGGCTGTAAGTGTGTTTGTTGACTGTTTACCTCATGATCACGTGGCTGACTGGGAGCTGCAGTTTGATGCCAGTGCTCAGGGTCAGAAGAGGGTATCTGCATATCACTGGCCTGGGAAAAGACCAATATTCAAAAATTGAAGTTCAGTGTCACTTTCACACTGTCATAAAGTAGGAAAATCATAAAGCGAACCATCCTAAGTCTGGGACCATCTGTATATACTTTATCATAATTATTTGTTTGCAAAACTGATTGAACCAGGAACATAAAGTCCACAAAGTTCATCTTGTTCTTTTACCACTGTTCACACACCCCAATCTGACATGGAGTCCTGTGTCTTCTACCAAACACTTCGAGGCTGGTGGTCTCACTACCTTGAAAAAGCACTGACCCTCAAGTGGAAAGACCTGTGTTGGTGTCTAATAAATAACTGAGCCTTCACTTCCTCATATACAAAACGGGGAAAAGAATACTTGCCCTATTCTAGTTACAGAGCTGTCACAGGATCAATGAGGTAGTACATGTGAAAGTACTTTGTAAACTCTAAAGCAATCTGTAAGGAAAAGGGATGATTAGATTATCATCCTGTTGACCTTAGAAGTAAAACAGCCTGTCTTTTTCCCAGCTAAATGGGTTTATTCAGGAACCACAGAGGAATTGCAATTTGGAACAAGCCAGCTACAGCAAAAGCCATAGGCAAGTAAGGAGAACAAAGGAGAAGAAGGCTCCTGTGTAGAGTAGAAAGGGGAAGTTGGGAGAGGCTGTTGTAAATGAAAAGTCCTTTGGAGTAAAAATGGGAGTTGTACCAACTTTTCAGTGGCTGAGTTGTGAGTCTCTCATTGGCTGGTTTGTTGCCAGGCAAGGAGAAAAATCTTCCTTCCTCTTCCAGAGGTAGTAAAGTAGGCTTCTTCCAGCTGGGTTGCGAATTCAAGGTACAATTCTGTCTGTTGGGGCTGCAAAGGGCTGGGAGTGATACAGTGTGAGAGCACCCCCTTCTGGCCTCCCGACTCCATTTTAAATGAGATTTCTTTTATTCAGTTTCACAATCCTTGTTGTCTAGGTCACTGGCTCCAGTTGGGCACAACTGTAATTGTTGGGAAGTTTAGGCAGAATTAATTGTGAAGCAGAAAGGGTTGCTCTCGATATCACCTCACCTCTTACATAATATGTCTTAGAACGTCCCTTTCCTTTTAGCAAATTTATACTCCACCCAACTCCTTGGAATCGTGAGCAAAGCTAATCTCTTGCCTGTAACTAATCCTTTGGAACTATGTTCGGAAAAACTCTCCTATGTGTCTCCTTTACTCATGCTATTATGATACTTGTGATGCTTCTGACACCAGATGTGTGGGGGTTTTCCCCCATTGAGCAATTCTGAGACATCAGCTGGGTGTCCTGCAATTTAACTCAATTCAGACATTGTCCACCTGGAGGTAGAATCATGTCCCATAGGTTAAGGGCTCAATCCTACAAGACTGTCCCCCACCCCATCACTTCAGATGCCAATCAAAAGTCCAGGTTGTCACACAAGCTTCTAACTTATCAGCTCTAAATTGGAGGTTCTCAAAACCCCCCTCTTCAGGTTTGATTAATTTGCTAGAGCAGCCCATGGAGCTCAGGAAAACAGTTTAATTAATGTTTATATTTATTATAAAAGGATATGATAAGGGATACAGATGAATATCTAGATGGAAGAGCTGCATTAGGCAGGATACATGAGAAAAGGTGAGGAGCTTCCATGTCCCCTCTGAGCACTCTGCTCTCCCAGCACCTCCATGTGTTCACCAACCTGGAAGCTCTCCAAACCCCCTACTTTTGGGATTTTATGGAGGCTTAATCATGTAGGTGTAATCAAGTTAACTAAGTCCATTTCCACCCCATCTCCCCCTTCTGGAGAATGGGGGCATAGGGATGAAAATTCCAAGCTTCTCATCGTGGCTTGGTCTTTCTGGTGACCAGCCCTCATCCAGAAGCTCACCAAGAGTCACCTCAATAGAACAAAAGATACTGCTGTCGCCCAGGAAATTCCAAGGGATTTAGGAGCCCTGTGTCAGGAACCAGGGTTAAAGACCAAATATTAGAACAAAAGATGCTTCTAGTGTTCTTATCACTTAGGAAATTGCAAGGGTTTTAGCAGTTCTGTGCTAAGAACCAGGGACAGAGACTAATCGTTACATTTTTTTTAATTATCTCACAGGAATCAAGGTTCCACCTCCTCCAGGAAACTGTTCCAAATACTCCCTCCCCCTTCCCTCACCTGATCCAGATGGGGTTTGGGGAGCTGAGTTATGAAATGAATATATAAATGAAGTTATAAGATCTAGGTTTGAATTCTGCCGCCATTTACTATGTATGTAACCTTGGCAATCACTTAGCCTCTCTGGGCCTCAACATCTCTGTAAGTTAATAACAACAAATTAGTTAACAAATGGTCATAAAGATCAAATGATATAACATAGCTAGCAGTGCTAGAAACAGATGATGTTAAATAAATACTAGTTTCCTCCTTTGAGATCTCTTAGGCCTTTGTCTCAGCCTTCAGCCTTGTATTCTAGGTATTTGTGCCATTCATTAGTTCAATAAACATTTAAAATATGAAGGCAATAAGTGTAATGCAGAAAACTAATAGTAGACAAAGGATGAAGAGAATGTATGTTTTATTGTTGGTTTATTTAGGATGGTTAGGATGGATAAGGCATCATGTAGGCAGAGAAGTGAAGGAGTGAGCCCTGCTCTTACGTATCAGAGAAGGGTAATGGGGTGAGAGCTAAGTCCTGGAGGCAGGAGAATGCTAATGTGTTTATGGAACAGCAAGGAAGCCAAGGTGGCCAGATCAGAGTAAGCAAGAGAGGGAGGGAGGGAGGGAGGGAGAGGGGGCAGAGAAGTGGCATGGGCCATATCACATGGGGACTTTGTAGACTGTGACAAGAATTCTGTTTTGTTTCTGGGTAAGGTGAGAAGCCAGTGGAGAGTGTTAATGAGCAAAGTGGCTGTGTCATTTGCCATTTACTGAATGGTAGCAAGTGTAAAATTAGGAAGGATTGATGAGCAGACTATTGAGTAATCCAGGTGAGAGATAGCAGTGGCTTGGAGCAGGAAGGCAAATAGAGGTAAAAAGAATCGTCAGATTCTGAATACATGTCAATTTGAAAGTAGAGCCAAGAGCACTTGCTGGGGTTTGAGGGGAAGAAGAGTTCATGCCAAGGCTTTGTTTTTGTTTTTGTTTTTTTGCCTGGGGAACTGTGAAAACTGGAGTTTTTATCACTGAGATAAGTAAACCTACTGGAAAAGCAGGCTTGGGTAGAGCAGGGTGGAGATGAGAAATGTGGTTTTGTATTTAGCTAGCTGTTTATCACTTCCTATCTTCTTCATTTGTTTCTAATCATCCGAATTTCCCCTCTTACATTACTTGGTTTCAGCCTGAAGTCTTTAGCATTTTTTGCATGAAGATCTGCTAATGGTGAATTTTTTTAGTTTCCTTTTATCTGGAAATACCTTTATTTTACCTTTGTTTTTAAAGGATAGTTTTGATGGATATAGAATTCTGGTTTGAAAAGTTTTTACTTTCAATTCTTTAGAGATGTTGGTCCACTGGTTTCTTTCCTCCATTGTTTCTTTTCTTTCAGCTTTATTGAGGTATAATTGACAACATTGATAAGATATTTAAAGTGTACAGCATGTGATTTTATATATACACACATATACACATATTCATTGTGAAAGAATTCCCCCCCATTGAGTTAATTAACACATCCATCACCTCACATATTTACTTTTTGTGGGGGTGAATGGTGAGAACATGGAAATTCTACTCTTTAGAAACGTTGATGTGGTCTGTCTCTCTCTGTCTCAAAAATAAAAAAAAAAATTAAAAAAAACAAGGGTACCTGGGTGGCTCAGTCAGTTAAGTCTCCAACTTTGGCTCGGATCATGATCACATGATTTGTGGGTTTGAGTCCTGCATAGGGTTCTGTGCTGACAGCTCAGAGCCTGGAGCCTGCTTCAGATTCTGTGTCTCCCTCTCTCTCTGCCCCTCCCCCACTTATGCTCTGTCTCTGTCTCACAATTAAATAAAACAAAAAACAAAAAAAAAATAGAAACATTGAATTATACAATACAGTGTTCTCAACTATAGTTACTGTGCTATACATGAGAGCCTCAGACCTTATTCATCTTATAGCTGAAGTTTGTAGTCTTTTACCAACCTATTTTCCTTATCCTCTAGCCACCCTGGCAACCACTTTTCTCCTCTGCTTCTATGCATTTGACTTTTTTTTTTTTTTTTTTTTAATTTAAGGTTCCACATATAAGTGATACCATGCAGTATTTGTCTTTCCCTCTCTGGTTTATTTCACTTAGCATAATGCCCTCAAGGTCCATCCGTGATGTGGCAAGTGACAGGATTTCCTCTCTAAGACTGAATAGTATCACATTGTATAAATATATCACATTTTCTTGATTCACCTGTTGTCAGACACTTAGGTTTTTTCCATGCCTTGGCTGTTGTGAATAATGCTACAATGAACATGGAAGTACAGATACCTCTTTGAGATAATGGTTTCACTTCCTTTGGACATACACCCAGAAGTGGAATTGACAGATTATATGGTGGTTCTATGATTTCTTGAGAAAGCTTCAGACTGTTTTCCATAGTGGTCATACCACTTTGCACTTCACCAACACTGTATAAGCATTCTCTTTTCTCCACATCCTCACTAGCATTTTCTCTTGTCTTTTTGATAGTGGTCATTCTAACAAGTATGAGGTGATACCTCATTGTAGTTTTGATTTGCATTTTATTGATGATCAGTTATGTTGAATACCTTTTCATGTTACCTATTGTTTGGCTATTAGTATGTCTTTTTCAGAAAAATGTCCATTTATGTCCTTTATCCATTTTTTAATTGGGCTGTTTTTCTGCTGTTGAGTTTATTTGTTCCTCGTATAGCTTGGATATTAACCCTTTATCAGATATTGGGCTCCATTGTTTCTGATGAGAAGTCAGAATCATTTGAGCTGTTCCTCCTATTCCCATATGAAATGTAATTTTTTTCTGGCTACCTTCAAGATTTTCCCCTTATCTTTGGTTTTTAGCAGTTTGACTACAGTGTGCCTAAGGGAAGTTTTCTTTGTATTATCCTACCTGGGATATATTGGGCTTCTTGAATCTGTAAATGCATGTCTTTTACCAAATTTGAGCTATTGTTTCTTCAAAAATTTGGTCTCTCTTTGCTAGTTTCTCCCCTTCAGGAGAAGAGTCAGTTACACATGTTAGACATTTTAGCATTGTTTCTTAGCCTTCTGAGTCTGTTCATTTTTTCCCCCAAGCTTTTTTCTCTTTGTTCTTCAGACTGGATACTTTATACTGATCTAACTTCAAGGTCTTTGACTTTTTCCTCTGGTGTCTTCATTCTGTTGTTAGACCTATCCACTGAATTTTTTTAATTTTAAATATTTTTTTCAGTTCTAGAATTGCCGTTTAGTTTTTTTTTTAAGTAGTTTATTTTCTCTATTGAGGTTCTCTATATTTTCATTTATTATAAACATGTAATCCCTTACTTCATGAAGCATAGTTATAACAGCCACTTTAAAATTATGATCTGCTATGGGAAGAGTTAAGATGGTGGAGAAGTAGGTAGACCCCGGGCTTTCCTCATTTCTCAAACACAGCTGTATTGAGGTCAGATCACATGGAAACTCAGGAAATTGATCTGTGGAGTAGTAGAAGTACCTCCAAGGTTGGAGGGAGACAGTGTAGCTGGTGTGAGATGTGTGGAAGTAAACTGGGGGAGAGAAAAACTGCAGTGCTGCAGAGGGGAGGGAATCCTTTCCATGAAGAGACAAAGGGAGAAAAGGAGAGAGGGGTTGAGAGAATGTGGCATTGGATTCATACAACAGGAAAACCTCTCTGGACCATGAACTGGGGAGCGAGAGGTACTGAGTGTGGTTTTTTGCAGACAGCTTGTGGAGCTCAAACTCAGGTTTTGGAAGTGCACGACTTTGTCCAGAGTGGAGCTGTGGTGTGTGCTCCTGGGGAGGAAGGAGCTGGCCCCAGAGTGTATAACGTGGTGTAGGGATTTCCAGGCACAGTGGCAGAGAACATTCCCCTTCCTGGAGTACTTTTGGAAGAGGGTATATTGCCTTTCCTAGGACAAAAAATCCCATAGGCGCCAGCAAAAGGCCTATCAGCCGCAGGGGACAGAGGCACACGCAGAGATCATATGACCTTATTGCTGCTCTTAGATGTACTACACCATAGATTCCACACACTCTGCAGGGTTAGGATTGTTTTTCTGGGACAAAGGACATCAGTCATAGAGTGGAGAGGCTCTACTGTGGAGAGAGGGACAGGTCTGCAGATGTTGGGTGGTCTCTTAAGACTTTGAGTTTTGAATCCTAGCAGTGTGCCAAAGAAAAAATGCAGGAGGGCTGTGGTGCAGGGCAACAAGACTGCTCTTGCTATTCGGTGAGGGCTGACAAACAGGGGTTAGTAGGAGGTGTGAGGTCTCCTGTCTAGGGTAGAGAGACTAGGGTTGCACCATTTCCCCCCTAACACCAGCATGGTGATTTTTCAGAGATCAATACAGTGGCCCCCAGTGGAGGCAGACCTGCTTAAACCAACTCCTCCCACCCCAGACTCTGTGCTTAGCAATTCCATATTTACTGGAGCAAGTTTGACTCTGAGCCAGCATAGCAGACGTCTCATCCAGAAGACCAGCACAGCCAGTAACCTCCAGGCACCAAGTATACTGAAAAGAGTGCTTCAAAATGACATCTACAGTTCTGGTGGAAATAGGACCAGACTTGTTTTCTTATTTTTTTCTTTCCTCTTCCTTTTCCTTTTGGCGTCAGGCTCATAGTTTTTTGTTTGTTTATTTTTTGGTTTCATTTTATTCTCTCTCTCTCTCTCTCTCTCTCTCTCTCTCGGATCAGGCATCTTTTTTCTTTTTTCTTTCCTTTTTGGAATCAGACTTACAGTTTTTTTATTGTATGGCTTTTTTCATTTCTTCTTCTCTCTCTCATTTTATTTTGTTTTGTTTTCATCAGACTACTTTCTTCTTTTATTCCAGGCTTATTTTAACAAAGAAATCAAAGCATACCTAGTTAAGGGTCCAAACGCTCCCCACTGCAGGCAAGGAGGAGCTTTGCAAAGGACCAGTGGGAAAGAGCAGCCAAAATGCAACAGCAGAGTGCACACAGCATACACTAGAAACACTTTCTGTAGTACCAGGCTGTGGGCAGTGTATGGTCCCTTTTTAATATAGCATTACTCACAGGTGCAGGAAACATAACAAGGTTTCAAAACATACAAACAACAGAAACTTAGCCAAAATGACAAGGTGGGGGAATTCTCCCGAAAAGAAAGGTCAAGAAGAAATCATAACCAGGGACTTGCTCCAAATAGATATAAGAAATATATCTGAACAACAATTTAGAACAACACCCATAAGACTATTAGCTGAGCTTGAAAAAAAAAGGATACAAGACACAAGAGAAACCCTTGCTGCAGAGATCAGAGACCTAAAACCTAGTCAGTCTAAAATCAAAAACTCTATAACTGAGATGCAAAACCAACTGGATATAGTCACAATGAGGATTGGAGAAGCAGAGGAGAAAACAGGTGATAGGGAAGATACAATTATGGGAAATAATGAAGCTGAAAAGAAGAGGGAAAGAAAACAATTAGACCATGAAGGAAGACTTAGGGAACTCAGTGATTCTGTAAAGCAAAATAATATCCATATCATAGGAATCCCAGAAGAAGAGCTAGAAAAAGTGACATAAGGTTTATTTGAACAACTTTTAGTTAAGGAACTTCCCTAATCTGGGGAAGGAAACAGGCATTCAAGTTTTAGAGGCACAGAGAGCTCCCCTCAAAATCAACAAAAACAGGTCAATACCACTATATATCATAGTGAAACTTGCAAAATACAAAAATAAAGTGAGAAATCTGAAAGCAGCTAGGGACAAATGGGCCTTAACCTACACGGGTAGACACATAAGATTAGCAGCATACCTGTCCACTGAAACTTGGCAGGCCAAAAGGGAGTGGCAAAAAATATTCAACGTGCTGAATAGGAAAAATATGCAGCCTAGAATTCTTTATCCAGTAAGGCTGTCTTTCAGAATAGAAGGAGAGAGAAAGATTTCCCAGACAAACAAAAACTAAAGGAGTTCATGACCCCAATCCAGCTCTGCAAGAAATTTTCAGGGGGACTCTCTGAGTGGAGGAAAAAAAAAGACCGAAACAACAAAGACTACACAGAGAACATTATGAGAAACACCAACTCTACAGGTAACACAATAGCACTAAACTCATATCTTTCAATAATGACTCTGAATGTAAATGGACTAAATGCTCCAATCAAAAGACACAGGGTATCAGAATGGATAAAAAACAACATAACGAGCATCCATCTATATGCTGCATATAAGAGTCTCATTTTAGAGCTAATGACACCTGAAGATTGAAAGTGAGAGGATGCAGAACCAACCATATATTACATTAATGGATGTCAAAAAAAAAAAAAAAAGCTGGAGTAGCCATACTTATATCAGACAAACTAGATTTTAAAACAGACAATGTAACAAGAGATGAAAAAGGGCATTATATCATAATGAAGGGATCAATCCATTAAGATCTAACAACTGGAAATATTTATGCCCCTAACATGAAACACTCAAATATATAAATCATTTAATCACAAACATGAAGAAACCCATTGATAATATCATAATAGTAGGAGACTGTAACACTCCATTTACAGCAATGGACAGATCATCTAAGCAGAAAATCAACAAAGAAACAATGCTTTGAATGACACATTGGACCAGTTGGACTTAACAGATATATTCAAACCATCTCATCCTAAAGTAGCAGAATACACATTCTCCTTGGGTCCATATGGAACATTCCCCAGAATAGATCATATACTGGGTCACAAATCAGCCCTCAACAAGTACCAAAAGATCAAGATCATACCATGTATATTTTCAGACCACAATGGAAATGATATGAAACTTGAAATCAACCACAAGAAAAAATTTGGAAAGACCACAAATACTTGGAGGTTAAAGAAACTCCCACTAAGGAATGAATGGGTTAACCATAAAATTAAAGAGTAAATAAAAATGTACATGGAAGTCAATAAAAATGAAAACACGTCAGTCGAAAACCTTTGGAATTCAGCAAAGGCGGTCATAAGAGGGAATCCTCTTACATAGCAATCCATGCCTTCCTGAAGAAAGGTCTCAAACACACAGCCTAAACTTAGATCTAAAACAGCTGGCAAAAGAACAGGAAATAAAGCCCAAAACCAGCAGGAAGAAGGGAAATGATAAAGATTAGAGCAGAAATCAATGATATTGAAATAAAATTCAAAAACAATAGAACAGATCAATGAAATTAGAAGCTGGTTCTTTGAAGAATTAACAAAATTGACAATCCCCTAGCCACACTTATCAAAAAGAAAAAGGGGGGCGCCTAGGGTGGCTCAGTTGGTTAAGTTTTGGACTTCAGCTCAGGTCATGATCTTATGGTTCGTGAGTTTGAGCCTGCTTCCAGCTCTGTGCTGACAGCTCAGAGCCTGGAGCCTGCTTCAGATTCTGTGTCTTCCTCTCTCTCTGCCCTTCTCTTACACTCTGTCTCAAAAATAAATAAACTTAAAAAAAAAAAGGATCGAGGTGCCTGGATGGCTCAGTCAGGTAGGCCTCTGACTTTGGCTCAGGTCATAACCTCATCATTCATGGGTTTAAGCCTTGCCTCAGGCTCTGTGCTGACAGCTCAGGACCTGGAGCCTGCTTCAGATTCTGTGTCTCCCTCTCTCTCTGCGCCTCCCCCACTCATGCTCTGTCTGTCTCTCAAAAATAAACATTAAAATTTTTTTTTTCAAAAAGGGAAAAGGAAAGGACCCAAATAAATAAAATCACTAATGAAAGAAGAGAGATCACAACTAATACCACAGAAATACAAACAATTATAAGAGAATAGTATGAAAAATTATATGCCAACAAACAGGGCACTCTGGAGGAAATGCACAAATTCTTAGAAACTCATAAACTACCAAAACTGAAACAGGAAGAAATAGAAATTTTTAGCAGACCCATAGCCAGCAAAGTAATCAAAATCTCCCAAGAAGAGTCCTGGGCCAGATGGCTTCCCAGGGGAATTGTACCAAAGAGTTAATACCTACCCTTGTCAAATTGTTCCAAAAAATAGAAATAGAAGGAAAACTTCAAAACTCATTCTATGAAGACACCATTACCTTGATTCCAAAAACAAAGACCCCACTAAAAAGGAGAATTATAGACCAATATTCCTGATAAAACTGGATGCAAAAATATCTCAACAAGATATTAGCAAATCAAATTCAACAATACATTAAGGGAATTATTTACCAGATCAGGTGGGATTTATTCCTGGGCTGCAGGGCTAGTTCAATATTTGCAAAGCAATCAATATGATACTCCACATTAATAAAAGAAAGGATAAGAACCATATGACCCATAGGGCACCTGGGTGGCCTAGTTGGTACACTTCTGACTTCAGCTTAGGTCATGATCTCATGGCTTGTGAGTTTGAGCCTCACGTTGGGCTCTCTGCTGACAGCTCAGTCTGGAGCCTGCTTCAGATTCTTTGTCTCCATCTCTCCCTGCCCCTCCCTAGCTTCTGCACACATGCACTCTCTCTCAAATATAAGCAAACATTAAAAAGTGGGGAGGGGGGCACCTGGGTGACTCAGTTGGTTAAGCATCTGACTTCAGCTCAGGTCATGATCTCACTGCTCATGAGTCTGAGCCCTGTGTCAGGCTCTGTGCTGACAGCTCAGAGCCTGGAGCCTGCTTCTGATTCTGTGTCTCCTTCTCTCTCTGCCCCTCTCCTGCTCACACTCTGTCTCTTTCTCTCAAAAATAAATAAACATTTTTTTAAAAAACCATACGATCCTGTCAATAGATGCAGAGAAAGCATTTGACAAAACACAGAATCCATTCTTGATTTTTTAAAAAAGTAAACAAAACAAAACAAAACAAAACACCCAAACAAACCCTCAGCAAAGTAGGGATAGATAGAACATACCTCAACATCATAAAGGCTATATAAGAAACACAGAGCTAATACCATCTTAAATGGGGAAAAACTGAGAGCCTTATGGTCAGGAACAAGACAAGGATACCCACCCTCACCATTACTATTTAACCTAGTACTGGAAGTCTTAGCTTTAGTAATCAGACAACAAAAAGAAATAAAGGGCATACAAATCACCAGGGAAGAAGGAAAACTTTCACTATTTGCGGATGACAAGATATGCTATGTAGAAAACTTGAAAGACTGTAAATAATAATTGATAGAACTAATTACATGAATTCAGCAAAGTTACAGGTATAAAATCAGGTGCAGATTTCTATACACCAATAACAAAGCAGCAGAAAAAGACATTAAGGAATCAATCCCATTTATAATTGCACCAAAACCAAGAAGATACCTAGCAACAAACCTAAGTAAAAAGGTCAAAGATCTGTACTCTGAAAACTATAGAAAACTTACGAAAGACATTGAAGAGGACACAAAGAAAGAGAAAAACATTCTATGCTCATGGATTGTAAGAACAAATATTGTTAAAATGTGTATACTACCCAAAACAATCTACACGTTTAATGCAATCCCTATAAAAATACTATCAGCATTCTTCACAGAGCTAGAACCGACAATTCTAAAATTTGTATATAACCACAAAAGACCCCAAATGGCCAAAGCAATCTTGAAAAAGAAAAACAAAACTAGAGACATCACGATTCTGGATTCCAAGCTATATTACAAAGCTATAGTCATCAAGACACTATGATACTGGTGCAAAAATAGACGCATAGATCAATGGAACAGAATAGAAAACCCAGAAGTGGACCCACAACTGTATGATCAACTCATCTTTGACAAAGCAGGAGACTGAAAAAAAGACAGTCTCTTCAACAAATGGTGTTGGGAAACTGGATTGTAAGATTCAGAAGAATGAAACTGGACCACTTTCTTAAAAAAAAAATACACAAAAATAAGTTCAAAATGGATGAAAGACCTAAATGTGAGACAGGAAACCATCAAAATCCTGGAGGAGAACACAGGCAGCAAGGACTTTGACCTCGGCCGGAGCAACTTCTTACTAGACATGTCACAGAAGGCAAGGGAAACAAAAGCAAACCTGAACTGTTGGGACCTCAACAAGATAAAAAGCTTCTGCACAGCAAAGGAAACAATCAACAAAACTAAAACGCAGCCTTCAGAATGGGAGAAGATGTTTGCAAATAACATATCTGATAAGGAATTAGTATCCAAAATCTATAATAAAAGAAGTTATCAAACCCAACACCCAAAAATCAAACAACCCAGTTAAGAAATGGTCAGAAGACATGAATAGACACTTTTCCAAAGAAGACATCCAGATAGCCAACAGACACATGAAAAGATGCTCAATGTCACTCATCATCAGGGAAATACAACTCAAAACCATGATGAGATACCACCTCACATTTGTCAGAATGGCTGAAAATTAACAACACAAGAAACAACAGGTGTTGGCAAAGATGTGGAGAATGGGAAGCCCTCTTGCACTTCTGGTGGGAATGCAAACTGGTGCAGCCACTCCGGAGAACAGTAGGGAGGTTCCTCAAAAGACTAAAAATAGAATTATTCTAGATCCAGCAATCATGCTATTAGATATTTACCCAAAGGATACAAAAATGCAGATTCGAAGGGGTAAATGCACCCCAATGTTTATAGCAACATTATCAACAATATCCAAACTATGGAGACAGACCAAATGTCCATTGACTGATGAATGGATAAAGAAGATGTGGTATATATATATATATATATATATATATATATATATATATATATATATATATACACACATATAATGGAATATTGCTCATCCATCAAAAATAATGAAATCTTATCATTTGCAATGATGTGGATGGAACTAGAATGTATTATTCTAAGTGAAGTAAGTCAATCAGAGAAAGACAAATATATTATTTCACTCATATGGAATTTAAGAAACAAAACAGATGAACATATGGGAAGGAGGGAGAGAAAAAAAAAACACAAGAGACTTAATAGAGAACAAACTGAAAATTGATGGAGGGAAGTGGGTGGGGGATGAGCTATATGAGTGATGGATATTAAAGAGGCCATTGAATGTTGTGTATAAATAATGAATCAGTGAATTTTATGTCTGGAACAAATATACTGTATATTAAGTGAAATTTTCAAAATAAAAAAATTATGATCTGCTGATTCTAACATCTGGGTCATCTCATAGTCAGTTTCTGTTGATTATCTTTTCTCTTGAGAATGGGTCACAAATTCCATTTTCTTCATAAGGTGAGTAGTTTGGGGTATTCTTGACATTGTGATTGTTATAGAGGATCTGGATTCTGTTCTATAGTTTCCCTCCAAATGCTGAATTTTTGGTTGGTTGTTTATTCAGTGGAGACAGCAACGAAGTTGGTTGGATAAAACTGTAACCTGTCTCTTGGGCCACAGCTCAAATCTCAATTCAGTAGTTTCATTTTTATCTAGATCACTTGAGCCTGACTCATATGTGCATGGTTCAGAAATTGGCCAAAGATTTGGACAGAGTTTATATACAGAATGTGTGTTTTTCCTTTCTGGATCTCTTTTCCTGGATTCCTCCCCTCACTTCCAAAATCATTGCCTCAGTCTCTATCCTTTGATTCTTCAGGCCAGAAGGGCTGCAGGTTTTCTATCAGTATATCTGCCCTGTATGAACTGTCTGTGGCCTACCTTAAGGTTAGAAACCATTTTTTAAAAAACAAAAAGGAAAATCATCCTGTGCATCATTTTTATAAGTATTGACTCCTCTTAAGAAACTCCATGTTTTTGTTCACTCTCTAGGGCCTTCAGGTTGTTTGTTTGTTTGTTTAATGTTCTGTTCAGAGTTGGTCATTGTTATCCACAGGAGTTTGTCTAATAGAAGCTTACTGAGCTACCCTGCAGCCAGAACTGTCAGTATTTTTGTTTTGGACACATTAAGTTTGAGATGTCCACTAGACATCTAAGTGGAAATATTCACTAGCCAGTTGGATATGCACCTGGAGTTCTAGGGGAGAAATCATCTAACATTTGACAGGAGATACATGGTATATAGTCATGAGAGTGGATAACATCATGATATGAGTATACTTGTAGAAGAGAAAGGGTCCAGAACCAGACTCAGGGGTACTCCAGTGTGCATGGTGAGGAAGAATTAGCAAAGCAGATCAAGAAGAAATGGACAGTGAGGGGCAAAAACACAAACAAACAAAACAAAATTAAAAAAAAAAAAAAACACCCAAGAGAGTGTTGTCTTAAAGTCCAATTGAAGAAAGTATTAAAAAACAAAAAAAGCAAAGTCGTCCACTGTATTAAATGCTGCTGAAGGTTAAGATAACCATTGGAAGCTGACTATTGGATTTGGCAATATGAAGGTCAATGGTAAACCTGAGAATAGTTGTTTTGTTCAGGTGATTGAGTCAGAACTCACCAAAATGAAGCGAAGAGTTGGGGTCCAGGCGCATGGAGAATTCTCTCAAGGAATTTTCCCCTCAAAGAGAAAAGAAATGAGAGATTGAAGCTGGAAGGGGATATGAAGTCAAGAGAAGTTTTGTTTTGATTTTTGACACTAGGAAAACTCATACCATGCTGGTATGCTAAAGTGGGCCATAACTGAGAGGGAATAATTGGTGCCTTGAGAGAGAGAGAGGAGACAGGATCCTGTGCACAAGGGGAGAGTTGGCCTTAGATGGAATTATGAGCAGCTCACCTGTAGCAGCTAGAGGCAAGTGGAAAACATGTCGGATGTGATGAGGGTGAGGAACATACCACAAGGGGACCTAGCCTCGCACTGAAAAGAGACAGCAAGCCAAAAAAGTTCCCTTTATTTCTCAAACCAGTTTGTACTGGATTTTTTGTGGCTCAGAACCAAAATCTTTCTAAATGATAAATATGGTATTTATATATGTTTCAAAAATGAATTATCATAGAACAGATTGCTATTATTTATAAGAGATGACTACAATGTCATGAAACTTCGTTCTAATAGACCAGAAGTTCTGAGTCCAAATGGGTATTTGCTGGACACCTGGGTGGCTCAGTCAGTTGAGTGACTGACTCTTGATATCAGCTCAGGTCATGATGTCACATTTGATGGGTTCTAGCCCCATGTTGGGCTATGTGCTGACAATGTGGAGGCTGCTTGGGATTCTCTCTCTCCCTCTCTCTCTGCCCCTCCCCTGTTCAAGTGTATGCATGTACATGCATGTTCTCTCTCTCTCAGATAAAAACTTTAAATAAAAACAAATGGGTATATTCCATTCTTTCAATTAGTTCTACAGAACTATTCCAAAGAATATTGTCACAACTCAAAATATTTTTGGACACAGTTTTGCTCTGAACTGCTTTTATTTTTTATTATTTTTTAATGTTTATTTATTTTCGAGTGAGAGAGACAGAGAGTGAGCAGGGGAGAAGCAGAGAGAGAGAGAGAGAGAGAATCCAAAGCAGGCTCTGAGCTGTCAGCAGAGAGCTTGACACAGGGCTCAAGCTGTGAGGTCATTACCTGAGCTGAAGTCAGTTGCTTAACTGACTGAGCCACCCAGATGCCCCTTAAATTGCTTTTAAAATCTGAGTTACATGCTTTGAATACTCTTAAAGGTAACAAATCATGGTCTTTGGTTGGTGGATTTATATTGGATATAGACAAAACTAGTTGGAATTGAGTCTAGCAAAGACCCATTTTAGGTCAAAATTTGTTCCACAGAAAGTCCAGTGTACTCCAGAGCCTGAGCATGGAAGAGAGAAGAGAGATCATTCTTTGGAGTAAAAGGGCATCTCTTGGATTCCTCCTGGTAAGCCTGACCATTCAACCGTGTGGGATATTTTCAGCAGAAACCATCTTGCTGATGTCAAGGAAAGTAGCCTATGTAAACTTCATTTCTGATGTGCAGGAAGTTAAGATGTCTACTTTGAGGCTGCATTTCAAAGTCTCAGTGGGGACACTGATAATTACTCAGATGTGTGTAAGGCAAGAGAGCCCCGGAAGGCTCTCTTCACCTCACTTGTCTTTCCAGAAAGTCTGCATGTTTAGATAAACTAGAGCCATAGCAGCCATTTGTTCTGCTAATTTCCCCCCAAAGTTTGTATTCTTCTGAAGAAACTACCCAGGCAGCATTTGGAAGTGTGGAATGAGAATTAGACGGGATCAGAAACTAAAGATTCAGTTTCGGCACTTCTGTTTATTGGCCATGCAACCTTGGAAGAGGAACACATTTGAGCTTCAGCTTCCTCATCTGTAGATACTAGTAACTCATATTCTATCCAACAAGATTAAAGGGGAAAGGTTTACAAAAGCACTTCGCCAAGGGTTGTAGTAGTAGTAGTAGTAGTCATGTAGTTATAGTCAAAGGGTTGGCTGGATGAGAAAGGGGAGGGAGAGAGACTTGCTGTTTTGCCTGCAGTGAGAAGGATCTACATCCTTTTGTTCTCAGAATTTTGTAATGTGTCCACATATTACTTATTCCAAAACATTATAGAAAAATGTAAGAGTTTTTGAAGCATTTGCTGATTTATTATTTGCATTCAACCACAAGAAAAACCCATCCTAGGGTCAAGCTGCATGGGCTATCCAGCATTCTGCTTTTTAATGCCCATTTAGGGCACTCACTTTAAATCAGAGTGGGTAGAAATGGGCTTTTGACAGAACAAATTCCAATGTGAAAGACAAGACTTTTGTAAAATGATATCTTAAAAACTGCTCCAGCACTTAAGTGAGCTATGACTGGGTACCGTTGCCATACAAACACTGATGGCCGAGGTGTCTTCCAGAAGGCTCCTGCCAGAAGAGTAGGGGAAGCTACTCCTGGTAAGGCAGTTATAGCTCAGCACCGTTCTGCCACAGGTCATGCCAGTGTTCTTTTTTTTGGTCAGTTCCTTCAGTCTGCAGAAAATAGAATATAAGTCTACTCAGCAGGTTAAATTCAGGGAGCTGGAGGGAGGGGGGTATGAATTGTGCAGCTAATTCACTGACGTAACTCAAGCCCTTAGACAATCTTGGGCAAAAGGCAACAAAGGGCTGAAATAGATGGGTCAAGGAAACAGAGCTGGTTATGGGGCAGGACTCCATAGGCACGATGGGCACAGAAGCTTCTGACTTAATCCTGTGGTGAGGTGAGGAGTGTGGTCAATATGAAAGTGCCAAGATGGTGGCTGTCATCGTGGAGATATGTTTTTACAAATTGCTAGGACTCTCAGGAGAATGATATCACTTGAGAAGATAGGCAACATCTGTCTGTCTGCCTCCTCGATTGGGAACACAGCCCATCAGAGGTTGGTCCTGATCTGGCTGTCACCTTGCTCCAATCAGCCCTGTACTTGGTGACCATCTCGCTCTGAGCCTGACCAGAGAAAATTAATTTGAAACAGGATTTGGCCCACAAAACAGGGTTCCTCCCATTCTGACATGGTAGCTTTCAAACTTTTTTTTCACCCATTTTACATCATCATTCAGCATACACACCCCTATCATATTCATACTCACACATTATTGGAACACAACTTTAATGAAAGAGTTTGTACTAATTACTTGTGATAAGCTCTGATAGTTTCCTATTGTGTTTTTTTAAATGCTAGTTACAACCAATCAAATTGATTACATAACCCACTAGTGGGTTCTAACCAGTAATTTGGAAAACATATAAGCCAGTCAGCTTTGGTCTGTCTGATTCTCACACAGTGGTGAGCCATGTACAGGTCCCAAGAAGTCTCAATAACAATTGATTATCTCAACCTACCATCCATTCCCATAGATCTGTATATACAAACTTCAGAATGCATAAATGTATACTTTATCCTTGAGCTGACACACTTTCCCTGTGCACTGAGGGCCACAGAGCTGAGCTCACCACTTCGTTCCTTTGTTCTCTGATCTATGGCACCCACTGATCCAACTTCCTGCACTCAGTCCCTGTGGGAGGTCCCTGAAATTAAAATATTTTAATCAAAGAATTCCAGGGGTGAAAGAGATCCTAAGAGTCATTTAATACAACCGCCCCTTTGATGACTTTTAGTCTCTAGCCTCTGCTTACACTCCTCCAGAGACAGAGAGCTCACTATTTACTGTGGCAACATCTTCCTATGGTTTCTATTTCTTAGTCTGTGTGTCAAAACTAGTGAGCAAATATGTATTTTTAGAATAATGCCTGGTAGGCAGAAAAGGACAAATATCACATGTTTGCACGTATAGGAGGATTAGAAGGAACTTGACAGAGGAACAAGGGGGAGAAGGAGGGGGGAAATGGTGGGGGAAAGGGAGAGAGGCAAACCATGAGAGACCCTTGAATGCTGACCAAAACTGAGGACTGATGGATGTGGGGGGGAGGAGGGATGGGCATGGAGGAGGGCACTTGTGGGGATGAGCACTGGGTGTTATGTGGAAACTAATCTGACAATAAACTATTTGTAAAAAAAAAAAAAAATACAAAATTAAAAACCAAAAAAAAATAAAAATCAAAAAATAAAATAAATAAAATTTAAAAAAAAAGAATAATGCTGGCATATAGTAAGCACTCAAGATTTCTCACTAGTATTATTAGTAATGGTTGCATTAGTGCTATTAGCAGTAGTAACTAATATCATCCCTTTCTCACATGACTGCCCTTCATGTTTAAAGAATCACATCTCCTGAGTCTTCTGTTTGTCTGCTAAACATCACCAGTCCAGTCATTCCTTCCTGCTGTAGTGTGGCTTCCTGACCTTTCCCATTTCACTCACTGTCGTCTTCCAGATGCAGACAGGTCTCTAACGGGTTTGATGTTTCTCTGAAAATACCAGCCTTCAGAACTGGATGCCAGTCTCCTCATACAGGACATCAGGACAAAGAACAAAGACCTTCACCTCCCATGACCTGGAGCTTGGAGGCTAATAATGCTGCCCAAGGTTATTAATAGCCCACATCAGAGCAGAAAGAGAGAGACCTGTAAGCACAAGTAATGGAGGAGCAGTTGGGGTGGCGTCCCTCCCTTCAGGGCTGATCCCTTGCAGGGAAGCCGGCATCCTGGGAGGAATCAGGCCTGCAGGAATATGGCTAGCCCTCCAGGAAGAGCTGACTACCCGCTGGCTGCATGAGGTATCTCAGACTCAGGCAGCTATAGGGAGAGGAGAGGGGGTAGAGGGGCTCTGGGCTACTCAAGCCTGGTCGGCCCATCTTCCATCTAAGCAATGAAGCATTTACTCATGAGCCCCTGAATGTTTTGAGATGCTCCCCATTTTCCAAAAAAGCCAGAAATGTGAACTTTTTAAATATAGAATCATCCCATTTTAAAATGTCAACTAATTCAATTTTTTTTTCTTTCAAAGTATCGTATGAGGCATCTGTGTCCAAGATAAGCCAGACCACTGTGACCTTGGTTCCCCTCTTGGGCCCCCGTTCTCTACCTGCAGTGCTGGGGGGGCTGGGGCCAGGTGGAGCCTGGCGACTGGCCCACTCGCCTTTTACTCCAGTCTCTGAAGACAGTTCTTAAGTTACTGCTGCAGCCAGGGCCAAATTCAGGGAACCAGCCATGTTATCTAAGCAGCCAGAGTGAGCCTGCCTGAGTCTTATAGCTAGTGTTTTGTGGGCAGGTGGGAAGAGGAGTTGAGCCTGCAGTACCTTGTGGAGGAAAGGCTTTGAGTGGAATCCAATCCCCCACCCCCTAAAGGGGCTGGGCCAGCTTCTCAGAGGAGGAAGAAATCAGGTGTTCCTTGGCCTCTGGCTTCCTGGGTGACTTCATCCTCTCCTTCCCAAAGACTCTGCTTATCTCTTTGCAAAGTAGTGAACCTATAAATGCTTTGTGTGTTTTCAGATATAAAACATGCAATGAGAGGATAAAATGTAGTTGCTCATAAAATTTTAAACTCATTATGGGATCCACAGAATCAAACTTTTAGAACCACAAGGAAGATTTCAACCAGCTAGTTGGCCAAATCAGGTAAACTGAGGCAGAGGGTAATTTGTCTAGAGTCTTGGCACTGGCTCATTGGTTCTTCTATTTCACATAATCCCCCCAGTGCCTTGGGAAAATGAACCACAATAGCCCCTCACCCCAACCGAACCACTCATACATTTAAAACTGGTTAGAGCAATTCACTTTAGATATAGTATTATATTTTATGCAAAGTGGGAATTTGGGGATAATGTGATAATAAACAATAGATAGTAAAAAATGTGAAAAATTTTCTCAAATTTAAAAAAAATTTGAGATTATTTTATTCCAAAATATCAATGAAAATATTAATAAAGCCTCCATTTGTAAGCAATGCATTAAATCATGTGAGTCCCCAAAGGTTTTAAAACTTTGTCACAAGTTGCATAATTTGAAACCTCTGGCAGGCCAACGGAATTGTCAACTGTTTATGCCAACTGTTCATGTGTCAACTGTAACATTGTCAGGATTGGTTAAAATTTACATGAGCTTTAAAATGTGCAGATTTTCAAAATGCATCTTTTTTTTTTTTTCTAGGAGAGAGAGAGAGACAGCGTGAGCAGGGGAGGGTCAGAGAGAGAGGGAGTCACAGACTGAAACAGGCTCTAGGCTCTGAGCCGGCAGTCAGCACAGAGCCCGACACGGGGCTCGAACCCACGAACCGCGAGATCATGACCTAAGCGAAAGTCGGACGGTTAACCGACTAAGCCACCCAGGCGCCCCTGAAAATGCATCTTTTTAAAAAATGTGTATTTATTTTTGAGAGAGAGAGCAAGCAGGGGAGGTCAGAGAGACAGGGAGACAGAGGATCTGAAGCAGGCTCTGTGCTGACAGCAGGGAGCCCGATGTGGGGTTTGAACTCAGGAACTGTGAGATCATGACCTGAGCCAAAGTCAGATGCTTAACCAACTGAGCCACCTGGACGCCCCTCAAAATGCATCTTTTACATGAAATGAACTGCCCCAAACTCTACTGAACAGGTTTTATTATTCTCTCCATTGGACGGAGCCTGCTCTGGCCAGGGAGCTCTTGATGGGAGGGACGTTGCCAGCTGTTTCCCATACACAGCTATTTCTTCTTCCTACTTTGTGAATAGAATCTCAGTTTGTTTAGATATTGATCAACAATATGCCCAAGGAAGGCCTTATCAGCCCTAGGCCGTGAGTCATGCTTGGTCTAGGCTAGTCATGATAATTCTGTCTCATTTGTCAGTGACTGGTTTAGGAAAGGTGATATGTGACCCAGTTCTGCCTAGCAAGACCTAGTGAATAAGCGCTGGCTGGAGAAATTTGGGAGTGATTTCCTCTGACAAACACGTGCGCGTGCACACACACATGCACACACAGCTGCATTTTATTCCTACCTTTAGTCGTTGTTATATAAATATGGGATGCTTGGAGATGTGACAACCATTTTGTAACCATGAGGAAAACAAAGAGAATCATTGGGAAGACCTACCATACGCAAGGCTGAAACATGTGTTTCATGGTAACAATAAGGAAAGACAAAGGAGAACAACCTAGGCACAGATTGGTGAGGCATATTGAGTCAGACCTCCCAGCAAGCCAAGACCTCGGATGATATCAGGCTCCCACTCTTGACCCTTGAGCTCTTTTCTCCTACACTAGATTGTGAAAGAAATATGGACAGAGGGCACTCAGCAGACATGGCGATGTGGGAGACTCAGAATGTCCCACTCACAGAGAGACATGTATGTGGAACACTGCATATGTCATGTGTTATGTGTCATGTGCCATAGGCCATAGCAAATACACTCTGGAGAAGACATAAGGGGCACACTGCCCCATAGATATGTATGGGCTTTGTGATAATGTGGAACACCCCTTGGAAATTAAGTCATTCATCAATTCACTCCATTATTTTCATGCCATCATTTTTACTAATTTGCAAAATGCCGACTTTGGAACATACCCTGTGCTGCTGCTTTGGGGGATGCAAAGAATCAGAACATAGGCTTGTTACCTTTCTGGGGCTTCCAGACCTGAATGGGGAGGGGAATCATGTCTGCAAAAATTAGAAACCAAGACAGGACAGAGAAAATACCAGGTGAAGGGGCCAGACAATCAGGGCTCAGGGATTTAGAGAGGGGAATGGTTCCTGGGGCATGGGTAGTCAGGACGGGCTTCATGAAGGTGGAAGACAAGAAAACAAAGGAGTCAGATGGTGGAGGCTCGGGACCTGGAAGACAGGGAGAACAAAAGACAGCTCGGGTTGTCAATAAAAGGAGGCTTCATCTTACATCTTCCTCATACCAGTAGGAGAGGTGTAAATTCTACGTCTTCATCTACGTTGCAATCCATGGCTCCATTCATTTCAACCCATTTTTATTGAGTGGCTACTGTATGTGCTGGTACATACAGGCAATTTATAGCTATAGAGAGGCAAATCCCTGGAGGACCTCTGCCTGCATGTTAAGACAGCCCTGTGATCTGCCAAGGACTAGCGATAGGTGTTGTCACAGGGGTAGACACAGGATACCAGCATGCCTGGCCAGAGAAGGGACAGAGCAAGATGGTTGTTCAGGGACATTGATTGAAATGTATCTTGAGGCTCTACGGAGTCTTCCAGGCTTGGCCTGCTGATTAACTCGCCGCCCCACTCAACTTTCTATTAACATCCAGTTCCCTTGGACAAGAGCTCACTCTTGTCTCTGTGTGGATGACACCCCTGATCAGCCTACTTATTTTGGTCCCTCATCCCAAGGAAGGAGGCTGAATAAGGAGAGACTCTGTTTCACCACCCCGAGCAGATTTTCTTTGCTTTGAGTTATATGGACATCTGTTAAGTAGACACCTGTTGTCCTGGGGTGAGAAAGGGTGTGACAGGACAGTGTGGGCCTGTTGCCCTCACACGTTCCTTGGCAGGCAGAGCTTGAAGTTTGCTGGGAGGAGGCAGGCAGCTGTCTCGGGAGCTGCCCTTGCTCATCGGGGATCACCAACGCTAATATCACCAATGGAGGGAGGGAGGCCCCATGTGTGGTGAACTGGTGGGAGAGAGTGTCGGGGACCTTGGGGAGGAAATGCTCGGAGTCTGGCGTTCGGTGCGCAGTGTGAAGAGATGAGGCCATATTGAATGGCCAGGCTGGTGAGGCAGGATCCATCAGGGCACACAGCTTCTTCCCCTGGCAATGTTGGAGGCCATGTCTGCTCAGCCAGGCCCATTCCTGCTGATTGCCATTGTCTTGGACGGACAGGAGGAACCAGGAAGTGGTCAAAGTCGTCCACTGCACTGAGGTAAGGTGTGGAACGAGAAGGTGAGCTGGTCCCAGGGTTAGAAGGCCGGCCATCTTTCACCATAGGACAGTGTTTATTCTTCCCAGGACAAGTCATTACAGGTCTGTCAACAGTTTCCATTTACGCTCAACAAATATCTTTTGTGTAAGACTCAAAGGGATACCAAAGGAGCTCTTACTTTAGAAGAGTTTGCTGCCAATTTGGGTGCTGAAAGAGAGACCCGACATGTGCAGGAGCTTCACAGGAGGGGGAGAACACAGCTGGGGGGAGGGGCCTGGAAACAAGCTCTGTAATGAGCATTTCTGAGAACCTGCCCACAGCCAGGTGCTGTACTGAGCACTTCACATACAGAATTTCATTTTATCCTCACCTCCCAAAGGTACAGATCGCCCCCTCCTTTTATAGATTGGGAAACAGGTTCAGAAGACATGAAGCAACTTGCCCAGGGACACGGAGCTGGAAAACGGCCAAACGGAGATGAAGGTCAGATATCTCTGACTCCAAAACGCATTCTCTTCTAGGCATTTTGCTTTGCTGTCATGTGAGACAGATGGGTTTGAAATGAATCTGGATGGTGGGAAGGAGCTTGTCAGATGGAGCCTCGTCAGGAGGAAAGTGCAGCCTGAGGAAAGATGCAGAGGCAGTGTGGTACCAGCAATGTGCTCAAAGGACATCTCTGAGCATAAGGCCAGAGGGAAGGTTTAGGTCTGGAGGGTCTGGGCCCAGGGATAGTGCCCCTTCCAGAGGCCACGGGAACTACTGGTGGAGGAAGGCGACCCAATGACAAAGAGAGGAAGTGAGGACAGAGGAGGGAAGAAGAAAACCAACACTGGAGGAAGGGAGACTATTCTGGAGATGTGAGCTGGAGGCAGGAAGAAAGGGGAGGAGCTGTCCCTTATGTGGGCAGGTTTTTAGAGAAGAGCCGCCCAGAGAAGCTTATCCTGGCCTGAAGGTGCAGCAGGCAGACCTCAGGGAGGAGCCCGCGGACCCCACCGCCTCGGGGAGGAGAGTGAGAGGTCAGGAGTGGGGCTGAGGAGAAGAGGAAGAAGGGCCCGTGAATGGCTAAGGTGAGAAATGACTTTTTGTTGGTTTGGTCGGAGGGACGAAGAAGGGACAGGGTCTGGTGAGCACCACACCATCAGCACTCAGAGGCTCGCCTCAGGCCCAGTCCTGTGTATGATGTGTCTGTGGGTCTGTGCTGCTTGGTCAGAGCAGAAGTGACTCTGGAGAACAGGTTCCTACAGGATGACAGCTGCTTTTGCTTGTCCTCTGTGGCATTGGATCTACAGAGCTGGAGAACCACTGGGCCAGGGTCCCTGATCCAGATGGGAGTAGCCATGTCCACACCACCCCATCTCCAGGAATCCCCATCCCACACAGTCAGACCTGCCAGGCCAACCCCTTATCTGTCCTCTCCTGGCTGTCCTCCATGCCTTAGTTCACACCCCTCCAGTTAACACACTTGGCTTCTTCCATACCTTTCTCTGCCTATTCCAAGCAGCTTTCCCTCATGGGTCCACTGCCTGCCCTTGTACTTGATGGTGAGTGTGCATCTATGTAGTCTTTCCTCTCACTTAGAGCTTCTAGATTTTATTTTTTGTGTATGTTCATCTTAGTTCCCCAAAGAGATGATAAGGTCTTTGAGGACAAGCATCACATCTTACATTTCCCCGTCTCTCATGGAACACTTAAAACTGGTTCACAGAAGGGATTTCCCTTCCACCTGCACACGGGCCCTGTGGCTCCAGGACTATAGCCCCCAAACCGACCCGGAAGACATGGTCGAGCATGGGGGCATGAGGGGGGAGTTGGACATGGAGATGCTGAAGCATGCCTCCACGTGGATGGTTCTCGGAATCAGTGCTAAGCTGTGGGGACCGTGGTGCTGATCCAACCCTCTTACGCCACTGTCAAGCAAATGGCAGTGATGCACAGGTACTCAGGGCCTCTGAGAAACACCACTATGACCAACAATGACCCCCTTTGGCTCAACTCAGTTTCCCGAGCCTCAGACCCCGCCATCTGTAGCATTCCCCATTTTGGAAAGGCCATTCTCCCAGGCACAAACCTACTTCTCTGGCTAGTCTTTCCTTGTCTCCTGTGCAGGTGTTTTTTGTCTCTATCAGGCCATCAGAGTGCCTCAGGATGCAGTCACCTGGTTTATCTCTCCCTCTCCTTTCCGCCCTCCTCAACAGATGAAGCCGCTGGCCACTGGAAGGATCACATCTGAGCTCTGGGTTCTTGTCTGGGTTTCCCATCCATCTAACTTCCTGCCTCTTGGGCATCTCTCGCGTGTGTGTCCTAAAGGCACGTCATGCTCGGTATGTCCAGCCCTGAATTTGTGAGGTCCCTCAGCACTCTTCCCCTAACCCTGTCCCTGCCCCATGATCCCTGCTCAGCACATCAACTGCTGTCCAGGCCCGGGCAGGGCCCAGGCTGGAAATCCAGCATCGCCTCTACTCCCTTCTTACACACAGCCCCTCAGTTTTACTTCCTGAACACCTCTTTACCCGTGACTCCGCACCTCCATGGCCGCCAGCCTGCTTCAACTGCCCTCCACCTCCCGCTCAGAAGGAGGCTCCCAGCTCCCTCCCTTTTCTCCCTGGCATCCATTCTCCACACAGCATCAGTCACCTGTTTAAAACACTAAGCAGACCCTGTCACACACACCCCGCCTCCCAATCCCTGAAAACACTTTATTGGCTTCTGGTTTCTCTTAGGACAAAGGCCCAGATGTTACCAAGGCCTACATCTCCCACCTTCACCTGCCTTCTCTGCTCTGCATTGGGGCCACCTGGCCTTTCCCTTCCTGGGTTTCCCCAAGATCCCGCCAACCACAGAGCCTTGAAAGGAGCCTGGGAGAGGGCGTCTGGTCGCCTGTCTCTTTACTGTCATTTCACATTCATTTGTGAAACTAATGTTTCTCTCCCTGCCTGCCTAGAATATAAGCTTCTTGAGGTCAGGGGCCTCACCTGGCACATAGATGTAGCTCAGGAAAGATGCGCTGACCCTTGGGTCCTCAGGGATGACACTCCTGAGTTCTGGTCAACACGCAGGGCAGATGTGTGTTGTTCCTGTGATGGCCAAGGTGTGAGCACCTGGGCCCAGAATCAGGGCAGCGGAGGTGGAGTGAGGGCCTGGGGCACAAGGCTCCAGGGAGGTGATGGTCACAAGGGAAGAAGATGACAGGCTAGGGACTTGGCCTTGAATTGAGGAAAATAATTCTTTCCTACCAGTATGAGAAAATAAGAGGGAAAGGCTGCTTTGAGTCTTTACCACAAGGTGGGCAGCCCTTAGTTCTCTCTAAATCATTGCCACACACATTGGAGACTCAGTCGCATCTTCTTTCAAGACACGCCCCCTAGATAATCGGACAATTATAGGGAGACTTGGGGCCTTTCATTGGGTGCCATCTTACTGGCAGAAGAGGCCGAGAGGGGCTGTAGGAGAGAGGTGAGCATGGCCAGGGCACGGAAGGGAAAGGTCTCTAGAGGCTGTTGTCGCAGAGGCCCTTGGGCTGGCCGGGCTCTTAGGTAGCACACAACACACAGGGTCTGGTACCTGGCAGAGCTGAGGAGCTGGTGAAGGGCTTTTGTGACATCTGATTTTAAAATCTTCAAATGGAACAGAGAAGGTGTTCAGCTCACTCAGGTTGGACTGCAGTGTGGCACCACAAGAGAGAAGGATAAGGCCCAGGTTTGACACCTGGAGGAAGCTCAGTTCATGTTCAAGTTCATGTTCACAAAAGCACAGGCTGCTAACCCAAGTTAGCAGGTGAAAACCCCGCAAACCGTGTTTGCTGAACGAGCGGAACACACGCCACAAGTGGAAAGTACCTCCATTCTCTCTTCTCAGCCCCTGCAAACATTTCTCCGGATCCGTTCTTCCCGCGGCGAAACTCAGGCAGCACTGGTCACCTTTCTGACCATTGTCTTGTGATAAACACCTTGCTGGGGGGATCTCACAACTCCAAGCTCCTTTCCGTTGAAAGTGTCTCCCTCACGGAGTCAGGCAGGGGAAGTTGCAGGTGCAGAGGGGAACAATCTAGTTCTCTGGCTTCACCCTCCATCCCATGTGTGCCGAGGACAGCGAGCCTGCTCCATGGAGATCAGAGCAGGGAAGGGCTGAGGGCAGGGAAGGGCCTGCCTGACGTTTCACAGCTGTGTGTGGCATTAGTGCCCGAAGTCTGGCTGACTGTAGAGCCAGGTCCCCTTGTAGGGAAGTCTGTGATCACGCTGGAGCCTCTCTGTCACTGAGGCTCTTTTATCTCTGGTTTCCTGCACGTGGGCTAGGTCACACAGGCTCTCTGTGCAGTGCTCACCTCATCCCCTCGTGGTCCTCTTCTGGGGGGGTCTGTATCTGCTGCCCCCCAACGCCCATCCTCACTCCACCGAAGTCTGTGTGATGTTGTGCTTTACATATTTAGTCTTTATCTCCGTTCCTGGCACAGGGCTTCTAAACCCCTTGGAATTTTCTAAGTGTCGTGAGGGATTAAGGGTTATCTTTTGTTAAGTTAATGAGATGAGTTTCTGGAGAGCTCCTAGGTCACCTTAGCCTGGGGGCTGGTTGTCGAGGGAAACCAACCACGTGATCAGAGGGCTGGAACTTTCACTTCCCGCCCTCCCCACCTCCTAGGAGAGAAGGGCTGGAGGCTGAGTTCAGTCACCAACGGCCGGTGATTTAATCAATCATGTCTGTATCCTGAAGCCTCCGTAAAAATGCAAACGGTTGGGGTTTGGAGAGCTTCCGGGCTGGTGAGGACATGGAAATTTGGGGAAAGTGGTGCGTCCCCAAGAGGGCATGGAAGTTCCTATGCTTGGTGTGGGAACACCCCTGCCCCACATCTTGCATCAGAAGTGGGGCAGCCACAGAGAGTCAAGGAGACACTGGGAGAAGTGAGGTTTTCCAAGCTCACGCCTCTCCCGGGCACTGTGAGGCTCTTCAGGGGGTGCATACCATTTCCTGTGCTCCTCAAATCCCGGGGACACCTGTCAAATTCCTTGAGACCTCCTAACCCCCAGCCGGAAAGTGGGGGTGATGCACAACCCAGAGGTGACTGCCCTTCGGGGAAAGCCTAGCAGTGTGACCCTTCAGTCTCTGGAGGACCTGGAGGTGGCGGCTGTTGGGACACGACTGATTTCAGACTCTTTCTCAAACAGCAGAGGTAGCCCAGCACCCCAAGTTAGGAAGCGGCATGTCGGTACCTGCTCAGTTATTCTTGGCTATTGGGGGCTCCGCCCAAATGTCAAGACAAAAGGAAAAATCACCCGTATCCTCCCAATTTCACAAACACCATAAAAGGCAGGGATGTGGAAAATAGTTGAGGCAGGAGGTGAGGAAAGAACAGAGTCCCGAGCACAAGGCACAAGTGGAGGCTGACGGGGGAGGGTGCGCGGGTAGAAGCCACGGAGAAGACATTAACCTCCCATTTCCTCGTATTTGCGAGCTAACGTACTCTTGCTGCCTCACGTCCTTTCCTAAGTCTTCCACCAACCTGGAGGGAAGATGTTCCCATTTTAGAGATGAGGCAGGAAAACTGGAGCTCCCAAAGGCAACTGAGTCATGATGTAAGTAGCTGAATTCAAGTGTCAAGGTCAATACACTTCCTAGAAGGTCCCAGTTGTTCTCTTTCTCTCTTAAAAATAATTTCTAGTTACAACAAGTAATACTGGAATACATTATTCATGTTAAAAAGATAAAAAAAACTAGGGGCGCCTGAGTGGCTCTGTGGGTTAAGCATCTAACTCTTTTTGAAAAAAATTGTTTAAATGTTTTATTTATTTCTGAGAGACAGAGAGGGGCAGTGTGAGCAGGGGAGGGTTACAGAGAGAGGGAGGCACAGAATCTGAAACAGGCTCCAGTCTCTGAGCTGGCTGTCATCACAGAGCCTGACGTGGTGCTTGAACCCATGGACCGTGAGATCACAACCTGAGCCAAAGTTGGATGCTTAACCCACAGAGCCACCCAGGTGCCCCAGAATCTAACTCTTGATTTCAGCTCAGGTTGGTGGGCTCAAGCCCAGTGCTGACAGCACAGAGCCTGCTTGGGATTCTCTTTTTCACTCTGCCCCTTCCCGCCTCAAAATAAATACATAAACTTAAAAAAAAATCAATAAAAAATAAAATTTTTAAAAAGATAAAACTGTAACGATAAAGACCCCATGGGCCACCCAGCCTCAAGTAGCTCTTCGTTTGATTTTTAAACTATCCTTATAGGCCTTCTCCTTTGTATTTAACACATATCCACACTCATGGACATATACATACATGGTTTCCCAGAGGAAAAATATCATATTTTATTGGTTATTGTTTATTTGTTTTAGAAGAAAGATCTCTCACTGTACATACATTTTGGCTCCTTACTTTCTTCCTTCCTTTCCATTACGTTGTATTCTGTAGTATGGCGGTACCACACCTTATCCAGCCACGCCCTTACTGATGGACAATTTTTAAATTTCTAGTACTTTACAAGGGACGCATTGTGGAAGAGATGGGAAAGCTGCCTGTGTCTGTACTCAGGAGGGGTTAGGGACAATTGGGGCAGCGAGGACAGCTTCTCGTCAGCCGTCAGGAGCCCTGGGTTGGCCCACAGTCGTGTTCTTGTGTTCCCAGAGCAAATCTACCTCCCTCCCCCGAGTTTGTTTCCCCTTCTCGAAACCAGAAGGGGTGAGAAGCCAGTAGTCCTCAACACTGGTTGCTCAGCAGAATCACCTGGGGAACCCTCAGTAAGACAAACAGAAGATAAACAACAACAGTGCCTGGGCCCCACTCCTGGAGCTTCTGAGTCCATCAGTCTGGGACAGGGCTCTTCCACCTGTTACTTTTTTTTTTTTATTTTAAAGTTTATTATTTTGAGAGAGAGAGGGGGGGTGCATTTTTGTGTGGGTGCACAAGAGGGGAAGAGCAGGAGGGAGGGAGGGAGAGAGAGAGAGAGAGAGAGAGAGAGAGAATCCCAAGCAGGCTTTGAACTGTTAGCATGGGCCCAACTTGGGACTTGATCCCACAAACCACGAGTTCATGACCTGAGCCAGAACCAAGAATCAGACACTTAACTGAGCCACCCATGCACCCCCCATCCTTCATCTGTTATTGTTTTAAAGCACCCCTGGGACATTCTGCTCTGCAGCAAAGGCTGAGAATCACTGTTCTCACCTCCAGTGTGCACACAAAATGGACTCAGGCGGTCTGGTCAGCCTGCGATTCCATCTTTGGAACAAGCTCCCAGACTCCAATGTGGCTGGTCTGTGTTTTGAGTAGTGGATCCTCATATTCTCTTCCAGTTCTAATGTCCCCTTTGACCACCCTATTTCCATACTAACCTTCAGCCAACTAATGCTTGGCTGAGGTCAGTCTGAGGGGTGCCAGAGAACTCAGGTGCAAAGTGCCAAGGTGCCCCGTGGCCGGGCATAGCCGCTCGGGGGGTGGGGGTGGGGGGTCCAGGGGTGCGGCCCCAGCTGACTGCGCATTGAGCCCGGAAGCCAGCAGGCAGAGGGCTGGCGGGGCTCGTGAGGTCCAGCTTCAGAGCAGGCGCTCCTGTGTGATTTCGTAATTTCGGCAACAGCTGGCCCAGGGTGATTCCAGCGGGAAGCTGCAGTTTCCACGTTTCCATGTCTGCCTCCAGACCTCTTCCAGGTCTGAGCCAAGCTGTCAGGAATTTAGGGCAAGACACTGTCACCTGGCAGCATGCCTGCCTCCAGGCAACTGAATTAGATAGGAGGAAGGGCCTTCCCTCTAACAAGGCAGGGTAGATAAGCTCAGTCTTTTTTCTTTTTTCCAGTGTCCCTGCTGCTTACATATTTACAGGCAACTCTATCAACAGGGAGGTCAGTTAGAATTAGGAACACCTAATTGTTGTATCTGCAAAGTCATGCATTTTTAAAAATATGTTTTATGTTCTTTCTATTCCAAAGGCCTTTTACTTGCTTTATTTTATTTATTTTATTATTTTTTATGAATATGATTTATTGTCATACTGGCTCAGATACAACACCCAGTGCCCATCCCAACAAGTGCCCTCCTCAATGCCCATCACCTATTTTCTGTTTCCCTCATCCACCCTTCGTTTGTTCTCTGTACTTCATAGTCTCTTGTGGATTGTCTCCCACCATCTCTGTTTGTATCTATTTTCCCCCTTCCCTTCCCCCTTTTAAAATATTCAGCTGGATATTTAAATTTATTTAAAAAATTTTTTAATGTTTTATTTATTTCTGAGAGAGAGAGCTGAGCAGAGTAGGGTCAGAGAGAGAGGGAGACACAGAATCTGAAGCAGGCTCCAGGCTCTGAGCTGTCAGCACAGAGCCGGACACGGGGCTTGAACCCACGAACCGTGAGATCATGACCTGAGCCGAAGTCAGATGCTTAACCGACTGAGTCACCCAGGCACCCCTGGATGCTTTAATTTAGACAGTGGGGCTATCTCCCATCCTGCTTTTTACTTGCAAACCAGGTCTCTGATTTCAGGTTTAACCTATTTACAAAACAAGATGAGAGGACCCAGCTCTGAAAGGAACCCCTGAACCTTGTTGGAAGCTCATTTCTTGTCTCTAAAGTCTCCTTTTGATTCATCTCCTCTCTGCTTACAAGGCCAAACTACAACCCAATAATTTTTATGTTATTTAATTTTTTAAATAGACTTTCTTTTTTAGAGCAGTTTTACATTCACAGCAAACTTGAGAGAAAAATCCAGTTTCCATTACCCTCCACCCCACCCTCACACAGGCCTCCCCTACCATCAACAACCGCCACCGGAGTGATACATCCAATCCAGTCCGGGGCCTGCACTGACACATCACTAGCACCCCGAGTCCACAGTTTTCATTAGGACTCACTCTTGGTGTACGTTCTGGGGTTTTGACAGATGGATAATGACATGTATCTGCCATTATAGTAGCACTGCCCTGAAAACCCACTGTGTTCTGCCTGTTCATCCCTCCCTTTCCCCCTCCCCCTCTGCCAACCACTGATGTTTTTACTGTCTCCATAGTTTTGCCTTTTCCAGAATGTCATCTAGTTGGAATCATACAGTGCACAGCCTTTGCAGACTGGCTTCTTTCAGTTAGTAGTACGCATTTGAGTTTCCTCTATGTCTTTTCATGGCTTGCGAGCCATATATATATATATGGTGCTATATAATACTTCATAGTCTGGATGGACCACAATTTAGTTCTCCATCCACCTACTGAAGGACATCTTGGTTGCTTCCAAGTTTTAGCAATTATGAAGAAAGCTGCTATAAACAACCCTGTGCAGGTTATGGTGTGGACTTAAGTTTTCAACCCTTTTGGGTAAATATCAAGGAGTGTGCTTGCAGGTTAGAATATATTTAATTTTGGAAGAAACTGTCTTCCCAAGTGGCTGCGCCATTTTGCATTCCCACCGGCCATGGATGAGAGTTCCTGCCCTTCCACATCCTCACCAGCATTTGGTGGTATCAGTGTCCTGGGTCTTGGCCATTCTGATAGGTGTGTAGTGGTATCTTATTGTTTTAATTTTCGTTTCCCTAATAACCTAAGGGTGAGCGTCTTTTCATATGCGTATTTTCCATCTATGTATTTTCTTTGGTGAGGTATCTGCTCAGATCTTTTGCCCATTTTTTAATCAGGTTGTTCATTTCCCTACTGCTGAGTTTTATGAGTTCTTTATATATTTTGGATAATGGTTCCATATCAAACATGCCTTTTGTAAATATTTTCCCCTTGACTCTGGCTTGTCTTCTCCTGCCCTTGATTTCAATTGATTTTTACAGGGAAGATCCCAGAAGTAGCCTTTAGTAAACTCTGACCTGTTTTCTGGACCTTCCTGAGGCTTGCTGGTTTCGTGTGCATGTGAAATCCCTCAAGCTTGACCCTGGATTAATCAATTCAGCTTTTCTCATTGATAATTTAGCATTTGATCTCCCTACCAACATGTCAATGAGTTGGTGCAGATTTGGGAGTCCTGGATTATAGGTCCCTGGCTGATTCTGAATTCTTCAGGAAAGAGGTGAGTATCTTAATCAGGGTTAGGGGAAATTTCAGACAATAGCACTTAGTTCTGCTGAGACCAGGACTTAAACTTTAGGGCTAAAGGCATTTGTCATTCTCAATAAGGATGAGATTTTTAAAGGAAACTGATGTTTTGGAGTATCACGGGGCTTGTTAAGAAAAGCCAAGGGATCCAGGCAAGAGGTTGGAAGAGATGGAGGGGATTGAGGTCAGATCCACGTGAAAGTAGAAGGGAGAGTATGTTAAAGATAGGGGGAACTAGAAGGTGGGGGTTTAATGAGGGAGACAGTTTTATCCCAGAAAGCTTTATACTTTGTTATCAAGCTCCTTGTTTAGACTTGAAAAAAAATTCTAAAGAATTGGAATTTTAGTATTCTGTTTAGAAGCATCAGGGTACCAATCACAAAATGCTACCCATTGGGTCTGAGGAATTCTGCTTTTGTTCTAAGGCACCTCTCAAATGAGCAGTTCCACTTAAATTAAGTGTTCCTCCAAATGTCTGTTGCAGGACCAAATCATCTTTAGTGGAGTTCTGTCATCGGGAGAAGTGTAGGGCTTGTAGCAGGAATGGGGGCACCTGTAAGAAGCAGTTTTTCCCAGAGAGGGACCCAGGTTAGATCGAGAAAACTCTCAGTGGCTGTCAGGTGAAAGGTACAGTCAATAGGAGCTGTTCATACAGCCTGTATCTTGGGCCCCTGACCTAATGGACTGGATAGCTGGTAAGACATCATTTCTGAATCGAAGCCAAGCTCTCAGGACAAATGGCCAGGATGAGAGGACAACCTCATCTGGTTCTATTGGTGACCTACAGCATAGCTTGTCCTCAGAGGGTGCTGACCTGGGGAGAGCAACCAGCTCTCCAGTCTGTGAGGCCAGCTTCAACAGCCAGCTGATAAGAACAATGTCGGTGTTCCACTATGTGATTCTCCTCATGATGAAGCAACACTTAAGGACACAGGACAAAACAAAGGGACAGGCAGAAGCAAGTCACCAAGGACACAGCCCTCAAAGGGAACATTAACCCAGTATAAATACCCAGGATTTGACAAGTGAATAAAACAATCAAGGAGCTCAATGCCAAGAGAGTGGAGTTGAGGGCCGGTGCAGACCTACTTGAGGTGGATGATAGTCCACAGGCAGTGAGATCGCAGAGGCCCTGGTGGGCACCACTCCTGGCCCAGGGCCACAGCAACAAGCAGGTCAGCCTGCATCTGAGCCGCAGGACCAAGATCACAGCCAAAAATCAAACAAGACCAGAGATAAAATTAGCCAAGTCTGTTTATTTATAAACTCGCAGCCACAAGGGAACCATCTGTAATCACTTACATTTCAGCAGGGGTCCAAAGGTGTCAGAAAGGAGAGTAAGTTCTACAGAGGGAAAAAAAAAAAAAAAAAAGGAAATACTGACAGTCACTGATTGGCAAGCAAGCATTTTACTAGTGTGTGTTTAGTGGGGGGAGGGGCAATTTTGGAAACAGAGGAGACTCTAATTGACCTTCAAGTGGATTTGGCAGTCTTTGATTGGTTTGCTATTCATAATTTATAAGACTTGGGAAATTTTCAGGTTTTCCTGTGTTTTTTTTGTTTTTTGTTTTTTTAGGAGGACTATTTTAAGAGATTTCTTAACTCTACGGGGCATAGGAGAATATCTGGGCCAGGCAGAGGCCAAACAGGGTCCCCTTCCTTTACAGCAATGTGCTGTTCTTGGTCCCAAGAGTCCAATTCTTGGGATAGTTTCCTACTGTGTTCAAAGCCACTATGTTAAGGACCATGCAGATGTTACAAAGAGAATGAAGCATGGGCGATACCCGCTCCAGCAAGAGATAGCTCCATTTGACCAGTGTGGGGTACCAGACATGTAGCGGAGCTAGAGAGAAAGCAGGAGTGGTTCATCTCCTATGAGGTAGGACTTGATTGTGTTCACTGGGGATCCCGGAGGAGTGACTGGAACAAGGTTGGGCATTGTCATCCATGCAGCAATTGTTGAGTACCTGCTGGTGTCAGGCCCTGTGCTAAGTGCTGGGGACACAGCAGGGAACCATTAGGTTCTTGCTGTCCAGGAGCTCATGGTTAGACAGACAGGATAGACTTAGCACACTTGTAATTGCTTGCTCAGAGTATTGGAGGACAAACACAGGAGGCCAGGGGAGTATGAGACAGGGTGTTACATTAACTGGGTTTGAGAAAGTGTTTTGGGAAGAAATATTTACATTGAGTCTGGAAGGAGAGTCAGTGAGGCCAAGAAATGGGAAGGAGGTTGGCATGGCTCGAGTTCCAGGCAGAGAGAACAGCCCGTGTTAAGGCTCTGAGGTGGCAGAAAGGATACTATGTTCAGGGAAGTGAAAAGGATCCCAAAGGGCATGGGTCAAGGAAGAAGGGGGTAGTGGGGCATGAGGGTGGAGAGGAGGAGGAAATCAGGGCCTTCTAAACCATACCAAGATGACTGGACTTTGTCCAAAGGGCTGTGGGATGATATTGAGGGTTTTATACAAGGGTGTGACAGTGGGCTCACACTTTGAAAAGATTATCAGGCTGCTGCGTGGGGGAAAATAAAGAGTTGACTTGGGAACAGCTCTTGTAGCCACTCAGGGGAGCAGAGATGGCAGCCTGGGCCCAGGTTGGGGCAGTGAAGATGGAGAATGGTAAATGGGTTCACGAGGTGATTTGGAATACAGAATTGATGGGACTCAGCAATTGATGATCTGTTGGGGCTGAGGAGAGTATTCAAGGATTGTTTTTGGGTCTGTCTACAACCATTGTAGCCCTTTTCTATAGGGGTGCAGATGGGTGAAGGAGGATCATACATTCAGTTCTCAACTCTTTGAGTTTGAGGTGCCTATGAAGCATCAAAGTGGAGATATTGAGTCAGTGAACAAGTTTACAGGGTTTGAAGTTTAGAACAGAGGGTTGGCTGGAAATTGAAGTATAGGAATCGTTGGTGCATAGATTTTAAATGAAGCCTTGGGGGTGTAGGTGTGTGAGACCACCTTGAGAGACAGAGACAGGAGGGTCCATGCCAGAGTTCTGAGGAGCTCCAGCAGCAGAGAACGGGCTGTGATGGAGACTGAGAAGATACAGCTGGGAAGAAGAAACCTGGAAACTAGACACACAGAGTATGTCTGAGAACAAGGGTAGAGGTCAGCTGTCAAATGTCACTAAGATGTCAAGTAAGATGAAATCTGAGGACCTCACTATCCATTGGATTGAACAATTTGTTGATTATGTAGCATTTCTGATAAAGTGGTGTGAGTAGACGCCACGTTGAAGTGGGGATGGAGATGAGTGGAAAGTGTTTTTGAAAAGTCACTTCAGGGCTGGGATGGATGGATTGAGGTGGTCGGCCTCTGGGAATCAGTCCCAGAAGAGATGTTAAATTTCAAAAGCTTGAAGCCTCACTCTGGTTCCGTAAACATGGATCTCAATCTCAACAGAGAGGAAGACTTAGAAACTTGGCTTGAGATGGCTCCCAGAAGCAAAGAAGAAATGAGTGGGAGTGGAAGGAGCCATCCGGGATTCCCACAGAGACCATGCCAAGATCCCAGCTGCCCTCTGAAAAACCTGGAAACCAGGATCATATCCCTGGTCACACATGCCCCTAGGAGGCATCCAGGGTTGATGGAGGAACAAACCGAAAGAAACAAAAGCAGTGTCTCAAGTTAAGAGAACTGGCTTTTGGAGCAGGAAAAAAGAAAAAAACCAGTACTAAAAATCAATACTTGGTTTCACCACCCGCTCTCTGTGTGACCTGAGGCAAGTGTCTAAACATTTCTGTGGATTATAAGACAGAGTCTCCTTTCAGGAATGTCATAGTATGAAAATGTGTGTGGGTTAGAATGAGAAAATATGGAATTTGAAAATTCCTTTTCTTCATATTTTCTCTTTTGGGTGCTAGCCCTCCAGTTATGAAAAAGGCCCTTACTGAACCGGAGAAGAAAGGAACAATAAGCTGTCTTGCTTCAGCAGTGCCCGGAGACAGAGGCAGGCAGGCATTCCCTCAGGAGGGAGCAGTTGGGAAGCAGCCTGAGGTGTCTACTGAACCAACCTAACTATCCTGAAGGCCAGAGCTCAGCAGATTCCACAGTGCCCCCCAGCCCAGCCCAGTTTGTTCATCTGCCTGACGGCCCTGGGACAGAAGGCCAGCCTCACCCTCTCCCTGCCATAGTCCTCTGCCTAGGTGGTGCCATCAAAGGCAAACAGTAGGCCTGCCCAGAGAGCTGGCAAAGCAAGCGCACTTGTGCATCACCATCATTATCAAAGCTATTAACACCATGTGCAGCGTGGGTGTCGGGGCTGATAGCCTAGCCGGGTAGCAAGCAGGTGACGCCATGCCACAGCAATCCTCTGCCCACAGCCAAAGGCCCAGAGGCCCCATTCCGGAGTGGCAGTGTGGATGGAGGGACGTCCCCAGCTGGTAAGCTGCCCTGGCAGGTGGTAGAGAGGCTGTCTTCCTTCTCTGGACTCCTAGTTGAGGAGAAGCCTTTTCAAGCAGGGGGTCTGCTCTGAACACAGGTCAGGGAGGCATGTGGAGGTCGGCGCATGATGACTGGGGTGGTAGGAGCCAGGAGCTACCTAGCAATGTCTGAAATGTGTAAGATCCCCAGAAAAGTCTCAGAGACTTTGGTTGCTCCCTTTGGATTTAAAGAACAGATCATGGTTCTCATGGACGGGATGCAAAGGGAATTGAGTAATGGAAAGATTAGCCACATAGCATAAGTTCCCTGGGATTCCCCATATTGGTAGAGTGCTCCACCAGCTCTGCCATTTGGGGTCTCAGCTCTAGAAGATCCAGGGAAGAGCTTCTCCTGTGGGCCAGTGTCTACTGGCCATACTAGCCAGCCTGTCTCCATGGAATCTTCCTTTCCAGAATGGAGATGAAGACCCAGGGCTTTATGTGGTATCTGCTAGTGTGAGTTCTATGCCGAGTCCCTTTGTCTTGAACTTGGCCATTGCTGGGCTGTGGCAAAGAGGGCAAGCTACCCTTAATAGGTGAGCAACCTTGGGCAAGTTACTAATCCTCTCTGGGTTTTTAGAATCTTACCTGTAAAATCTAACTAGAAATTCCATTGCTGCAAGTGGTCTGGGTGATTCAGCTCTACATGAGTGGAAAAGAGCATGGGCTTGAATCAGGGAATCCAAAACCTAGCTCAGGCCTCTTGTCACAGACTGGCCCTGCCTCTTTCTTTGCCTCAGTTTCCTCCTTGCAATGGGAGTGGGAGGGACTGACTAGGTGGCTGTTAAGGTCTAAATGTCCAATGACCAGTTCTGACCTCATCTCTGTTGCTTCCCTGCCTCTGGGTGGGATTCTACCCAGGAGGGGGAGTATGTCACAGCTGGATTGGATCCACCGGTTGGGATAGAGCAGAGTATCTCTGTTCGGTTCTCTGGTCCTTTGGAGGTAATACCAAGGAGGATAATGCCTCTGGTTCTTCCACCAAGAGAAGCCACTTTTCTTCCACAGATTAATGAGTGTCCTGGGCCCTGGCTGAGTGGTAGTCAGTCTGGGTAATCTGCTCAGACTCATCTCCCAGGAGGGAACGGTCACACTGCCAGATTCCCCTGCCAAACTGGGTGCATGAGTCATAGGCTGCTCTCCACAAATGCAGAATGAAGAGACTTACCTGGGCTTCTCTCCAGAAGGGGCACTTAAGGCCATTTTGCCAGGAGCACCTCTCAGTCATGCAGAGAGAAAGTAACAGATATGGAGGTAGAAGACTTAGATCAGAGACTGCTTTTTACAGCTTACTAGTTGAGTGACCTTGGTTGAGACTTTTAACCCCCTGAGGAATATAGCTAGAATTAAATAAAGATAACATTTATGAGTTCAATTAGCAAGATGCCTGGCACCTAGTAGGTGCTCACTAAATACTATTTAAGTCTTCACTCAGAGGTAGGTGCACTAAAGGGTACAGATGGGCAAAGACATTGATTCCCCCTTGTCTTCAGGCCCACCAGGGGCAGGATTTGGGGCTGTCCCAGACCACCAGCTGATCATCTCAGGCCACAAATTGCCCTGCCTGCTTATCCTGTGTGCTGTGGAAATGTCACCACTATTCATGTCTGGGAGGCATGAAGTTGGGGAAGCACTGGGAGGCCAAGAGTCTGAAGGGTCAATAGGCAGTGTAGCCATGACTTAGAAGATGTCAAGGCTCAGGCTGTGGGGCCTCACACTCATCATCTGTGAATGGTAGTCAGCCAGGGACAGTACCATTTCTGCAGAAATGCCTGGTATGGGAGGGAGAGTACCCTGTATGCTTGAGGTAGACAGTTTATCTTACCCTTCGCCCACCCATGGTCCTGTTCATCACACTGCATAACACAGAAATGAATTTATGCTGTCAAACTCATAGATCAGGAAACCAAGACATGAGGAAGAGGAAATGCTTGCAGATGATAATGGGTAATATGGTTGATCTGCAAATTTAGCCCATATATCCTGGTGCTCAGTGACTGGGCCTCCCTAGGGACCAGAATCTGGCCCTTTCCCCATCTGCTCTCTGACCTCTGAGAAATAAGTCCCAGTCCCCACGCCCACCACCACTATGGGTTTCCTCTCTGGAGAAACCACCAGGTCAGTCTGACTTTGTCAGGCTGATCAGACTATGTCCTGTAGACCTTTGGCTTGTCTGCAGCAGCAGAGATGGACCCCTCTTAAGCCCTCAGTGCTGCGTATCAGGCAGCCCTGGCTCCCCTAGAGCAGGGGCTTTAGCTCTGGCTGCACACTGGAATATATCAGTAAGCTTTAAAGATGACCAAGTCCCTACTGTAGACCAGTTAATTCAGAACGTCAGTAGGTGAAGCACAGGGATAGGTATTTTTCTTAAAATTTCCCAGGCGATTCCAATCTGCAGCCAGGATTGAGAGCACTGTGTAGGAGAATAACAGCGTGACCTTGGGGAAGAGCCATGAGCTGTGAGCCTCCATGTTGCTTTTCCATTGATTTTTCCCATCATGCTCCACGGTATTGGGACCACGTGTCTCTCTTTTTCCTGTTTTCTATCCTAAAATGTGATTTTTACCCCTTTCATCTCTTCTATTCTGCTGAGCTGCTTTTTACAGTAATTTTGGTGTCTTTCCTTTTGTTCTGCTTTTCATTTATTTATTTATTTATTCATCCGACATCTAGAGAATGCCTGCTACTACGGGCAATGTACTAGCTGCTGGGATATAACAAAGAACAAGAAGGCCAGGTATCATGGTGTGTATGTTCTACTGGGATTTGTCCTGTTGTTCTTTTTTAAATTATTATTAATAAGGCTGGGATATTCGAAAATGGTATTTTTTTTTTTTTGGACATACATTACTGGTCCCTTCTCCATTTTATCTCTTACTTTTTAGTCCTTAATTAAACTTCTTATTTGATTATAAGCAAAGCCTCTGTCCAAAGGAAACTAAATAAACTCAGTTACTTGCATTGGACAATATTTTACATGTGTGTACACACACAAGTCTTGTGTATACATAGGAATGCTGGCATCTGGATGACATTTGTGATTGGATATTCCTAAGCCTCCCTGTACTTCTGTGACTGGGAAGGGTTTTGGAGAACACAGGCTTCCTTAAACCAGTTGTCTTTTTGCCTTTGAAGAATACTCAACCAATGAATGAAGATTTGGTGAGAACTTCCTATGCATAGGATATTGAGCTAGGTACTCAATAGGTAGAAAGGGATTCTAGAGGTGCCAAATGGCAAGAAGAGAAAGGCCCAGCCTCTCCCTCAAGAAGCCCACCAGGGATATAGGACTATTTCCACACAGAAGGGGTGAGTGATTCAAGGCCATCATGGTGAGGGCAAGTAGGTACTTCAGAAAAGTCACAGTTTGAGGAGACAATTCTCAGGGCATTACTGGCACTGGTGGAAATTATTCTGTGACAGATCGTTCCACTCTTTCCCACAGTTCTGGGGTGGACCTTCCCCTTCAACTTGTGGGTCTTCCATAAAATAGACACCAATGGGAACTGGTCCCATCCTAGATGACAGACTGTGGACACATACTTCCATCACATTTGCAGAGCTAACCCCAGGGGCCAGGGACTAAGGTTTTCCTTGTTGAAAAAAGAGGACAATTTCCCTTACTCTCTTCTCACAACTGCTAATAAGCTTGATTTATACTTTCTTCCCAAGGCCCAGAGCCAATCACAGGCATTGTTTCTAGCTGCTAGCACAGGGAATTTGGTGTAGCTGCATCTTTTTTTTTTTAATTTTTAAAAAATGTTTTATTTATTTCTAGAGAGAAATAAATAAAGGGAGAGGGAGAGAGAGACAGACAGCTTGAGCAGGGGAGGGTCAGAGAGAGAGGGAGACACAGAATCCAAAACAAGTTCCAGGCTCTAAGATAGCTGTCAGCACGGAACGTGACACGGGGCCTGAACCCATGAACCGTGAGATCATGACCTGAGCTGAAGTCGGACACTTAACCGACTGAGCCACCCAGGTGCCCCGGTGTAGCTGCATCTTTAACCAGAGGGAGGAACAAACTTGTTTTCTCTTTCTTGAAGCCTAGGTATTTCTCTGTGGAACTGATCTATTGATGGCTGAGGGCGTGGTTTTCAATTTCTTTTTTACTGACCCATATTAAGAAATACATATTGCATCACTACCTATGACTGAAACAAGTTTCCCAAAACATTACTTATCCTTAGTATATGCAATGCCCTCAGATATTTGATGTTCTATTTAATATTTTTAAATGGATTGATCATCCACCAAATTAAATTCATGGAATAATCATGGGTTGTAACCCCGGTTTGGAAAACATTCTTCTGAGCCACTGCTGCTTTAACCTGCATGGGCCCTGTGGCCGAGACTTGGTCTAGCACCCCCTTGTGGCTTTCCAGACAACAGCAAGCACTCAGCTTGTCCTGTCCCTGAGATGCCTTCTGAGGGAGGCTTGGACTGCCATCCCTGGAAGATTTGAATCCATGGGCCTGTGCCTTTCCCAAAAGGAACATGTGCTAAATGTAGTTAAAATTTGAAATGGAGCATCTTCCTTCCACTAGTATATGTCCTCTTAGGACATTTTAGCAGCAAAACTCAGCGAAGAAAACTTTATTAAAATGTAATAGAGCTTGTCTCTGGCTTTTGACAAGCACTGGTCCCCTGGTTTTCATAGCTGCTAGTCGATGATCAGTGCTAATTAAACTAATGCATGCAAAGAGCACCCATGGTGCCTGGCAAGAGTGTCCAAGAGATGTTATTCCCCCACTGTCTCACAGCTGATGAGGATTCCTTAGCGTGTTGACAGGACTCCAAGATTTCTTATATCTCAGAGGGAATTCAGTCTGTCCTATACTAAAATGCCTCATAAAGGTTAAAAACGTTTTTAACTCATTCCTCAATGTTTCTAAATGTAAAAGAGGTTGGAGGTCGGTGTGTGTGCCAACCTAGTGGGGCCATGGTGGTCGTGCCGAGAAGTGGAAGAGGTGGAAGGAAATACACAGATTACAAAGCCCGGCTACTGCTGTCCATTTCGCATGATATGTCCTACCCTACCTCCAACAGGCCCAAGTTGAGTGGGAACTTGTGACTTCATTCAGTTCAAGCATCGGGGTAGGTGGCATGGAGCTGGGAGGGAGTCCTGTCCCTTAGTAGTGAGACAACAGCTTTGGGTCTCTTGTTGAGCTTGTGGCCAGTTAGTGAAGATAATAAGTGTCCAATGGTCAGGAGCATCTATGCCCAGATGGCCCTTGCATACCCCTCCTTGGGTATATTTTCTTCTTCCTTCTCGGTGTGTGCTGCTCTCTGCCAGGCTCTGGAACCAGCCTATGGCCAGCTGGGCCTTAGTGTAGCAGCATCCATCCACGCATGATGTGACCTGATACCTCTGTGTGGCTCTGAGGCTGAGGCTTTGGCATAGCTAAATCAGTGGTTACCCACAAGTCACGTTTTTGAGCAGATGAGAAAGGAAGACAATACCTTAATATCAGAGAGCCAGAAACAAAGGGCTGCCCACTTAGACTTCACTTTATACTCAAGACAACCAATCTATAACTGTGATTTTAAACATACAGAAAAAAAAATGTCAGCAGCTGAAGATCCAAGGTTGAACAATAGAAATGAGCTCCAGGTCCCTAGCTAGAGCTCAGAAGTCTGGCTCTCGGCATTGCTGCCATAACAGTGACCAACATGCAAGGATGATTTAAATATATTTGGCCATGTTACCCAAAGGCAAATGTTACTTCATATTTGTGGAAAATATTTAAATTTCACCCCCAAGGATATTTGTCACCAAGGCTTTAAATTCCAACTCTGTCTGCCCAGTTTAGACCCTGCCCAGCATTTCAACGTCAGTTGCCCAAAGCAAAATGCTAATTCTGTCAAATGCATTCCAGGGGCTCACCTCTCTGGCTTCTATCTCTCAATTCAGCTTGCAGACAATCAATGTGTGGCGTGCACAGCAGTCTAACACTCCTGGCCACTCATGGCTTTGGAAAAGGGGGACAAAAACCTTTCTGGATCACGTAGACTGGGGAACCCAGCTGCGCTCCTCAGACAGACACTAAGAGATGTCATATTTGGAGGGGGCTTTATGGTTTACAGTTGTTACTAAGTACTTTGACTCCATTTATGGCTTTTATTTCCATGGCTTACAGCTGAGAAGCTAAGGCTGCATTAAGGGACTCACCCGAGATCTCACAGGTACGGTTAATCTGAGATTCCAGCCCTGTATTTCCAAGCCCAAGCTCCTCACCTGACACTGGTGAGTTTTTGGATGCCCATGATTCTGGGAGGCCATATTAAAGGGGTTTTGTGGTCCTGGTCTTTTGGTGCCTTTGTCTAGAACATGCTACCCCTCTTTGACCTATCTACCTTGAGAGATCTTCTGCCTAAATGTTAATATTTATCATTTACAGCTGGTCACTGCACCCTTTCAAAGGTGAATACAGTAAAATTTATGACAGGAGCACTACCAGATAACAGAGGAGCATAAAAGCAGGAAGAAGCGTGGCAGCCTCCGCCTGCGCAAACGACTCATCCGAGGCTGGGGCACCTGGAGGACTGTGGCATGGGGCTGCAGCCACGCATCTTCCTCCTGGGGCTACTGTTGCTTCTGGGACAAGGTAAGTCTGTCTTTTGCTCAGCAGGCAACTCGTGGGTCAGCCTGCTGGTATCCTACATTGTTTAGAGCTTGAGAGGCAAAGCTCTTTTTCATGAGCACAGAATGCACAGGTTAGACCCGAGCAGACTGGAAAGCTGAGATTCAAGTGCCCACAGCTGTGGGGCAAGAGGCTGGTCTGGAGATAGCGGAAAAGTGCTGATGGGCAACAGCTCTGTGATGCAGAAAAAAGCCATTGGTAGAGGGAGTCACAAAGACTCTAGTTCTCTGAGCTCTGTGGCCTTGGGCAAGTCCTAGTTCCTTGGACCTTGATTTTTTTTTTTCTCATCCTTAAAATGGTAGTACTACTATTTATGGGCTTTGCTTTGTTTTTGTTAAAAGGAAAAAGGAAGGTAGGTTTCAGGAATGAGTGGGTTACAAGCTAGAGCTTTATATTTCTTGTGCCTCTGCCACATCCCATTTACCTCTCTTCTCCTGACCCGTGGCTCTTCTTTGTTGGGAAAGCCTTAAAGATGATTTTTTGCCCTCTCCATATGAGAAGCCTGGGCTCAGAGTGGGAAAGCACTTTTCTTCGAGTCCCCAGAGGTCTGGCTGGGGTCCAAGCACCATTCTTGCTGCTTACCTTGGGCAGGTATGTTACCCTCTCTGATGGGTACATGCGGGCGGATGCATGGCACTCAGGGGTTCAGGGTGTGATAATGCTTGCTATGCTTAATGCCCAGGGTGATCACATTTTCCTGATTGCTAAATGAGGCAAAGGAGCTTTTTCCTTCATGTTTGATCCATATGAATTCCTCCTTTGTGAAGTGACTATTCAAGTGTGTTCCTCATTTTTGTATAGGTTTTTCCTTTTTTCCCATTGATTTGAGGAGTTTTTCATACATGCTGTGCTCTTGCTCTTTGTGGGTGATAGGAACAGCAAATGTTTTCTGAACCTTGTTTTTCTGGTTTCTTTATGGAGACTTTAGATGAGCAAAATTCTGGATTTGGGGGAAATGAATGAAGACCACCCAAACAAGAACAAATGGAGGCAACTCCGAGGTTGCTGAAACAGAGAAGGCAGCAAACTTTACCTTGTTTGGGGGAGACCCCAAGGTGGGCAGGCGTGGGAAAGCTTGACAGTGAAAAGGGGAAGGACTCAGGTGTGCTCTGACTGGATGCCGTTGCCATGGGAAAGCTGGAGGCGGGCTAATGAGACACGATTCATTTGGGGAATATATTTGGCTTTATCTGGTTGGTCCTGAGTTGGAACCAGGGACAAAATGTAGGGAAGCTGCAATTGGGGACCATGTCCTCACTGTTCTAGACCGATGGCTGCAAGGGTGGTGGTTGGGCTTCCGGCCGGTGTGTTTGGTTAGAGTTCAGTTTCATCTGTGGTCTGGCTATTGTCTGTTTGGTGTTCAATCTCTTTATTTCTAGAGGTTTTGATATTATACTCAGGTTTCTCTTCAGATAGCATAAATATTTAACCTTTTACTAAAGTTCTTAATCTTTCCCTTCATGGTTTGTGCTTTTTGGGTCTTATTTAAGAACTCCCCTCCTACCTTGAGGTCTTCACGATATTAGCCCATATCTCCTTCTGAAACTGCATAAATTTGGTTTTCTCATTTGGGTCTTGAATTCACCTGGCATTGATTTTTGTGTCTAGTGTAAGAGAGGAGCCCACTTTTACACCCTTCTTTGCATGTAAATACCTAGTTGTCTCCACACCATTTATGGAGAAGTCCATTGTTTCCTCACTACTGTGAATAGTCTCTTCTGTTCACATGGGAAAGGCTCAGGTGTGCTTGCATCAGCTTCAGAACTCAGCTTTATTCATCCATTTGTCTACACCTGTGCCCACAGCACATTGCCTTAATTCTGCAGCTTTATAGTAAGTTTTATTATTGGAGGAAATGGGTCTTTCTATATTTTTTTCTTTTTAAAAATGACTTGACTTTGAACTTCCATGTACATTTTCCTTTCTGTCAATTTCTACCTCTCAAAAAACCTGTTGGGATTTTGATCAAAGTTGCTTTGAATTCTATGAATCAAGTTAGGATAACAAATATCTTTACAATATTGAGACTTCCAAATCACAAGCATATATTTAGACCTTTTTTAATGCCTCTTGAAGTTTTATAGTCTCTCTGGTGAGGGCTTGCATATGTTTTGTTTATTCTTAGGCATATGACATTTTGTTGTCTGACAAACGGATTTTTAAGTGTTTATCTTGAAAATGTTTATTTGTATACAGAATTGATTTTCGTATACTGATTTTGAATCCAATTAAATTCTTATGAGTTATCTGCATATACTTCTGGATGTTCTAAATACATGACCCTGCCAATAATGACAGTTGTTTTGTTCTCTTTTCAACCTAAATACTGTTTTTTTCTTTTACTTTTCTTCTCTGTGCTGGCTCCACTACAATTTTTCATGGAAGTGATGTTTGGAGACATGCTTATTCCCAAGTTCAAAAAGAAAGTGTTTTAACATTTTTTCAGTAGGTATGGTGTATGCTATAGGTTTTTCTGTTGATATTCTTTATAAAAGTACCCAGTTCTATTTTATTACTAATTTGCTAAAGATTTTTTTAAAAATCATGAGTGGATATTGGATTTTATCTAATACTTTTCCTGCACTTATTGAGAAGATAATATGATTGTCTCCATTAAATTTGCTGTTGTGGTGAATTAAATTAATTGACTTTATTATTTTCATTTTTTTTCAGTCATTGCTTATTACACATTGTATTTACTTACCCTGCCTTTTCCATTTTTTAAAAATCTAGAATAGTTCTTTGGCCTCTTGGTTTGTTTGTTCTTTTGTGTCATCAAAAACTTTAGGCTGGCTTTTTGTGTGTATGCACTTCGATTTTTTTTTTTTTTATTGCTGGAATCAGATTAAACTCTTTGGGAAGATATAAAAAAAAGATCATGTTTTGTCTTTGATGTATTGCATTGGGGGATACATGTGATGTTGGTAAATTCCCTAAATTGATTGTGTTAAGTCTGGTAATTTGATTAAGGTGTGTCTGCCAGATTTCTCCATTGTAAAGGTGCCTCCCCCATGTGATTTATAAGTTATCTGTAAGGAGAATCTGTGATACTATGTGACCATTCTTCTACCCAATATTTTCCCATCCACTGATGATTCTTGCCTAAATTGATTATTACCAGGGTGACTGTAAAATGGTGGTTTTAAAATGTCTCTCATTCCTTTTAATATTATTAGTTGGCATTTCCCCATTAAAAAAAAAACAGACTTTCTTCTCTATCCCATTCTTATTGTTTTATCTTTAAAAAATTTTTTTTAATAGTTTATTTTTGAGACCTAGAGAGACAGAGCATGCGCAAAGGAAGGGTAGAGAGAGAGGGAGACACAGAATCTGAAGCAGGCTCCAGGCTCTGAGCTGTCAGCACTGAGCCTGATGTGGGGCTTAAGCCCACAGACCATGAGATCATGACCCGAGTGGAAGTCTGATGCTTAACCAACTGAGCCATCCAGGTGTCCCTATGGATTCTTTAATTAATCAAGGTGTTCTAATCCATTCAGATTGCTATTCGTTCTGATGCTCAAGAAATGATGGATTTGGCCAGCGAGACCCCTTCACGTTGTCTCCTGTGTCCCTATCCGTTTTTAAGCACCTTTTAATTTTATGGAACAAGCTATTCCAACTCCTCCTGTATTTTTCCAATCTTGGCCATGCAATTAGCCATTTCTTCAAGGTTCCATTTGGTGGGGGATTTTATTTAGAAACCAAGATTAGGTGCTAAGGGTGTTCATTGCTGCTGGAGTACCATTATGTCTAAGCTCACTCAGTGGACAGAGCTAGGAAGTACAGTTTCCCTTTTAAAAAATAAATGTATACAGATTATCGAGTTAGCCTTTCATCTCTTACCTCCATTTCAGATTGGTTTTGTCCATCTTCCACAGTGCAAACCAGGGTTACAAAAACACCAATAAATCTTTTTGTTCTGTGATACAACATAACATTGGAGCTACTCTAATAATAGCACCAATGAACATAGTACCAATAACAATGATTTCTTGCCATTCTTTCATCCTTCAAATATATCACACTCAAGGTATATTATCAAGATACTTTGTTCAGAATCACTGGGATTAATTGTTTCTTTTGTTCTCACTGTATGGTTATCTATTGGACATATAATTAAGTTTGTCTTTGTATTCAGTTATAGGGTTTCTCTCATTCTTGTTGATTTTACTTTATTTTCTTGAATATATAAAACATTAACATGATTCAGAAGTCAGAAGAACTATGAGAAAAAATACACTCCGAGAAGTCCCATCTCCTGTAGCACTTCCTTCCTACCTATTCCTGTAGGTAACCAATTTCATTATTTTCATCTTTTCTGTATTTCTTTTTGCAAACCTACTTTATTTTTTCTTCCTTCTTGCAAAATGATAACCTGCTGTACACTTTCTTTGTGTAATTTAATTTTCTTCACTTAATATATCCTGAAATTATACTATATCTATTCAGATCTTTTTCATTTTTTTCTAACTGTAGACAATTCCACTAATACCATATATATTCAAGTCTCCTAATATATATATATTATAATATATATATAATGTCTTCTTCTCCATAGCTTAACAATATCCTGTATAGTCAAGCTTTAGAATTTTTGCAAAGGTAACAGGTGAGGAATAACATTTATTTTAATTTTTCTGATTACAAAGGAAGTTGAGTATCTTTTCTTATTTTTAAAGACCATGTAGTCTCAGGTTCCAAATAAGCAATGAAAAAGGTTAAGTCCCAATATGCTAGCACTTTTCAAGTCTCTGCTTGCTAAATGTTTGATAACATCCCATCGGCTGAAGCAATTTATATGGACAACCCCAGGCTTAAGTGGTAGAGAAATAGACTTCTCTTGCCAGAAGGAGCAGCAAAGTTACATTGTAAAGTGACCGGTATCCACAGAGAGGAATTTGTGGCCATTTTGTAATGGCCTGCCTTCACTGCTCTTTTCTTCAGGGTTTTTAATAGCTATTTTTTGCATGTTTATTTTCCCAAATGAACTTTAAAATCAACTCGTCTAGCTTTAGGGAAAAAAATCCGTTAGTATTTTTACTGAAATTGACTTAAATTAGTAAAATGAAACTAGGCTTATTCAGAAGTACTTAATCTTTTATAATTATTAAATATGTTTTTTATTCTCTTCCACTATAATTGCAACTGGGCCAGCTCCTATATAGATATATACAAAGGCTTTTACGTTTTGTATGTTAATTTTATACTTTCTATCTTGCTACACTATGATGCCTTTTGAGTTAGTTTTATCATTAATTCTCTAGAGCAATTATACACCCATATCATCAACAGATAAGAGATAGCTTCTTTTTTCGAATTCTTCTGCCTGTATTTATTTTTTCCTGATTACATTGGCTAATATTCCAATATAATATTAAATAGCAGTAGGGATAATGGCGATTCTCACCTTGTTCCTGATCTTAGTAGGAGGTAAATTTTTCCCTATTTAGTTGGATGATGGCCTTTGGGAATTATACATACATGCATAAATACATGCAAACACACCCACACATCCATATGTGTGTGTATGTGTATGTATTAAAGAAGTCCAAAATTTTCTATTTTCCTGAGTGTTCTTATTTTTATCAGGAATGAATGTTAAAGTTTGTTGAATGTCTTTTTATGGAAATAATTGTATTTTTCCCCTTAGTTTTATTATTTTAAATTAATAGATTTGCTAATATTAGGCTATCTATGCATTTCTGGAATAAAATCGAGTTGGTCATGGTAGGTTTTGTCTTTATATACTACTGACCCTAGAAAACATGGGTTTAGACCATGTGGTTCCACTTAGATGCAATTTCTTTCAATAAACTTTTGAAAACGTTTTTGGAGATTTGTGACCACTTGAAAAAACTCATAAACATCATAGCCTGGAAATATCAAAACATTAAGAAAAAGTTAGGAATGTCATGAATGCATTAATTCTATGTAAATACGTGTCTATTTTATCATTTACTACCATTAAAATGCACACAAATCTATTATGAAAAGTTAAAAATTATCAAAATTTACACATACATTATCTTTTCATTCTTGACATCTGGCATTCATAAAACATATCCCATCTAGAGTATTTTGTATCCTACAAGACAACATTGATGTAAGTACTGACCGAGAATTCATCTTGTAAACATCTGATGTAAACTTACTGTATGGATAAACACAGAACAGTACTATAAATATATTTTCTCTTAACATTTTCTTTTCTCTAGCTTGCTTTGTTATAAGAATACAGTATATAATACATATAAAAAAACAAAGTATGTGTTAATTGACTATGTTACTGGTAAGGCTTCTGGTCAACAATGGGCAATTAGTAAATTGTGGGGGAAATCAAAAGTTATACATGGATTCTGTCTGTGTGGAGGGTCAGTGCTCTAAATTCCAGTTGTTCAAGGGTCGACTTTACTGCTGGATTTAGTTTAACATTTGTGTAGAATTTTTTTTTCTTACGTGTTCACAAATAAAATTGAACTGTAATTTTCTTTTCTCTCAGTGCCCTTGTTGGATTTTGATACCAGTGTTCTACATTCTCCTAAAATGTATTTGGGAGTGTTTCTATTTTTGTGTCTTGAGTAGTTTTTAATATGAATGGAATTCATTGTGCTTGGCTGGCTCAATTGGTAGAGCATGCAATCTTGATCTTGAGGCCGTGAGTTCAAGCCCCATGTTGGGGGGTAGAGTTTACTTAAAAAAAAAAAAGAAAAGACATGTATATAATATGAATGGAATATTTTCCGTTACTGGTAGAACTCACTGATACCCCAGAATATTATATTTTGCTAGATTTTGACTGCTGACTCAGTTTTTTTAATTTTTTTATTTTTTGTATGCTATTTTTGTATGTCAGATTAGCTAACATACAGTGGATATAGTGTGCTCTTGGCTTCAGAAGTAGATTCCCATGACTCATCACTGACCTACAACACCCAGTGCCCATCCCAACTAGTGCCCTCCTCCATGCCCATCATCCATTTTCCTCTCCCTAACCCTGCCATCAACCCTCAGTTTGTCCTCTGTATTGAAGAGTCTCTTATAGTTTGCCTCCCTCTCTGTTTGAAACTATTTTTTCCCCTTCCCTTCCTCCATGGTCTTCTGTTATGTTTCTCAAATTCCACATGTAAGTGGAAACCCAAGATATTTGTCTTTCTCTGACTTATTTCACTTAGCATAATACCCTCCATTCCATCCACATTGTTGCAAATGGCAAGATTCATTAGTTCTAATTGCTGAGTAGTATCCCCTTGTGTGTATGTATGTGTATACATATATATACCACATGTGTACACACATACATACACATACATGCATATTTTTTATCCATTCATCAGACCAGCCACATTTGGGTTCTTTCCATAATTTGGCTATCGTTAATAGCACTGCTATAAACATTGGGGTACATGTGCCCCTATGTATCAGCACTCCTGTATCCTTTGGATAAACTCCTAGTAGTGCTATTGCTGTGTCATAGGATAATTCTATTTTTAATTTTTTGAGGAAACTCCACACTGTTTTCCAGAGAGATTGCTCCTGTTTGCATTCCCACCAACAGTGTAAGAGGGTTCCCATTTCTCCATACACTTGCCAGCATTTGTTGTTTCCTGAGTTGTTAATTTTAGCCACTCTGACCTGTGTGTGAGGTGGTGTCTCAATGTGGTTTTGATTTGTATTTCCCTGATGATGAGTGATGTTGAGCATCTTTTCATGTGTCTGTTGGCCACCGGATGTCTTCTATGGAAAAGTGTCTTTTCATGTCTTCTGCACATTTCTTCACTGGATTATTTGGTTTTTTGGGTGTTGAGTTCTTTATAGATTTTAGATACTAACCTTTTATCTGGTATGTCCTTAGCAAACATCTTCCATTCCCTGACTCAGTTTTTTAAATGGTTATACAATTGTTCATATTTTTATTTCTTATAAGCATGTTTTGGAAAGTTCTGTTTCTCTAGGAATGTGTTCATTTCAAGTACATTTTCAAGGTTTTTTTGCATACATTTATGGAGAATTTCTATCGTTATCTCTTTGATATCAGTAGCTTCTGTATTTATGCCCCTTTTTGTTTCCACTACTGGTTGTGACCTCATCCTTTTTCTGTGATTCATCTTGTCAGAGGTTTGTCTACATTTATTAGTTTTTTTCAAAGACTTAACTTTTTGGCTTTATTGATTTTTCTGTGTCCTATTGAGCACATTACCGTGCATCATATTGACAAATGGCAACCATTTTATTTACTCACAATCCAGTGGATCTGCAATTTGGGAAGACCTCAGCTGGGACATTTTGTCCCTGTTCCACATGGTATTGTGTGGGACTGACACAGTAGATCTAAAATAACATGTCTGTTCACTTGGTACTGGGGTGTCTTGGCCCTCCTCTACATGGTCTTTCTATAAAGACAGCTGGGTTGGGTACAAAAGTACCTGATGACTCAGGGCCCTAAATGAGCAAAACTAGAACTCACAAGGCCTCTTAATGCCTAGGCCCAAGAGTCCTTTTTTCTGCTTCTATTGGTCAATGCAAACTTCAGGGCCAGCCTAGATACAGTAGGAAGAAAAGAGACTTCACCTCTAGTGGAGAGGAGTGGCAAAAGTCGCATTGCAGAGGGGCCTGCAGGATGGGAGGAAATGTCATGGTCATCTTTGGAAAAACACCACCATCTAAAGTGTATGTTTGTTTCCTATTTCATTAATTTCTGTGAATTAATCTCACTTGACATTTATAGTCTTTCTTGAATCTATGGCTTGATATCTTCCATACATTTTGAAAATTCTCAGATACTATCTCTTGAAATATTGCTTCTACTCCATTATTTCTGTCTTTTCCTGTCATAGTGCCAATTAAATGTATGTTTGGTTTTCTTTCTATACCATGTCCCTTAGCCTCTCTTCCAACTGTACCATCTTTTTGTTTTTTTATGCTGCATTCTAAGTAATTTATTATGACACATGTCCTCATTTATTCATACTTTCAGTTGTGTCTAATTTATTAGACCCGATCATTACAGATTTTGAAAATATTTTTCAAACATAATTTACATGTATTTCTGTACCAAATTTACAATGTTACTTTTCAAAATAATTTTGTGTTCCCATGAATATCCCCAAATTTTCTTTTCCGAAGTCTTGGATCTGTTTCTACTGTATTTTTTTCTGCTGATTCTTCCTCTGGATACTTTGTTTCCCTCTTTGCTTATATTTTATTGTGTGCTGCTCAGACTCCTCCAAGAGTTATTTGTAGATTCTTTGGGGCCTAGGATGAAGATGCTTGTCTTCAAAGACTATAAATGTCATTCTGTTGAGCACTGAGGACATTACCCTTTGAGGATCACTTCAACCTAAACTTACAGTGTGAGGTTCTCTAGAACACTCAGCTAAGCCCCACACTAACCACTGTATATATATAACAGCTTCCCTTTCAGAGGGATATACTGTTAAATGCCTGGCTGGCTTGGTCGGTTAAGCATCTGACTCTTGGTTTCAGCTTAGGTCATGATCTTGCAGTTTGTGAGTTTGAGCCCCACATCAAGCTCTGTGCTGACAGTATAGAACCTGCTTAGGATCTTCTCTTCTCTTCCTCTCTTTCTACCCCTCCCCCACTTGTTCTTTCTCTCAAAATAAATCAAAACTTTAAAAAAAAAAAAGAGGGATATACTATTATCCTCATTTTACAGATGAGAAAACTGAGACTCAGAATTTAAATAACTTCTCCAAGGTCATCTAGCTATAAGTACAGGAGCCAGAGTTCAGTCCTGAGACTGAGTCCTGAGTCAGGGCTTTCTGTCACCACCCCTTATTACAACACACATAGAATAGGTTCCTATTCTGAAAGGTTGGGTGTATAAAACTGAAACATCATTATCTGAATGATGTTTTTGTAATTGGCAAAAGCGAGTTGGCAAGAAACCGTTGTACCTAATAAGGTGCAACTTTTACTAGAGCTTCATTTTCCTTGAATGGGTCAGCAGTTCCCTGGGAGACTGCCAGGCTATGAAATGAAAACCCCTCACCTTGGTAATGTATCCAGGCCAAGCCTGTCACTGGTAAGCCAAAAGTAGGAGTGTGTGAGGAATGGAATAACTCTTTTCTCATTAGAACAAATAAAGCCAGTCAATGTTTGTTTTACAGGGACCTAGAGTCGTTCCTGGAGGTTGCCAGCCAAGCTTTCTAGAAATGCTCTTTCCAAATAAGAATATAGAGCAACCCTGGAATGCTTCTGGTAGTCTGGGTTCTTCTAGCTATTGATGAGAGAGGGGTGGGGACTTGCTCGAGTCACATACCCAGTTGGTGGTCAAGCCATCTTTCAGGCTCTGGGTATCAGTCTCTCTTCGACATCAGATGCTTCAATCTCCATCTCCCCCCTGCTCCAACTCACTTGCCTCCAAATTCCGGCTGTGAGCAACATGCCCAGGTAAGGGGTTCTCTCCAGGGGGGCTCAGGAGCCATATTTTCCTGGGATGACATCTGTACCTTGTAGATTTTTAGGATTTTATTGTCAATCATCCTTTTCATCAAGTTGCATTTATGCTACTGTCAGTTAACTGCCTGAGTGCTTTTCTAAGAATCTGAGTTGAGCTGAGCCTGGATGGTAGATAATAAACCAAAAGAAGGAACCTTCAGGAGAGAGAGAGAGAGAGAGAGAGAGAGAGCTTATTTGCATAAAATCAGTAGAGAAGAATTAAGTACCAAAATAGGTGAAGTAGCTGTAATGAAAGCAACAGGCTTCAGAGAACTGAGAGGTGAACGTGGGCTGGAGAAGTTTCACGTGGGAGGGAAACTCGGTGGAGCTCTGAAGGCTGTGTGGGATCAAGATAAACACAGGAGCAGGGAGGGCATGCAGGTGGGGGAACAGCACATTCAGAGAGGAAGTCGAGGTTCCTAGCGCAGGGATCAGGAAGCAGGCCCACTGAGCGGAGGGCAGGGTTACTGTTGGGGGAGGATTTTGAAATCCCAAGACCAGAACAATAGAGATTATCATAGTATCTTTTGACTTAAAGAGACTTCTAAAAGGACTATTCCCCCTTTTTTTATTGTATTGTATTTTTTGCATTAGCAAAAACCGAACCCTTCGGCAGGTCAGGTTAAGTGACCTGCCCAAGATCACACAGCAAGCCTAGAATTTGGATTTGCTATCATGGGAAGTAGGGAGCTATTACAGATTCTTCAGCAGGGGAGTGGCCTAATCCAAGTGGTATTTTGGGCAAGATGAATCTGCCATCCTCAGACCTAAAAGGTCGTGTACGGAAAGAGGCAGCACACTGGTGAATTTGTGTGCCTTGCTCCTAGAAAGAAGCTCGAGAGGGAGTTTGCTTGGTTCTAGGAAGGCCAAATGCTTTTCTCTTGCCTTAGGCAACCTTTTGTGCTCTTGAAATTCAATGGAACAGTGGTCCTCAGGCCATGCCCTCTTCTTTACACCAGAGCTTCCCAATGTCTCTGGGAAGAGACCTTCCTGATTGTGGGGGAGGGTGGACCCTGAGGCCCCCCACAGCTCCCTGAGATTCCCCTCCTGCTGGAGCTCACTAATAATTGCTACCACCCCCATCCACCTTTGAGAGTCCCCATTAAATTTCTGACTGGAGCTGGGAATGATCACGGAGGATATTAGCATGGGAGGAGCCAGGGCTCTGGCCGGCTGCTGCTGAAGTACTAATGGTTCACCTTCACCATGGCACTCTCTTCAGGTTGTTCTTCCTGGCCTGGGCCTACTTCAATTGTTCCCATGAGGAAGCTGAGGAAAACATAATTTGCAAGCAAAGCTTTCCTTGTCTGAGGTTATATAACGAGCAAAGGGCAAAACCTTAAGTCAACTGTGGATATACTCTCTCCTGTTTGAACTGCTCGCTAAAAACTTCTCTTCCGTCTCTCTGGACACAGGGTGTATGATGTTGGATACTGGGTGGGCGTCAGGAGATGAAGACAGGAGGGTCCATTGGTCTGTGTCTGGGGTGGAATCTGTAACGGGTGGTGGTGTCTCCTTGTGGTCATCAGCACAAGAAACCGAGTATTTAGAGAATGTTGGTTTGGGAAGTCCCATCTCTAATGTCTCTTGTACAATCATCAGACTAGAAGATGTGTCTACCCAAAGGTTGTGACCATCTTGATCCTATTTTCTTTGGCATGCCTGATGATAAATTGAGATTGATGAGTTAGGACAGCTTTAAAAAAAAAACAACTCATCTTCTAGATATGACAAAAGAACAAATTTCCATATGCTGGAACTCAGGCTATAGAGCAACACACACAATAAGCCTTTTAAGAACATTCTTTTAAAAACACTTTGGTCCGAAGGAAAGCATATCAGGCTATGTTAAGGAGAATCAAATTCCATACCCTGTTCAGTAACTTGCTGAGTGGTCTTTGGCAAATTTGCTAACCTCTCCGGGTTTTAGTTTCCTAAGACATTAAACTAGATGATATCAAAGATCTGCCTACTTTGGCCATTCTAGAATTCTTTTCTTTTTAATTTGTTTTAATGTTTGTTTATTTTTGAGAGAGAGACACAGCGCAAGTGGGGGAGATGCAGAGAGGGGGGACACAGAATCTGAAGCAGGGTCCAAGTTCTGAGCTGTCCGCACACAGCCTGACGCGGGGCTCAAACCTACAAACCATGAGGTCATGACCTGAGCCAAAGTCAGATGCTTTATCACCCAGGTGCCCCACCGTTCTAGAATTCTAAGACAAATGTTCAGTCTAGCTACCCTAGAGAGATTCTCTGGTCCTCACTGTCTTCTTCTACTGACTATGACATGTGACCACCAAAGCACCACATTGAGGGAGAGATGCTGACATCCTGTGACCCTCGGAGCACAGGCAGTCCTGTGTTGGAGCAGCAGCCAAGCATGACTTGTGGTTTTTGACTCTACTCCCACATGCCCTCGTGTGGCGCCTGCTCACAGGTCAACAGCAGAATTCTGCAGTCCCTTGGGTGTGAATGGGGATGAGATGCTGCATGTGGTGACAAATAAAGCCCAGTAGACCTGCTTACTGCCCCTATAGTACACAGGACACCTACTGGCTGAATTGAACCCTCCCCTTCCCAGGTCACCAGGACAGCTCACTGCTTGGTAGATGGCAGTGATGGCCTGAAGTCTGCCTCTGCCCTTGCTGGTGTGGTCTGTGTGAGCTGGCAGAAGTCACCTAGCCTCTCTCAGCCTGTAAAAATGTTAACAGGGTCACAAATCCTGCCACTTACTTACGCTTTAGGGTTGCTGTGAGGACATTACACTTTTCAAAGAGCCTGAGAATTTAATGTACACTGAAGAGTGGCCTTAATTGCACATGTGTTGGCCTTAAAAGTCATCCCCCTCTGCCCAAGGCAAGGGCCTTCCTTTCATCCAGGGAGACAAGCCACTCCTAGCATGTGTACAGCCTTGTTCTGTTCACTCAGCAGTTTCCTGCCCTTTGATCCTTGAAACAACCTCAAGAAGAAGGCCAGGAAGCCAGTTGTATCCCCATTTGATAGATGAGGATGTCAAGGTTCAGAGACCTTAATTCTTGATTAAGGTCACAAAATAGCGGTCTTTCTTCAAGGCAGGGATAGGGGTGGGAAATTGTGCTCCAGACACCATATAAGTGGAAAAACATAAAAGAAATCTATAAATTAAGAGAACATAGCTCTTTTAATTTTGCTTTTGAAATTCCCTTACTTTCCCCTGGCCTGCTGTTGGGCTAACATACTCTGGGTTTCCCTAAAGAGTTGGGGCTCTTAACCTCACAGGTGCATCACTCAAAGGGCTTTTAAAAACTGGTGCCTAGCATACCCAGGCCCCACCCCAGACCAGCCAAATCTGTGCCTCTGTCTTGGGGGGCTAGGCAGCAGGTGATGGGTTGAGGACCTTTGCTACAGAAGGTGCTTCCCTAAGGACACTTGTGTGTGACTTTACCTCATCAAGTCTGATGCTCTAAGGCCCTTTGTTAGTTCCAGGACCCCAGTGGTCATGGCTCTTCCCACTTGGATGACTGATCTCAGCCGGACCGGTTTCTCTGAGTGTGCACAGATGTCTTCCTCTTTCATTCCCATCAGGGTGGAAAAGTACATGTTTTTTTCCCTTACTGACCTTACTGAGTTGGGAGTTTCAGGGAGCTCAAAGCCCTTTATAGATCTGTGAGCTTGAGGCTAAAACTATCTTCCAAAAGATAAAAATTCATGGAGTTCAATCATGCCACAAGTCCTTTGATAATTTCTTCTACAAAAACTTGGGGTGCTATGGGAAGAGGCAGGAATTTTTTTTTTTTCATCTACCTGATGGGAAGCAGAGAACTGGAGTGAGGGTCACTCTGGGAGTCAGTGGGGACAGCACCAAGGGGTCCTAAGTTTCTTCCATTCTGAGCACTTAATGTTTAGATTCCAGACAGAGTTACTCCAAGCAGTTACCATGGACAATTCAGATCATCAAGTTAGAAACATGAACTCTGGGGGTTCTCAGGTGGCTCCATTGCTTGAGCATCCGACCGACTTTGGCTGAAGTCATGATCTTGCAGTTGTGAGTTCAAGTTCCACATCAGGCTCACTGTTGTCACCGCTGTCTGTATGGAGCCCACTTCAGATTCTCTGCCTCTTCCCTGCTCACACTCTCTCAAAAACAAACATTTAAAAAAAAAAACCAAAATATGAACTCTGTAGTTGTATGAGGAAATCACAGAATCTTGAGATTGGAAGGGTCTAAAAAATGATCTGTGCTAACCATCTCTCTGATACTGAAATTATAATTACAACTACCATTTACTGTACCTTTTCAACTCCTGGTTTGGGGAACAAAGGCTATGGAACAAGTCTAGGCCTTGTAGGAGGGTCTCTTACACGCCCCTTAGCTTTTTTCCTTTGGTCTTTCCAAGTGTGTTTAAATGAGACACATTGAAACATGAATGGTCAGATAACCCTGTTTTCTGATGTTTTTCTCCTTTCTTGCCTCCTTTGGATTAAATATTTTTATTGTGGGGAGCTTGGGTGGCTCAGTCGGTTAAGCGTCTGACTTCAGCTCAGGTCATGATCTCGTGGTTTGTGGGTTCGAGCCCCGCATCGGGCTCTGTGCTGACAGCTAGCTCAGAGCCTGGAGCCTGCTTTAGATTCTGTGTCTCCCTCTCTCTCTCTGACCCTCCCCTGCTCATGCTTTCTCTCTCTCTTTCTCTCTCTCTCAGATAAAAAACATTAAAAAATAAAAAAATAAAAACAAATTTATTGCTTCGGTTCCACCACCCTCCCCTGCTGAACATGAGCCTGCTGATTACACATGTTTTTGTTGTTATTTTGACATTTATAATTATAACCTGCATCCTTGACTTATTAAAATCTAATTAAACGATTATTTTCATCACTTCCTAAAGGAAAAATCTTATCAGCATAACTCCATTTACTCTGTCTGAATCTGCCCACACAGCAATATGTTACATGTATTTTAAACTCCACACTCTATTATTTTCATTGTTTCTCTTAGGGGTGGAGAATTTTTTCTATAAATGGCCAAATGATTAATGTTTTAGCTTTTGTGGCTCACGTATGGTCTCTATCACATCGTCTTTTTTGTTTTTAACCTTTAAAAACGTAAAAACCATTCTTATCTAGAGGTCCATATAAAAATAAGCTATGGGCAGATTTGACCTATGAGCCACAGTTTACAGGCTTCTGTTTTCTGCAATCAATATTATTTTGGATTAATTCATGCTTACTGCACTTCATTCCTTCTTACATTACCATGCTTCTACCTGGCATCATTTTCCTCGTAGCATTTGGAATGTGTCATTCCACTGTCTTCGGGCCTCTATTGTTTTTGAGATGTTGACTGTTAATCATAATGTTGGTTTCCTGTGTTTTTCTTCTGCTATTCTTGAATTTTTTTCCTTGGCTTTAGAATTACATGTAGACACAGCAGTTATTACAGTTAAAGTATCTAGGTAAAAATTCTTTGTGTTTTTCCAACCTAAAGCTACCCCCCTCCAATTTCTTTGATCTGTGGCTCAATATATGTCTTGATATGTGGAAAGCCATCTCTTCAAATCCTTTTCTGCCTCTTTCTCTGTGTCTTCCAGGACTCAGTACCTGTATGTTTGTGTGCTTGGCACTAGCCACAGGTATCTGAGGCTCTGTTTATTTCTCTTCAATCTTTTTTTCTTCTGTATTTTTCAGAAATATACCTTCTATTGATCTAACAATCTGTCTTAAGTTTACAAATTCTTTTTCCTACCATCTCATGTCTGTTGTCGAGCCAATCTAGTAAATCGGTGTTGTATTTTTTTCAACTCTGGATTTCTTTTTTTTTTTTTTTTAATAACTTCTATTTGTTGAATCTTTAGTCTATTTCTTTAAATTACTTGAGCATATATATAATAGCTGCTTTGAAGACTTTGTCTGCAAAATCCAACATCTGGAGCTACTCAGAACTAGTTTCCATTGATTGTTATTGTTGTTGTTATTTTTTCCAGAGCACAAGACTCCTTTTTCAGTTTCATGGCATGTGTAGTAATTTTTGGTTATAAACTGGACATGTTTGATAAAAATCTAGCAATTCTGGATTCATTTGATTTTTCTGAGGGTTGTTGGCTTTGTAGTAACTTGCCTAGGCTTAAACTGTGGGATTGGTCTTCCTCATGGCATATAGTCATTGATGTCTTTGATCAGTTTTTATTTCTTATTTTTATCTTTTTAACCTGGCATTCTAGGAGTTATCCCTGGATCTAAACAGTTTAGTGATCAGTCAGCAACCCAGACAGAGATCATGCTCAAATGCCTTGTAGGTTGGGGAAGGACACAAAGTTTCAATCAATTCTCAAGCTTCTCTTCACTTAAGGGCTCTTTCAGGTCTTCCTAGCACATAGGTAGATTTCCAGTCAGCCAGGAGTAAGGAAAGAGCATATTTCAGCCTTTCTCATTTCCTGAATTGCAACATTAAAAATCTGATTGGTTCACCTCTCACCCTAACTGGGAATAAAACATTAGGCTAACAGAGCTGTAGATGTTACCCATTTATTAGTTCACTACTTTACACTGTCTTTTGTCTGTCTGTCTGTCTGTCTGTCTGTCTCTCTCTCCCTCCCTCTTTCGGTCTCTGTCTCTCTCTCTCTTTCTGTTTATTTGGTGGTGTTTCCTGGTAATTTTTTAGTTGGAATTATTAATTTTAATTATTAACTTTTAAATTTTATTTATTGGAAGCCAGGCATTAGAAATATAATATCATGTTGTAGATGGTGCTATCTTCCTTCATAAACGCAGACAAGTAGGGACATATTATCTTAATCTAATCTGGAATAAAAATGACTCAAAGTGGACTTCTGCCTTTTTGGAGGATGGTCTGTTTCAAGTTTATCCCTACTTCAAAGGTCTAGCTCTTTGAAGCGCCAACTGACACCCAGGATGTTTACCAGACACCCCCTCCTTGATGCACATTAAACTCTAGTGTTTTCTCCAGCTCCATGCAACTGTCTGAAGTTCTGTGTGGCATGAAAGCCTCTTACCTGCTGATATCTCTTGTCCAAGATTTGGCAAATGTTTCTAGGGTAAAACCAGCACCAAATATCCGGCCCACACTCTTTACTTCCCTTCTCTCTGGCTATTGACCCCGCCAGTTCTTGTTGCCTTTTTGACTCTCAGTGGACAGGCATTTACACATGTGTGTGCACACACACAGAATGTGAAAATGCACAATAAGATGTCTGCAGAGGGAAAAATTAAGGCCCGGAAGATTCCATAGTGGTTGCAGGAAGAGCTTTAGGGATCCATCTGTTGTCCTCAAAAACATGCTCCATTGAGCCTCTTTAAAACCTTTCAGATCTAGAGTCAGCAGATGGAGACTCTCAACCCAACCCATACTTCTTGAAGGAAAAATGTTAACTTCTGCTGCTACAAAATTATGCTAATAATGACATCTTTTTCTCTGGATTATTTTGATAACAGATAGCACCTTTCCTCAAAAGGAACATATTTCAGTATATACCTTGTGCAGGCACTGGACTCAATATTATGTGTATATTATTTGATTTAAAATTTTTTAGAAATTATAGAGAGCTGAGTGTATTAACAGTCATAAAAATCTTTTTAAGGAAACTACTTTTTATAGCAGGGGACCAGAGGTTTTCTTTGAGGAGAGATTTGTTTATTTCTCAGGTCTAGGGCCTAGAAGACTAGGATATGTGCTGAACAGGACATTTCTTAGAGATGAGGGGATAGCTGGCTTCCAGCACCAATGCCTCTTTACTTGTGAGGTCCTGGAAAGCCCAGTGAAGACCTTCAGCAGCCAACCTGACAATCTAGAGGTAGGTCCCAGGCTCCCATCTGGGCTTCCTGGGGCTAACGGCTATTGCCGATCACCAGAGATGTCATTTTCCTGTTTTTCCTTGATAATTTCTTTATAGTAGCGAATAGATCAAGCATTGGTTGGCAAATAATGGCCAATGGGCCAAATCCAGCCTTATTCCTGTTTTTGTATGACCTGCGGGCTAAGAATAGATTTTACATTTTTACATTCTGTTTTTTTCATGTAGATATCTACTTCTTCCAGCACAGTTGTTGAAGAAACTATCTTCATTGTTATTGCCTTTGCTTCTTTGTCAAAGATCAGTTGACTTTACTTAAATGGGTTTATTTCTGGGCTCTCTACTCCGCCCCATGGATTGATTTGTCTGTTTTTCTGCCAGTACTACATTGTAGCTTTATAGTAGGTCTTGAGGTTAGATAGTGTCAGGCCTCTGACTTTCTTCTTTGATATTCTGTTGGCTATTCTGGGTCTTCTGCCTTTTCATATAAACCTTAAAATCAATTCATTGATATCCACAAAGGTTTTTAAAGGTTTAAATGGTTGGGAAAAATAGAAGAGTGTTTTATGACACATGAAAATGATATGAAATTCAAATTTCAGTCTCTGAGAAGTTGATCTGTTTAAATGCTGTCTATGACGTTTTTCACACTACAACAGCAGAACCGAGTAGTGACTGAGACTGTATGGTCCACAAAACCCAAAATATTGACTATCTGGCTCTTTGCAGAGCATGTTTGCCGACGCCTGCTCTAGATCTTAGGTTGTGACTTACACTTAGCTTGCTGGCTACGAGCACAGCCCACAGAGCCAGACTGACCATTTTCAAACCCTGCGATCACCACTTGTTAACCATGTCACCTTTAAAATGTCACTTAATCTTTCTGAAGCTGTTTCTTATCTATAAAGTGGGGATAATAGCATTTATCTGAGGGTTGTCATGAGGATTAATGAATTATTTCATGTAAGTCTAATGGATAGATGCTGCATATAAGTGTTAGCTGCCATATACATTTTTATCCTAGCTTAAAAAATAAGTCTTGCATCCCTGCCCTGATAATTCATCATCCCCACCACTCCCAGAGTGATGATCATCCTAAAATATACACTAACACTCATCTCTTTGAAGATCAGTCATGGCTCTCTGTTGCTCATGGAGGATCTGGCATTTGTAGCACCACAGCCCAGCTGTCCACTTCTACCTTTCTCTACCCTGCCCTCCACTCTCCTGCCCTCCAATTTCAAATCTGCTCCAGCCTTTTCTAGTATTCTGTCCTTGTCCATACCTCTGTGCCTCCCTGTCATGTGGCTCTTTCTGCCCAGAAAGCTTTCTTCTGGGAATGTAAGGATTATCACTGAGATCTGGGGCAACTACAGCGATCATTACTGCTATGAGCTCCGATATGGAAACGGGTGCCTGATCTCACAGTAGGCATGAAATGGAGATATACTCTTGCTGCATGTGAAACTCCAGGTAAATACTTCCAGGGTCCAAAGGTAAAGCCGAAGAAGAAAGAAGAGGTAGAAAAGAAAGCAAGCTATCTCCCCCAAGTCAGGCCCCCACCCCTTTGGCATTATCTAATGCTGTTTGGGGCTTCTCACACAGTATACCTTACAGAGAGAGTGCGCCAGGGGCAGAGAACTGGGCAAGGAGAAGTTAGAAGATGCAAGGGACCAGGACTTCTGATTTTGAATCATAAATGTATCAAAAAGCTGTTAAAGTGAACATCAAGATTACAAAGCAATATAAAGAATGCTCATGATACAATATTAAAGGGAACTTGCAGGATATAATATAATCCAAACTGATTACAACTAAACAGAAAAAGTACCTGATCTGGAGCCTGATGACAGACCCAAGAGAGTAAACAAATCACGTTTGGTTATTGGGTGGTGGCACTGTGGGTGAATTTTTATTCCTTTAGTTGGAGTGCCGTTATTTTTAAATGTAGTATACTGTTATTTGTGTATTTAAAAAATTAAATGTCTTATGGGAAAGCTCTTTGGCTTACACACTTAAGATGAGTCTTCTATCATATGTAAATTATATTTTGAGAAGGTAAAGAAAATGTAAATATTTTAAAAGAAAAAGTCAGCTGGGATGAAGAGAGTGTCTTTGAGGTTTGCAGTTTCTCTACCTGCCTTTTCTTCCCCCTCCACCTCACACTCAGCAAGACCCCTTGAGACAGCCACTGTCCAGCCACGATGTACAGTCATGGCTGCTGGGAATCCCATGGTTAGCTCTTGAACTCACCTAACCCTTTACACTATTCCAGAATGTCCTTTGCCTTCCTTGCTTTTTCTTGGCTCCCCAAACAACAGCTGCTAATGTCTAACATTACCTTAAGAGTTCTGCCCTTTGCTAAGGAACCAATAAGGGCATCTTTATACCTTTACTGCTAGATAACAGCGTGATACGGAATTATTACTGACCCCTGCCAGATAATACTTTTGCTTTTCAACTTGGGGACTCTGCCTTAATAGACTATGTTAATAAAGTATGTGTCCCTGACAATGGAGATGATAGTTGGAGGAATGACCCCAGACTTTCCTAACACAAGGGACATTGCTGAGCTGGGCACATAGGTAGAGCTGGGAGGAAGGGCATGAAAGCTGCAAATCTAAAGCTGCAGCTAAATAATCTGAATGGTATTTTCTTTCTTTTAGGGCCCACCCAGGCCACTACCTCTCCTGGAGAAAACACACTGGAAAAGCAACTATCACCAGAGGTAAGGGCTTTGTCTTGGTAGGAAAGCAGGGTGGGTTCCCTTTCTAGTGGGTATATCCAAATCTTGAGGCAAGTTGGCAGACCCCTCCCTCGCACATCCCCCTCCCCGCCCCTGAGGCATGGACGGAATGGGCTGGATGAGCTGCTTCCCCTGGGGGTAGTCGAGCTGCCTGGTACAGCAGAGATGGCACAGCTGTATCTCCTGGAATTCGAGGTCCATCATCCCTGCAGACTGAGCTGGTGGTTCCTAGAAGCGTCCAGAAAGAGTTATAAATGGGCTTGTTATCTCTGTGAACCTTGAGCAGATGCTGTGAATTATCTGAAGACATCTGGGTGAGGTCTTCCCAGAACATCCACAAGATAAGAGTCGAGAATAAATTCTTTATCTCTTACCGAAATCAGTAATTCAAGAGAAATTAACTTGTGTCTTGTGACAGCAAGATGTGATCAAGCACCCTATTTACAGGGTGTTTTCCTCTGTTGGAATATTTCCTCTTCTGCTCTTGATTCTGGGGAGAAGACGTGATCTCCCTGCCCAAGACCTTCTATGTGATTCTCAGCAGAGGCTGCTCTGGACATGCATGGGTATCTGACGAGGCCTGAATGGTCATGAAAACCCAAGTGCTGGTCACCCAGTCCCTTCTCTGTTCTCAGCAGCCCCTCAGGGCTTAGGACACGCCAATCTGGTGGGGACTCCAGAGTTTCCCAGTTTCTGGTTTACCATTTCCAGCAGCACATGAACATGATGCCTCCTATACCTACTTTTGTGTAGATAATCAAGTTAAAAGAGGGAAAGTAGAGATTATAAAAAACATGATAGCATAGAACAAATTTTTTTAAACCTTTTAGTCTAGGTGTACTGGGTCTCTTCTTAATCATTTTTTTATTGTGGTAAAATATACATAATATAAAATTTACCATTTTGACTATTTTTGAGTGTACAATTCAATGACATTAAGACAATCCCATTGCTGGGCAACAATCACTACTCTCTGTCTCCAGAACTTTTTCATCATCCCAAGAATTGATTTTTTATTCTTTTTTTATCTTCCCTCCTTGCCCCCTCCTTCTTCCCTAGTGTTTTCTTTTTTTTAATGTTTTATTTATTTCTAGGAGAGAGAGAGAGAGACAGCGTGAGCTGGGGAGGGTCAGAGAGAGAGGGAGTCACAGACCGAAACAGGCTCCAGGCTCTGAGCCGGCAGTCAGCACAGAGCCCGACGCCGGGCCTGAACCCACGAACTGCAAGATCATGACCTAAGCGAAAGTCGGACGCTTAACCGACTAAGCCACCCAGGCGCCCCACCTTCCCTAGTGTTTTGAAGCATCCTTACCTGTCACTTGCTAAGATCATTGTCAATAGACACATGTACCCTTCTGTTAGGTGAACAGGGTATAGAGTTAGACGAACAGGACTATGGATAATCACTGCCTCTGAATTTTGAGCCTGGAGGGAACAAGTACATGGTCAAAGTACACTGAGTTTCAGGACCTGCAACATTTCTCTACAAGGGCAGTTGATGTTTCTGATGTTTGGTTTGTGTTGCAGGCCCTGAGGAACTTTCCATTTCCATGCAACCCAAAGAAGTCAGGATCCAGTGTGCCTCCAAAGTCAGGTATGTGACCCTGAGCAATGAGCTTGGAAGGCTGGCATCTTCTCTGTGAGGAGGCCAGCAGACGCTCCAATCCTACACCTCTTGCATCCTTTGGCCATCCAAGCCTCTTCCCCAGCCTCGGTCCTTCACACCTCCTCCTCTCCCCTCAGCTATTTCTATAGAAGAACAACAGAGATAGAAGCAACATGGCCCCATGGCTTGCCTGGGAGAGGGTGACCTCTGGGAGCTCACCTTCAGAGGGTCCAGATGGTGCCACAGGAGCTGTGGGCTGGAGCTTGGTTGCTCATCTGCCTTCCTGGATCTTGTAATGTATGCAACAGTGGCTGTCGTAGACATGTTTCTCCTATAACGGAGTAGATTTGTCTAACACCTGGATGGTATGAGTGTTGCTCTTGAGCTGGCCGTCTTCTCTGGCTTTATCCTATGAAATGGCTGCATTATAGACCATGTTTAATGCCTTTGATTATGTTTGCATCGCACTAAGAGTTTCCAGTTAAGCATGCAATTCTTACTATTCTGTTATGTAAGGAGTGTAGCTAGAAAAAGAAATCGATGCACCTCTTAGGAAATGGTCTCTTTAGGAAATTTACTTGTAATGGCCCTGGAACAGGACTAAGAGTAAGTCAGTGGTGTCTAGGGAGACTTAGTTCTAAAACTGCTGGTGGCCCAGGTGGGTCCTGGAGGCTTCCTGGTATACCATTTGCATATTGCTTGCATCTGAGGTTTATGTGTGTTCAGACTTTGAGCAATGATCTCTGGCACTCTTCAAGCTGACATTATCCCTTTTGTATCCAGGTCATTCTCAGGTCATTTCAGGTCATTACTGTTTACTTATTAATGGGGACCCAGAAATGCAGAGCCAAGGGATAGAAGGAAGCAAAAAGCAGCAAGAGGCCCAGGCAAGAGGGAAAAGGAGGGACATGAGTGACCTTTTGTGGGTTACCTGTGGCTTCCAGAGAAGAATGAGCCTCTTTCCTGCTGGGTTCCTATGGGTCCCAGTGACTGCCTGGTCTTCAGCTTTTCACTGCCCTCGCCTGCCCCTCCCATTTGGTGTCTTTGGCTCATATTGTGGGAAATGTAGATCTGGACCTTCTTACATAACTTCTTGTCTTTGCAGTCCACTCTGTGAGACCTTCTGATATTAAACTTGTGGCAGCCATGGGCTACGTGGAACCTGTGAGTATTTCAAGGAGCTGGAGGTAGGAGTCAGGGTTTGGGAGTGGTGAGCTTCAGAATGCATGCCTGGTAGCCAGGCAAGGTGTTTCATTTCGGGAGAGAAGAACATTCTCTGACTGGGAGATGTTCTAAACTCTAGAGAGTTTTGTGTCTTTTTTTTAATCAAATGAATGCCTCCCTTTATGTCAGGATGAGGAAACTTTGGGAGTTTCTCATTAATAAATTGAATCATTGGACAAATTAAGTCCAAGATCACACAGAAATTTAAAGATCATCTCTTAAACTTTCTATTTATGAGCTAAAGAAAAAATAATCCTTACATACTTGGTGAATTTTTAAAAATCTACCCATGTTTGCTCATAGATTTTAGGTGGTTTATTTTATATGGTCAGATGAAGGGGAAAGAAAGCAATGAGAGAGGCGGAAAGAATGAGGAGAGAGATGAGCAGCAAGGGAGGGTCTGGAGAGAAGGGGGTTGGAGAGTAGAGCCAAATGCCAGTGTGACTCCAGGTTGGTGCTGGCTTCCTACAGCATCCCTTCACCCCTGGTCTCCGGAGGGGTGCTTAGGCCAGCATTCTCTGCTCTGCCCCAGAATCCTGCTGCATCCCAGCCCCGGAACCAGGACAATCCCCTCCCCCACCTCCAGTGCTTCCCTCCCTCCTCCACCTACCACTGCTCCCTCCCAGTGGCCTTCCCCTGTCCCCTCACCACAAGCCCTGGCCCACTCCTCATGCCCAGTGCTGGCCCTCCAGAAAGAACCAGACTTCACATTAGAAAACAGACCAGGGGCCCAGTGGAACCTGGCAGGCAGGGCTATCTGTGCCTGGTGTGACCATGAGTGTGTGTTAATGGGGGTGAAGGTGGGGAGCTGCTAGTGGAGGAGATGTAGAAGGAGAGGTGATCAAGAAAAGAGGCTTCATGTCACGGATAGCATGTTGAGTATGCTGAGCCCATATGTCCCCATGGGCCCGGAACATGTGTGATGCTCACTGGAGGACTCAAGCACTCTCCCATGTAGGTAGAGAAATTCAGTGAAGGGAGCCCGCAAAGTCAGGTTTCTAAAGTTAGACCTGGCTTAGGGGTGGTGACTTCCCCCTGTGACTGCAACTCTGGGAGCTCTCTTGCTCATGAATTATGCAGACCCCAGGGCTCCTGCCTGTCACTCTTGGGCCCCCTTTCTCCTCCTGTGAGCTGGCCTGGCACTGAACACAGCTCCCATCAGGGATGGTGTCCCCACCCCCAGAATCATTACCATCACACAGCCGGCACCTCAGCCTTCAGGGTAAAACCTGAAAACACGGTTCCTAGGAGAGAGCCTTCCTGTCTGCCCAGAGACTGTGATTATGAACATGGTCTGGTTTATAGAAAGTGTCAGGCCAGGGGAAAATCATGGAAAGCAGTGAATTTAGAAAGAAAAGAATTTATAATACTGGTACTTTTTTTTTCTGAATTCCTGGAACTTTCTGTAACTAAACCTCACTTACCTGTACCTGTAGCATGTGTTTGTTTAACTGATCCAGACAAACTTATCTTCACAGAACTTTAAAGATCAGATTTGCAAATGCTCATAAAAATTATTTTCAAACTAACATATGTGGTACATTGAACTCAGGGACGCCTGGGCGGCAGTGGGTTAAGTTTCTGACTTTGGCTCAGGTTATGACCTCACGGTTCATGAGTTCGAGCCCCACATTGGACTCTGCTGTCAGTGCAGAGCCCGCTTCGGATCCTCTGTCCCCCTCTCTCTCCGCCCCTCCCCCTCTTGCTCACTCTCTTGAAAGTAAACTTTTAAAAAAATTCAAACAAAATATATGTATACAGAATAAAAAATTGGAGATCTCCTTGGATCACCTATTCTGCTTTAGTAGGCACACACGCTCACACACACGCACACACACACCCCAATACATAGGGGGAGAGAGAGTGTGTATAGCCAAAATAGGGTTATACTGCACATACTCTCTGTGACTTGTTCTTTTGTTTTGCTTTGTTTGCTTAACTAAGAGTTCTAGACATTTTCCATGCCAGGGAGTTTACAGGCCACTCTATCAACTTCCTCAAAGACCAGGTTTGTGTCTCATTTAGGTTTGTCTCTCCAGTACCATAGTGCATTTAGCCACGGTGATATGGAGAGAGAATGGCTGCCAGCAGGCAAGATGGAGACAGGAGTTTTCTGGGTTTGTCCCCGCCTTCCCTTACTGTGACTTCTAACTAGGCTCTTCCCCCTCTCTCCCTCTTGTTCTCTTGTTCCTCTTGCTCTCTCCTTTTCCTTCCCCTCATCAGCCCCAACCAGCTTGTTCTGGGCGGGGGCTCTGCTATCATTCAGATCTTCTTTGCTTGGACACAGGCTGTCCACTTTGCCTTAGCCCAGGAGCCGGCTGCCCTCATGACTTCACCAGCCCAGCATCGTGGGTTATGATTCCTGACTTGCATTGTAGTGTGGTTTTGTGTAGCTTGCTGCATTTCCCTGGAAATAGTGCCTTTCAAACTCTTTCTTCTTGAGGAGTAAAGGACTCTATCCCACTTAGATGAAGGTTGTGGTCAGCCTGCGTTTCCAAGAAGGATCCAGAAGTGTGACCCAGCTTTATAGACTGGTTGTCCACTGAGCTGGGTGGTTAAGAATAGATGGGCTCTTTATGGGGCGCCTGGGTGGCTTAGTCGGTTAAGCGTCCGACTTTTGCTTGGGTCATGATCTCACGGTTCTTGGGTTCGAGCCCCACGTCGGGCTCTGTGCTGACTGCCAGCTCAGAGCCTGGAGCCTATTTCAGAGTCTGTGTCTCCCTCTCTCTGACCCTCCCTGCTCACGCTGTCTCTCTCTCTCTCTCTCTCTCTCCTAGAAATAAATTATATATATATACATATATATATGTATACATATATATATATATATATATATATATTTTATATATATAAATAAATATATATATATATATATATAAGAATAGATGGGCTCTTTAAAGAGAAGCCACAGCAGACTGGGTGTAGGTAGTGTGAGTACAACTGTCATCTGTCACCACAATACCTGGGGACACTATCTTCTAGGAAGTCTGAGAGAGAAAAGCTGTGTCAGAACCTGTGAAAATACTACTACTAATGATAGCTAATACATACTGAGTACTTTCTATCTACTGGGCACAATTCCACTCCTGAGGAGCCTGCCAAGGACACACTGTCCAGCTGGGTTCCCACAGTCTTGCCTCTGTCCTACAGTCAGGGAACATCTTTGGCAGGAAGTGTCCTGTGTTGTCCAGCATTTTCCTGAGAGGAAAATCAGAGACTTCATGTCAGGCACTGTTCTGGGTCCAAGGAATATAGTCAAGAACAAAACAAATGCAAACTCTTGCCCCCACACACTTAACAAGTGAGTCAAGGAAGACTGTCAAAAAACAGAATTTCAGATTAGAAAGGTCATGCAATGAAACCATCCCTTTCACGCCTATGTGGAGGTTAACGTCTACATAGATGCATTTGAATCTAAACTCTCCTGTCGCTGTTTCCTGTTCTGAAGAAAACATTCACACCTTCTGTTGCTCTGGGTTCTGATGAACAAATGAACAAACGTGCTGAGTAGGAAGCCTGACATTCATGAGAAGATTTGGCCTTTCTCTGAATCCATGGGTTCTTCTTTTTTTTTTTGTTTCTTTATTTTTTTATTTTATTTTATTTTTTTAAATATTTTTTATTTATTTCTAGGAGAGAGAGAGAGACAGCGTGAGCAGGGGAGGGTCAGAGAGAGAGGGAGTCACAGACTGAAACGGGCTCCAGGCTCTGAGCTGGCAGTCAGCACAGAGCCTGACGCGGGGCCTGAACCCACGAACCGCAAGATCATGACCTAAGCGAAAGTCGGACGCTTAACCGACTAAGCCACCCAGGCGCCCCTCCATGGGTTCTTGGGTGGAGGCACCCGGGGTCCCACAAGGATAGGCTCTTGCTGCCTTCCTTGGCTGGGCTTTTCACACCTCCTGTCTTTTCCAGCCTCCAGACTCCGGGACCGTTGACCTGGAGAAGCAAAACCGGTAACTGTCCTGGAACCACAGAGCCATAGAGCGGAGGGGAGCCTCAGAGGGGACCTGCTCTCATCTGCTGACTCAGTTGATGGGGAGGCCCAGGGGCCGGGGTGGTGATGGCTTGTTCTAGGTGCTCTTAGGAGCAGGAGGCAGAACAGGGATGAGAACCCAGCCTCCTGTCTCCTCGTCCAACACTCCTCTGCCCACACATCCCCCTGGGGTCCTCTGGGTGAATAGGGAGGAAAGCGGGGGAGAGGGCTGAATATGGAGTTCTTGCTTCCAGCCACCTGTCCCCTTGCTCTGCTTTGGGGGAAGCATGCAGGGTTGGGCCGGGGTCCTTCTCCTTCTGCTCCGGGGGCTGCATCCCCTTCCAGCTTTGGGCAAGACTAGAGGAGGACGCAGCAAAGCTGTTCACCCTATTCTGATGGGTCCATAGCCATCTGTGGTGTCTCTCACTCCAGGAAGGATAAACCCAGAACCACAGTGAGGCTGAGCCATAGCTTATTAAGAACTAGATCACATTAGTGGAGGGAAAGGGTTGACAGATGCAGTCTGATGCTTGCACGTTTGCTTTTACTTGCAGGACGGACAGAAGGCCACAGCAGGCATGCATGGAAGTGGTGACAGGTGAGTCCTGTGTCTTCGTGACCACATTCCATATTGTCCTCATCCCTCCCAACACAGCAGCATTTGGGTTCATGAAAAGTGTGTACCTTATTGGCTACTTCATCATGGAGCCAGGGTATGAAAAGTCACAAACCTAAAAGGTGGGGGTCATGAGAAATGTGTCCAAGGGTCTCTGAGCAAAAAGAAGGAATGAGGCATTAAGTTAAGGGACCTGGGGGAGACATTAGGGGTGGCAGAGTCCTGACGCTTCTCTCCGAGGACCCCAAAGCTGGACTTGTAGCACTTCCTCGAGGGAAACTCTCCACCATTCTTCACTCTCTTCCCTCTGCACCAAGGAGAAGACCCAGGTCTAATTTTCAGTCTATTTCTGTAATAATTCCCTTACTTGTAAAATAAATATGTCAATTGGGTTCAGGAAAACGAAATGAAGAAAATAAAAATTAACTTTAATCCCAGTACCCAGAGATGATCATTGTTAGCATTCTGGCCTTTTCACATCCAAATGTGCTTATGAATATGCAATTTGTGGCCTGGGTGTTTTCATTTACTGTCAAGGGTCCCTTATGACTTTATTAAGTCCTTCTGAAGCCCCCAAGTCCCTCAGTGCCACTGCCTTCGCCTAATGGGATGTTAGTCGCCTATGACTGGTGCTCCCAAGCCAAGAACAAAGAAACCACCTTGTCCTTCATAACTGGAGCAAAGACGCTGGAGTGTCACCTCCACACAATGGGCACAATGACTGAGGTAGATAGTGCCCTGTCAGTGCAGCCCGCAAATTTCTCCAGGGCCTGGGAATTACTAGAATCTCTGCAAAGGATGGATGAATAAGATAATGCCCTTCTTTTCAGCCCTCCCCATCCAGTAGGGAAGGCTGAGACCAGGTGTCCAGCCCTCTAGGATTTGACTGACAGGTGAGGGAATATTGGTGACCAAAGTGGTGGCAGGGTCCCCTTGCGGAAGGTCAAAGTGTTCCAAAAGAAGAGGCCCCAACTGACTTAGCGACCGTTGCAGCTCTTCCTAGGTTTGGCCCTATTTACCTTTAAATGGTAGGAAAAAAGAAATGTAGTCAGATATATGGAGTGTCTGGGAAGGTGGCATGTAGTTTGGGCTCTGAAGCACGAATATAACTGCTGTTTTGCCTGATTTCTCAACTTGACTCCATTTTTTCATCCCTCACCCACATGGTAACAAGTCCTGGCTGCCCCTCACTCAGCAAAGAGTGACCAGGAGTCCCATGGCAGCAGGAGGCGAGGCAGTGAGGACACCTGAATGTCCTGAATGTTCTCACCTGTAGCTGTTGGTGCATCCAGCCTCCCTGATGCATGGGAAAGTGGGGAGGAGCGGAGGGCCAGACCCGGGAGCTCAGCCAGGTGGCCAAGCTGGCAGAGGAGCAACCGGTCTGCCAAGAGGAAGGGGCCCCAGGGACATCCAGGCCAGCGCAGGGGTGTGTTGGGGATGGCCCGTTATCTGGTTCAGCCCACCTGCTCTTCAATCCCAGAACCTCCGAGTTCTTCAGATCTGGCCATGCCCTTGCCCACCATGGCCATTTTGCAGATGGGAAAACTGAGTCTTGAGGTAAATGGATTTTCCCAAAGGTACAGGATCAGTACGTGGCAGAGTCCCTTGGAACTCAGGTGGTCCAGCCCCACAGCCTGTGCCCTCACTGGAAACTGAGAGAGAGGCAGCAAGGACAGGCGAGCCGCGCAGCAGCCCTAAAACAAAATGACGGGAAGCTTTGTGTGAAAAGATCACGGTCACGTCTGATCACAAAGGACTAATACAGTACAAATACCCCTACCTTGGAAAGCAGTTCTCTCCCAAAGACTGAGCACCAGCTTTTCATGTCTTGTCATTTGCTCTCACAGACTCTCCTGAGGGGAGGGAGGGAAAGTGTCTTCCCTCCCTCAGCCGCCCGCATGCGTGCACACGCACGTGCACACACTCACGTGCGTGTGCACACCTGTCCCTGTCGTCTTCGGCTGGCATCTGAGCTTCCTGTTTTCTCCCCACATGTGGGAAGGGGGTCCTCCTCCGAGTTGGTCGGGACTTAGAAAAGGAAGCTCGTGAGTCTGGGTTGGGGATGAAAACCGAGTCACATAGGACTTGGGTGACTGCCCAGGCTGGCAAGGCCAAGAGACCAGTCTCCCAACTTCCTGCCCGTTGTCTGCTGCCTGCACAGCATGGGCTGGATTCTGCTTCCACAAAGCGCCAGGCTCTTCTGGGTGGGGGCGAAAGGAAAGGAGGATTGAGGGTTGGGGGAGGCATCTCCTTCCCATGACACTCTCCCAGCTCTGCCCTCTCCTCTCTCGGGATCAAGACACAACTTAACTGCTCCTGACAGCACTATTTTTAGCGGTCCTCTGGCTGTCAGCTCTGGGACATGTGTTCCCCGGAGCTTTCCCGCCCTGCTGTCACTCTCAGGAGGAGGAAGGGGGGCTTGGAGGCAGCCTACCCGGGTCCGTGTCCTAGCACACTTCCCCTAAGGAGTTGATGGTGTGCGGCGGTGAAAACCTTGGTATTTCAAAGCTCTGGTTCAAATTTCAGCAATCTCAGCTTACCGCGAGACCTTGGGTAGCTTGCTTGGTTTCTCTCTGCCTCAGTTTCCCCCTTCATACATGTAAAGCACTCAGCACTGGCTTGACTTAACACTGGACGGGTGCCAGATTTTAGCCCCATTCACTTCCAGGGACCCACTCCGAGGCTGACTTCGCAGCCGGTGGCAGGTTGTGAAGGTCGTGCTTTGGAATAGTGGAGCCACCCTGGGACCTCACCCTACTGGGGGGTGGGGGAGTGGGAAAGGGCGGTCTGCCTTTCCAGGTCCCCCCCCAGCTGGCAGGGCCACAGCCTCAAAGCAGCTCTCTCTTTAGTCCTTTCAGACATCATCAGATATTTCAACCCCTCTGTTCTGAGGCCTTTGTGTGCCCCCGGGAAGACAGTGGTGGCCCACGCTGGTGCTCAGTAAGTCCCATTTCTGGCTTTCTCTGGGGTTGTGGACCTCTGTCTGTTCTGGGCATCTGGGTGGGTTGCGGCGTGGGTGCTGGCCAAGTCAAAGAGGCTTAGAAATAAAGGTTTGCATTAAATCAAAGTCAAAATGTGACTCCTGCATGGATTTCAGTCTGCCTGACAGGCCTAATTTTAAAAATCAGGTCAGTGTCTGCCCCGTAGAAGCCAGGGGGGGTGGTGGGGGGTGCCGTGGGGCCTCGCCTCGGGCTCTGAAGCGGCACCTGAGGTGGGGTCGAGGGCAAGCTTCCAGCCCTCTAAGAAGCTCTGTTGGACTGATTTTCCTCTCTGCTCCCTCCCTCCCTGCAGAGACTTACAGGTACAGGCAGAAGGACTGGTGCGGAGCATGAAGGAGAACCAGGTGGGGACCCTCCTGACTCCGAGGCCGGGCTACCCATGTCTGCTGCGAGGTGACCAGACCAAACACCCTGGGCCTGTGACCCCAGTGCCACCGTGCCCTGCACCCAGCAACCAGTGTGGTCTGGGCTCTCCTGTAGCGATCCTCTGGAGTCCATTGAAAAACATAGGGCTGCTTCTTAGGTTCACAGTGTGGTCCTGTCACAAGTCAGCAGATGAAAATGACTTCTCGCCTGGGGAGACAGTTGAGAGACTGGGTTCCAGAGGGAGGCGGTTTGACTGAGAATCCTGAATTCTCCGCCTATTAGCTGTGTGACATTAGATAAGGCCCTTAACCTCTCTAGGCCTCAGTTTCTACATTGATGAGATGGGGGTAATAAAAGAAGCTACAGCACAGGCTTAGAGAGGATTAAATGGGGTGTCAGATGTGCCTGGCACAGAGGCGTTACTCTCATGAAAGCCTGTAGCCAATGACCTTGAGGTGACGATTGCTGATATTTTCATATTCATTTTAGTTCCTAGGTGGAAGTCCTGTATGAGACATGCTGGGGTCTCGGGCAGCGTGCAGGCTGGCCCAGGCTCTGAGACTGGCACGTGTGCTGGGCCCAGGGGCAAGCTTCCAGCCCTCAGCAAACCCATTCTCCTAGCAGCCCAAATGCTCTCTACTCATATGAGTTTGTAATAAGCATCCTCCAATCGTTTGTGGCCTCCTTACGGGCAAGTACCAGATCAAGGCAAGGCTTGCTACCTGCAGGAACCAAGGCAAGATGTTGTCGGGGCCAGCCATGCCTTCATTGCAGAGCTCAGGGATTAGAGCTAGATCATTCTAGGTGATAAGGGAACAGTGACAGGTACAGGCGCTATGCTACTAAGTGTTTGCCCTTACTGGGAGAATTTCAGAATTTCTAGAATACTCATAACATTCTGAAGAATGGCTAGGAGATCCTGAATCTAATCCCATAATTTTACATGTAGATGAAGAAACTGAAGTCCTGAGGGGTCAAGGGCCCCGCCCAAGTTCACACAGCTAGTTAGAGCTAAAATCTAAAGCGCAGTCTAAGGTTTCTCAAGTGTACCTCTTAAAAAACAAAATGAAAAGGATTTTTTTTTTTTTGGTTCTGCAACTAATACATGTTCATTATAGAAAAATCAGAAAACAAAGATAAACAAAAAGAATATTAAAACCATCCTTCAACCTGATACCCTGAGATAATTGCTGTTAACAACTTGATGTATATTCCCTTCCGTATTTTTTGTAAGCACATATATCTGTATATATTTTATTAAATAGGGAGGTTACTAGATGTAGCTACTTTTTATAGCCTGCTTTACTCGATGTAATATTTCCCATGACAATAATTACATTTTCTAGCGTTGTTTTAACAACTACATCTTATGAGTGTTCCACAATTTATACAGCAATCCCCTTATCTTATACATTTATGTTGTTTCCAATTTTTCACTCTTATCAACAAGGCTTCATCATTGCAGCTGAGTTTTTCATGTATCCTTATTTCCTTAAAATACATGTTGAGGAAATGGAATTATTAGATCAAGAGGTACTCCCTTAAAAAATACTTTTTGATTCATTTTGCCGAATTGCCTTCTAGAGCAGTGATACAACTTTAGATTCCCACCATGTACTTCTTCATTGGAAACAAAATTCATAAACATGATTTTATGGATGCAGGTAATAAAATGGACAGACTTGAAAAGGAAAAAGTTGGGGTGCCTGGGTGGCTCAGGCAGTTAAGTGTCTGACTTCAGCTCGGGTCATGATCTCCCGGTTCGTGGATTTGAGCCCCGCGTCAGGCTCTGTGCTGATAGTCAGCTCAGAGCCTGGAGCCTGTTTTCAGATTCTGTGTCTCCTTCTCTCTCTGACCCTACCCTGCTCATGCGCTCTTGCGCTTGCTCTCTCCCTTTCTCTCTCTCTCTCTTTCAGAAATAAATAAAACAAAAAAAGGAAAGGAAAAAGTTCTCTTGGTGCTAGGTCTTACCACTCTCTCCTTTTATGCTTTGTCCTTTTTTTCAGCAACTTGACTTTCAAAATGACTGGAAGCTCATCAATGTGTTTTTCAGTAACACAAGCCAGGGTCACCTCTGTCCCTTCGCCCAACAGGTAAGCCAGAGGCTGGGAGGCAGAGGATGGGGACAGCAGGGACAACCCTAAACCTGCCTAATCTACACCTGTCAGCAGCTATTTCAGAGCTTGGGCAACAGACAGATAAAGAAATGGGTATTAGAGATCTGTGGGCCCAAGAGCCATATACAGGGGCAGTGTTTTTAATGTACTATCCTTCGTATCAAGGAAGGGAAATTGAGGTGTAGAGAGGCTGAGTTAGTAATCACTCTGCGACTAGGGAAAATCAGCTTCCTAGTTAAAACTCATTTGCTTCTTGTAGCTGTTTGTACGTAAGTGCTGAATTTGGGAAATAAAGCAGGATATGGGTGCTCTTGTCACCTGAGGACCCATGGGCTCTAGTTATAAGGGGAAGCTAGTATTTACAGAGGTAAAACGCAACTTCCAGGCTCTTCGGCATTCCTGGGAACTGGGTGTGAAATGTGCGGCTGCGTCTTTTATTAATGTAGGTGACTCTTTATGACTTAAGTCTTTACCGGAGATTAGTCCTGGCTAGGATCAGTTCAAAGTATAAGGGGTGGCTTAGATACCCAGGCTGTGGTGACGCAAATGGCACACAGACTCCTCAGGAGCCTGAAGCCCTGGGCACGTAAGGCACTTTTGGCAGCACGGTTATCTGTCCACTGCTCATTCGGCGCCATCCAGGGCCCCCACCGGGCCACAGCACAGGCATGGGTGGGGGAAGTTTCTTGAGGTGCTGTCTTCTTTCCTGTGCTCCTCTCCCACAACATATGCTCCTGCCTTCCTCCAAATGCCCCATGCTCTCACTGATTCTTGCCTCACCATCAACCCCGGCCCCCCTTCCAATACCGATGTTGAGCCCTAGGAGATTGGTGAGCAAGGCCCACCTCCCCTGATCAGCTTTCATGGAACAATATTCCTGCAGATCTCCTGGGTTTGTAGCATATAGATCTTGAACATTTATTTTTCTACTTTACTCTCTGTTTTCTCCAATGCCAAGTGAAGTTTACACTCCCTGTTTATTCTCTGCTCCCCTTTTTGGTCGTTCTACACACCAACATTTACTCGTGAATTTATGCATTCATGCACTGACGCGCTCAAGCAATTAAGCATTGCTGAATTCCTCTGTGTATCCATCCACCCATCCATCCATTCATCGGTTATCTATTGATACATAAATTCATCCTTCCTTCTCATATGCAGGCATGTGCTATGCTATTGTATTCATAATGAGTTTGTTTATGCTAGCATTTGTTTGATTTTTTTTTTAATGTTTGAATGCATTCACTGATGCTCACACTCATTCACAATTCCTTCCATACACTTTATCTCCTATTCAAGCATTATGGATTATTGCATTCTTTCGTGTATTAATGCCTTTAAGCGTTCTTCCCTACACAACGCATTTCCATATGCATGTATCCATTATGTCTTATTTACTTTTATTTTTAGTTAGACAAACAAGGCACAAATGCTTTTGCCTTAAAAAAAAAACAACTAACACATTAAAGTCAAAGCTATAATACTCCTTTGCCACCACCTTGACTAAGGAGTCTCTAAAGCAGGGCTTGACATAGGGGTCAAAGGACACAGGGATCCCCGGGTTCCCTATGGAAGAGGGATGCCCTGAATTGGGTACAGATGGGCAGCAGGGACCTTTCTAGGCAATTCCCAAGACTCTTTGGAAGGGAAAGTGTGATGCTGACTGTCATACTCCTGGAGAGACTCCCTTAGACTGCAGGAAATGAACAAAAGACTTTATTGCCACCTAGAGTGACAGAGGGCTGGCCCAGCCTTGAGAGGACATCTTTGCATCAAAGCAGGGATGCAGGGCCGGAGATGCCCTTCGAGTGCTGTTCCAGCTCGGGTGATTGGCAGCTGTCTCCAGAGTCCCTGCCTGTGTCCCCCCAGGAGACAGAACAGCTACTAGGCGGGCCATTCGGTGTCTTCCTGTCTGAGCTATGTCGCCTCAGGGGACAGCTGGTTTGCAGGCTGCTTAGGAGTTTGTCTTGTCGCAAAATTTATTATTAGTTATTTTTTTTTACCCTGAAAAGGTAAACTAGGGTTGACTGTTGAGGTCCTTTTGTTTGCTTATATATTTTCATTACAAACAAACAATTGGGTGGGTAGGAGGTGTCTTTAAATATTCATAATAGGTGCTGGCTCAGCCCTTCTCCTTTGTACCCTTTTCTCCCCAGGGGGCCCATGTGGCAGGGGAGCATCTGATAAAAGTGTGCCATGCAGAAGTTTTGAGGCCTATCTGGGTCCTTAAATCCAGGGGTAATTGTGTTCCTCCTTGGGACCTGATTTTCTTCAGATAAAGTGATTTTTTTTTTTCAAGATAGGCTTTGGGGGTTTTTTGTTTTTTGTTTTTTAATATTTTATTTTTGAGAGAGAGAGAGACAGACAGACAGACAAACAGCATGAGCAGAGGAGGGTCAGAGAGAGAGAGGGAGACTCAGAATCTGAAACAGGCTCCAGGCTCTGAGCTGTCAGCACAGAGCCTGACACGGGGCTCGAACCCTCAAAACGTGAGATCATGACCTGAGCCGAAGTTGGACGCTTAACCGACTGAGCCACCCAGGCGCCCCCAGAACTTCCCATTTTAGAGAGTCTGGTTTTTCTTGGTGGACAATGGGTAGGGAAGTCAGAGAATGGACAAAACCCTGGGACCAGACTTCCTCCCAGAGGCTCATGGAATCACTTTGATCTGAAGAAAGTCAGGTCCAAAGAGGGAGCACAATTATTCCTGGATTTAAGGACTTAGATAAGGGGGCAGGGAGAGAAGGGGGCAGGCCAGCAGGAGCCTGCACATCCTCGGCCCCACGTGCCCATCCCCACCTGCCCTCAGCACGTTTTTCCTCTCCCAGCACAGGCACGCGATGGGAAGCCTGCACATGTTAGCTGGGGTGCTGGACTACCTGGACCAAGAGGTGAGACTTGCAGCTCCCCAGTGCCCAGGGACCACGGGCCCGGAGTTTCCCTTCCCCATGGACGCCTTGGGTAGCTGGGAGGAAGTTGTCCTTCCAAGGGCTGATGGGGCAGATTCCAGTTTATTCTCCAGTGTTCTCTGCTAAGAAATGGAGAAGGGATTCAGGGGTGAGACCAAGACCCAAGGGAACACCAAGGGTGTGGAGGAGCCAGTCTTCTTACCTTTTAAGGAAAACCCAGGTCAGGTATAGAGCTCTTTGCAATCCAAGAATAGTTCTGAGCAAGACTTCTGGGGAGGAAGAAGGGATAGAGCACAGTTTCTCACTGGCGTCTCAGGGACACTCCTCTTTCCTGAGGCCTCTGAGTCTGAGACAGTGATGGCCAAGGGCCTTCCCTCTCTAGCCCGACGTGATGAGCAGGGGAGCTCTGTGACTCTCAGCCCAACGCTTTGATCCCCAGGGAGGCAGCTTTTCTGTCAGGGTTACAGTCCCGCTGCCACCAAGGTCCTACTCCCCTGTTGACACTGTGGTGGGGCGGTGCTCTGCCCCCATGAGGGGTGGTGAATGACACCTTTCCACAGTGGCAGTGCTGGCAGCTTTGGACAGATCCCAGCCAAGCACATCCCAAAGGAGGTGGTTAACCAAGGAGAGGACTGCCATGTTCAACCACACACCCAACAGGCTCAGACCAAGGGTTCCAGAGAAGCCCCTGGGCAGCAATGGTGGTGACCTTGCAAAGGCTCATTTTCTTCCTCGTATCTTCCTAGGTCCCCAAAGCATTTGTGAACCTGGTGGATCTCTCTGAGGTTCTGGTGGTTTCTCACTGGCACCAAGGGACTCATCTCAGGTATAAAGGGAAGTGAAATGAGACCAGCATTTGTTGATTGGCTGCCATGTGTCAGGCACGGCATGGGGCACCTTGTGTACATCAATCCCATGACAGCGACCCTCCCCTCATCCTCCCCAGTGTGTGCCTCCTTCCTTCTCTGGCACCTCTAAGACTTCCAACTTTTTCCATCCTTCCTAAGCAACTTCCAGGGACCCCCGGCCAACTCCCTTCTTCCGCCATGGGCAGCATGAATGGCTGGCATTGCACCCATGCTCTCATTTCTGGCTTGTTTTGCCCGGCAGCCTCGCAGATGAGCCCTGCAGATACTCAGGGGAGACCTCGAAGCTTTCCGAGGTTGTGACACAGTGGTCCCATCAGGTGAGCCCACCCTGGGAGACTGGCTGTTGGCCCATGGGGGCGGGTGATCCCGAGGAGAACAGGGATGGTAGGAAAGAGGAAGGAGCAAGCTTGTTAATGTCGAACCTCTTCCACTGAATTGAGGACTAAGAGTCAGGGACCAAAGAGAGCTACCCTTCGTTCACTTCCTGGCGATACTTTGGTATTTTGCACAGTGGGGACTAAATACTGGTGGGAGCAAAGGACAGTGGTGGAACCTAAAGTGACAGATGAAGAGGTGTCTGGGTGTCTCAGTGTGTCAGATTCCTGACTCTTGAGTTTTACCATGATCTCATGGTTCATGAGTTCAGGCTCGTGTTGGGCTCTGCGCTGACAGCACAGAGTTTGCTTGGGATTCTGTCTCTCTCTTTCAATCTCGCTCTCTCTGCCCCTCCCCAGCTCATACCCTCTCTCAAAATAAATAAACTTAAAAATCAGGAAGAACTGGGGCGCCTGGGTGGCTTAGTCGGTTAAGCGTCCAACTTTCGCTTAGGTCATGATCTCGCGGTTCGTGGGTTTGAGCCCCACATCGGGCTCTGTGCTGACTGCCAGCTCAGAGCCTGGAGCCTGTTTCAGTCTGTGACTCCCTCTCTCTCTGACCCTCACGCTGTCTCTCTCCCTCCTAGAAATAAATAAAACATTAAAAAAAAATTAAAAAAAAATCAGGAAGAACTTTGCAAATTCCTTCTGAAATGCTTTCTGTTGTCATCACTGCTTGTACCATGCATGTGACTGGTGAGCTGCTGTTGCCCGGGGCGGGCTTGCTCCCCAGACCACAGTGCATGGGCAAGGCAGGATTCTTGAGGATGAACATTCTAGTTTAGAGAAGAGACCCAGGGAGTATGGATGGATAGGGGGTGCCATCATCCCTGTCAGCAAACAGCTCAAAGCACAAGTTCTTCCTGATGTGTGTTAACCCGATGATTTTTTAAAAAATGTTTTTTTAACTTTGTTCATCTTGAGAGGATGGGGAGGAGCAAAGGGAGAGAGTGGGTAAGAGACAGAATCCCAAGCAGGCTCTGTGCAGTCAGTGCAGAGCTGGACGCGGGGCTCAAACTCACAAACCATAAGATCATGACCTGAGCCAAAACCAAGAGTTGGACGCTTAACATACTGAGCCACCCAGGCGCCCCTAACATGATTTTTATTTAAGAAGAAAGTCATCTATGAAGTTATATATGGCACTTCTCACTTTGGAAACGACATTTGAGGAATAGTTAATGGCACATTAATCCCTCTACAGAACCCAGCCCTTGAGGAGAACGTGGGGGTCCTAGCTCGTCCTGGGCTGGTGTGTACTTCTTGAGCTCCCAGAGAATATACTTCAGGTCCATCTCTGGTAGTATGTGATGCTGAGTCCTCAGAGGAAAATGAAAACCTGATGTAGCTCATCAAAGGGCCACAAAGTGTGAGGTGGGGGAGGGGGGGAGGCTTCCGAATAGCATTTCATTCAGAAGGGCACAGATGGGTGATTCTGCCCCAGGAGCGGTTCTGAACTGTCTGGTGGGAGGATGGGGCAGGCTGGGCCTTGCTCGGGCTCAGGTTCCACACACCTCTGCTCCCTCCTTCAGGAAAGCTGGGAACGGCTCCTGGCCTCCAGCAAGTACAACAAGCAGGAGTCCTTTGCAGTGGTCTTCCAGCCTTTTTCCTACAAGACCCCAGCCTTGGTGAGTGAGGGGAGCTGTGAGGAGGTGGGACCAGCTTTCCCCCCTTGCTTCCACAGAAGCCACAGGCCAGCTGGGCTTCCACAAGCCTAGCATAAGCAGTCCTGGGGGAGAAACACTGCCGTATTCTCTTCTACTTTCTTTTGCCATGGGGTTGGGTAGACCCATGAGGCAGGTTCTTAGAGGCACAAGAGCCCAAAGGTAGAACATGGACTCCATCCAGACAGGCCCTGACTCTGGGATGGGCCAGCTGTGTGACCTTGGGTGAGTTGTTTGCACTCTATGTGCCTTGGCTCTTCATCTGTGAGTTCAAGGCCATTACTAACGTCCTCTCCCTCTAGGGTGATTGTCAGGATTGCATGAGCAAATACGTGTATGGAGCTCGGAGCAGCACCTGTGTCTGGGAAGCCCTCAGTTCCTCCGAGCTACTGTGACTGTTCAGGATAGAATTTCAGGGCAACACACCATGTTCATCCCCCTGCACACTCTACATCCATCCCTGGAAGGGAGGGGCTTGGAGTTGCCCCCACCCATCCCCCAGGTCACTGGGCAAATGCCTCTTGCTCCACGAGGGCTGCCCAGACCATGAGCACTACGGGGGGTTCGTGCATGCCCAGCAAGGTCCCTCTAAGGCTTTAGCATTGTGCATCTGAGATGGTTCTCCCTCCAGGCTCCTGGGTCCTGATTTTTGGAGTCATTGTCTCTTCCCTCCAGGGCTTCAGTGATGTTCAAATAGTGGTTTAAAAGGAACAGAAGAAATATTCATTCCCATCCCCCCACCCCACTCAGAACACATGCAATTCACTTCCCCGTCACCTGCTCTTTCTGCTGTTTAGCTGAGTATATATAACCTTATGATAATGAAGAGCAACCAGACATCTGACCTGGCCCTGCAGACCCTCACCTCTAAGCCTGACCCCAGACATGGTCCTTTAAGTCCCCACCAATAATGGTGGCACTGGGACTTAGAGAGTCTGGTCAGGGCCACCCCATCTCTACCAGGGAAGTCCAAAGTGTGCAGCAGGTCACCATTCTTAGGGGCAAACACAGGTTTTTATTTGGTTCTATTTCAGGGGGACCAACCACTCCAGGATCCCCGCACGCTCGCCTTGAATCTCTGGAACAGCATGGTGAGTGGCTGGGGGTGCTGGGGGCTGCTGTGCCAGCTGGGGCTTTGGCACACAGGAAGGGAGGCAGGACCCCCACCTCCACACCCACTGTGCCCACTGCTCAGGCAGAGGGGCTGCGGGATGCCTGCAGGACCCCAGGATGATGACTCTGGGCCGCAAGGACCCTTGACACCTGGTGACGGCCCAGGTCTGACCTCCTGGGAGTTTCACCTTCCCGTCCCAGGGCTGGGGTACCACTGTCCTGCTCTTCCCGGAGGCACGGGCATCTCCTCAGAGTCTGCACAGGCCACTTCGCTTGGGAACTGGGTTTGCATAGCAGCTCCAGCCCAGATTTCCCTCACCATTGTGTGGCTCAAAGGCACAGGGTGATGCCTGTGATGAGCATGAACTGTAAATGATGAAGACCTGGGTTCAGTTCCTAATTCCACCCTTCACGAGCTGTGTGAATATAAGGTCTCAGCTCTTCTTCTACAAAACCCTTATCATAACCCCTGATCCAACACATGTCCTGTGTATGGCTTACTCCTGGCCCTCAGTGAGGACTCACTCACCATGTGTTGGCCCTTCTTACTATGTGACAGGCTTTCCCCAGACTATGAAAGCCCCCCAAGGCCAGCTGGGCTCAGTCAGTGGATGGGATATAACCTCAAAACTGTGAACATTTCCAGGGCACCATACGGAGACCTGATTTTGCCACTTTTCCTCCATCCAAGTTGCCCTATTTTTAGTATTCCAGTGATAGGAACTTGGTTTTCTTTGTCCTTGGTTAGAAAAATTCCTCCCATTTCCTCAGTTGATATGCTGTGCTGAGACCATGAGCAGCTGCATTCATTAGCCCACATACTCACACACGTTACCCAGGAGCAAGGAGGGTAGGCAAGGTCCCCAGATGGCCCATGGCAAGAATCCCACTCTCTTACGGAGAAGGCAGTGGTTTCTTTTCTGATTTCTTTGAATAAGGACCCTTTAGTGGGCATGACCCTTGGGCAGGATATTTCCCCCAGGAAACCACTTTGCTGCTGATCTCCTATGAAGGGCAGAGAATAGGAATGTGACCCTTCCTGCAGGGGCTACCCTCTCTCCACCCTCTCACTGAGGGAGGACTGATTCCAGCTCAGCCAAACCTCCTCCTCCTCCTCCTATGTCAACTCACTCCCAAGCAACACAAGGGCACCTACAACGTGCCCCGCCCTAGGCTGGGTCCTAGGAAGATACAGGACACACACCAAATGACCACTGTCCTCATTGAACCTAGGGTGTATCTGGAAAGGTCAGGCAACCCAGAAGAACTAGAATGACCTTGACCTCAGCCAACAGTGACGTGCTGGACTGTGTACCCAATAATGACATGAGCAAGAAGTCAGGAGCACCCTATGAGATGGGATTCTAAATGGCTTTGTAAGATGTGTCAGAGGAGGTCAAGGTGGGCATTCCCAGGCAAGAGGACTTTTGTGAGCAAAGGGCATGGAGAAAAGGAGCCAAGGCATTAGCAAGAGGCAGTAGGAGGCTGGTCTGATAAGAGAGGAAACATGTGGATAAGGAGTCCCTGAGAATGAATGAAGTACCTTGAATGCCAGAACGAACAGATCCAGGGAAAAGGCTCCTCTCACTCCTCTCTCTTGCTCTTCTTGCTCTCTCCCCGACACCCTCCCTCCCACTCTTCCCCCTCCTTCTCCCTCTCTGCCCCTTCATCTTGCTATTGATTGTCATTGGTGGCAGCGGCAACAGTGATAATTGCCTTTATTGAGCCTGAGTGTCGTCCTGCACATCGACACAGGCACCTGGCACCACAGTGTCCTACAACCCACTTGAGGGTGAGGATGAGGATGAGACTGAGCAGGTACACATATGGAAACAGACTCAAGGCCAAAGGACTATGCCATAGTAGGTGTCACAGGGCTCAGAGGAGGGAGGAGGCAGCTTTCCTGGGTGGGCAGTTACCTCCACTCTCTCCTGTCCACCCAACTACCAGTCATTTCCCGATGAGCGTTCTCGAGGTCACTGCGCCCTGGCCAGCAGAGAAAGAGGGGCTTCCCTGGGTGTGTTGGTCTCCTGATTTCCTCGTGGCTGGAAACGTCAGACCATCCATGGCTCCCAGAGTGCACATAGCTGTGAGAGTGGATGGACAGCTCCTGCAGGCGTGGTTCAGTCCATAAGAAATTAGGAGTTGAACAGGTCTAGGCAAAGGGTACTGGGTAAAGAGCCAGAAACCCTGAGTTCTGGCTACACCTGTGTTGTTGGTTGTATTTTGAGGTGAGTTATGAGCTGGGTGGTCTTTCTAGGCCTCTATTTTCCCTCTGATGACCCTCAGTCAGCCTCAGAGGGCTTAGGCAATATACACAAGTGATTCACCCTTGGGTTCACTTTTGTGTCTTCCTAGGGACGCAAGGAGGGCAGGCATGTCTCTGCCTTTATCTCCTTGAGTCTCTGCTGTGTGGGGCTTAACTGAGACCACAGAGATGAAAGCCAGTTATGTCCATCCAAGCCCACATTCACAGACACGGAGGGCCTTGAATAAGGGCCACTCTTCTACGTGGGGAGCAGAAAGGGCCCCACACAATCACTGTGACCACAGGCGCTCAAGTTCTACCCCTTTTCTCCCCCACCATGTCCCCGGACATCCCAGTGGAGGTGGCTGTGCAGGCCACCCCCACGTCTGCTCACCCTGGCCAGGCCCGAGGGTACACATAAGCTCTGAGGAGGGCCAGCAAAGGAAAGTTCCAGATACCTGCAAGAGAGCAGCCCTGCTTCTGAAGCAATGCTGGCACTGCCCTAGCATAATCCCCAGACGGCAGCTGAGCTCCTGGCACGAAGCTGGAGGGTTTTGTACTGAAGACGTAATTCATTCCCTTGGTCCTTTCTGCCACCATCACCACCTCCTCAGTGATTTCTGGTGATTCTTATGCAATACTAGTTCTGAAGAAACCGACCTTTGGGGAACTCCATTCCCAGATCCTTTCAGCAGACCCCCACAGCATGCCAAGCCCTGCAATTCCCTCAGGAATTGCTCAGCGGAGTGGGAATTCTCCTGGGAGAGAATGTCTGACGTCATCTCCCCCACATTCCAGTTAATTCCAGTGTGGCAGGGAAGCTATGGAGAAGAGATGTGGGTGATTCCAGGACTGAGATGTGGAGCAAGGGTACAGAGACCAGCCCCGCTGCCCCTGGAGTGCACATGAACTTATGCATGGCACAGGGGTCAGGTGGAGGGACAGTGGGAGGGGATGTTTGGCCAGGCTGCCTCATTCTCTGGCTGTCTGAGCACAGAGGAGAGTAGAGGGTCCAGGCAGGTGTAAGGGGCATTAGGGGAGCGAGAAGGTTGTAGGTGACTGATAAAGAGACATTTGGGGAAAGGCTCTTAAAGGAAAGTGTTTATTCAAGCCTATGAATCTCCCGTCTTTAAGGTCCTTTAAAAAAATGGACTCTGCTACATCCATTCTACCAGAATTATTAAAGAGTGGCTCTCTCAGAGCTTCTTTCCAGGCTCTGTATTGATTATATTCTTGAGAGATCAGAGAAGAGAAGGGAGGCCAGATGGACACCAGGCCACCAAACACTCCCTTCCAGAGCTGACTTGAATGTTACGGGTGGGACCTTCCATTTCCAGGAGTGCCCAGCATCAGAATAAATCTGAAAGAAGGTAGGGACCCCAGAGTTTCCTCTGGCCTTCGAGCTAAAAGGTTGCCACCCTTTTTCCAAAAGGTTAATTACACTCTCTTATCTGACTTTGTCCGTTTGGGTGAAGAGCTAATCCCTGGAAGGGTAAAGTTCTTTCCTCACTTCTTGTTTATGGCAAGATGTTGGGATAAGATATTGCTGAAGAATCTAAAATCCTCATGCAGGATGGCAGAGCCTGTGACTGAGCCAGAAAGGGTGCTCTGTCCCACAGCCCCCTGCGTTTTGTGCCCCCTTTTAAGTCATTGGAAGGGAGATGAGGAACAGAGGTGTCCCAAGAGTCTAGTACCTGTGGTCAGTAGGGCTGAACATGAGGTTCCCAAATGGGAGAAAATAGGGGTGCAAAAGGAAATCTGTTCTTCTCTCAAAGCTGTGGCATCATTCAAGTGTTTATTTATGTATAATAAACATTTAAAAATAACAAACGGAACTTTTTAAAAAATGTTTACTTATTTTGAGAGAGAGGGAGAGAGAGACAGAGACAGAGAGAGACAGAGGGTACATGAGACTGAGAGAGGCAGAGAGCAAGGGAAAGAGAATCCTAAGAATGCTCCATGCTGTCAGCATAGAGCCCAACATGGAGCTCGATCTCATAAATTGTGAGATTGTGACCGGAACCAAAATCAAGAGTCGGTCGCCAACTGAGTAAGCCACCCAGGTGCCCCAACCCAACAAAAGGAACTAAAAAAAAAAAAAAAAAAAAAAAGCTCTCCCTCATTGAATCCTTCAACTGCCTTCATTTTCCCATGTGCTCTTCAGCACTTTCACCTGGGTTTATCATCTGCTGGGGCCCTTGTTGACACACTGTCTACCTTTTGATGGCTCCGTTCCACAGGCTTCGGTTATCAGTTAAGTAATTTCCTAGATTCGCACTGGCCCCACCATTGCTCATTCCTGAACCCCTAGATGCTCAGGTTGTTTGGGAGTGGGGGGCTGTGCTGTGCCCCGTGTCTGTTCCTCTGGATTCAAGACCTGGGACTTGAACCAGAACCCATAGCTTGTGTCACTCAGCCACGTAAGCAGTGTTCAGGTAACAGAGGCTCTTTCTAGCCTCCTGGACGGGAGCTTACACCTGCAGGAGGAAGGGGAGCTGTGGGGAGAGGACGCATGCTTACGTGAGAGCCTCGTGTTTGCCATTCCTTCCCAGCTCAGCGTGTCTGGCACTCTGTGTCTCTTTCAGTAACATGAGGAGGGGTGGGCTGAGAATCACCGAATCCTCTCCTGCCGGGGAGGCATGGGCCTCACCGGGGGCTTGCACTGGGGTCTCCTGGGGGGCTTGTTCAAATGCATAGTGCTGGTTCCTCAGGAAACTAACAATAGAACTCCCCTATGACCCAGCAATAGCACTGCTAGGAATTTACCCCAGGAATACAGAAATGCTGAGGCATAGGAGCGCATGTACCCCAATGTTCATAGCAGCACTCTCCACAATAGCTAAAACCTGGAAAGAGCCTAAGTGTCCATCAACAGATGAATGGATCAAGAAGATGTGGTTTATCTATACCATGGAATACTACATGGCAATGAGAAACAATGAAATCTGGCCATGTGTAGCAACATGGATGGACCTTGAGGGTGTTATGCTGAGCGAAATAAGTCAGGCAGAGAAGGACAAATATCATATGTTTGCACGTATAGGAGGATTAGGAGGAACTTAACGAGGACCAAGGGGGAGAAGAAGGGCGGAAATGGTGGGGGAAAGGAGAGAGGCAAACCATGAGAGACTCTTGAATGCTGACAAAAACTGAGGACTGATGGATGTGGGGGGGGAGGGGGGGGCATGGAGGAGGACACTTGTGGGGATGAACACTGGGTGTTATATGGAAACCAATTTGACAATAAACTATTAAAAAAAAATCCACAGCGCTGGACTCTGCCCCAAGGCTTCTGACATGAGTAGGTCTGGGCCGGGCCTGGAGATTTGCATCTCTAGCGTGTCCCCAGGTGATGCTCATGCTGCCAGCTGGCCCAGGGCCACACTCTGAGAAATACTGGGCAACTGAGTCTCTGCCAGTGGTACCCCAGGATGCGGCCACCTACGCAAGATTTCTCTGTGCTAAAGATCTCCTCCTTTTCCAGATGGAGCCAGCACGACAGAAAGATGAGCCACTCGGTGCAGAAAACGGAAGTCCGGTGAAATGTCCCTCTCAGGTGGGCCAGAACTGGGGTGCTAGAGAATCTCTTGCTCAGTTGGAGAGAGAGATGAGGTCATGAAGAAGTGGGCTTCGCTGTGAAGCAGGGTCTTCCCTGGCTAAGACATTAGTCCCGTTTAAGTCTTGAATTGGCTCTTCGAGGCTGGGCAAGGTTTTGCATATTTGACACGCCTAAGGTTTACACCCCCTGGTCAAGAGAGCCATGTCAGCAGAACTGAGGCCACTTCCACCCCGTGGAGGGCATAGGACCAAAGCCACAAGCTTACCTGGCCCCAAATGTGAGGGTGAATGTCTTGAATAATGTGCCTGGTATGTAACAGGAATAGAATTAATACTGCTGAGTAAAGGAATGAGGAAAGAAAAACTGAAAATGAATCACTAGAACTCTTTTGATCATTTAATGCAAGTCAGATTTTTGGCTTTTTCCTCAATTGGTAAGTTTTGTTACTGGGCTGTTAGAATTAGATCATTAGCCCTGTTTCCCTCTTTGCCTTGGCTGCCAGGAAGTTTACAATTAAGTTCTCTTTCTGTGGAAATACATGTACTTTGCCTGATAGCATGAAGCTCAAGTAGCAAGAAAGAGATGCTGACTGCTGCAAAAGGGGCATTTTGAAGCATGAATGAGCGCTCTCAGAGAACTAATGAGCAGAGCAGAGAAGAAAAGCCAGATGAGAGTTTTCTCATCATTTCAAGGATGGTTTGAATGTTCTGAATTGACCAAAGGCATTGCTGTATGAGAAAGCCTAGGGATTAAATGATACAGATTTCTATTACATGATTACAACATATTACCTTCCTCTGCAGGAGAATCCATATCTGTTCACCTACAAGAATAGCAACTATCTGCCCAGACTGCTAAAATTTGAGGAGCTTGAGGTAGGCCCAGGTTTTCTGTGATTGACAAACATGCAACTGAACCAGGGGTGGTACCTCTTGCCAAATACTGGAAGCTTCCATGGGCCCACTGGGAAGGGTAAAGGATCAAGTGTGTGACTGTCCCCTTGGTGCTTGAAGCAGGTCAGCCCTCTATCTCTGTATTCAATTTTTTTTAATGTTCATTTCTTTTAGAGAGAGAGACACACAGACAGAGCATGAGGTGGGGAGGGGCAGAAAGAGAGGGAGACACAGAATGCAAAGCAGGCTCCAGGCCCCGAGCCCGGAGCACAGAGCCCGACGAAGGGCTCGAACTCACAAACCATGAGATTACGAGCTGAGCTGAGCTGAAGTCTGCTTAACTGACTGAGCCACCCAGGCGCCCCATATCTCTGTCTGTAGAACAGCCTCAGCAACCAGTATCCTGAGGCTTTGCGGGGCATGTTGGGGTGCTCAGCACTGCCCGCTCCCTGTGTCTTCTGATGTAAACCAAGAATCCTCAGGCTTTCCCCAAATCGCTGACAAGTCCTTTTTTAAAAATAGTTTAATGTCAAGTTGGTTTCCATATAACACCCAGTGTTCATCCCCACAAGTGCCCTCCTCCACACCCACTCCCCCCCTTTCCCTCCCCCCCACCCCCATCAGCCCTCAGTTTGTTCTCAACATTCAACCATGAGAGACTCTTGAATCTTGACAAGTCTTTTTAAACTCCTCTGAGGCCTTAATCTGAGGAGAAAGTTAAGAACAAGCAGAGGAATGTGGTGAAGTGTGAAACCAGACAGCATGGAGAGCAAAAGGCCTTCTAAGTCGGCAGACACCTATGACGGCCACCTCGCACTTTCTCATGTCCCACTTGGTGCTTATCTCGGGAGTCTTTGATCTCTCCTGTCATGATTAGATAGGGCACCCTGCACTCGTCTGAGGAGCTGAGAAACAGTTCGAGGCTGACGTCTTAAATCTCAGAGGGCCGGAGAGCGATACGAGTTAGGACGGATTCAGTCTTACTGTGATCTCGGCCTCCCTGTTGTATAAAAGAGGGCAGGATTCATTCCAGGTGGCAGAGACAAAGAGGGTGGCCTGGTCCCCAGCACGAATCCTGAGAGATACAGTAGGAAAGACTCTTGATCCGACCCACCCTTTCTAATCGTTATCTTAGCAGTGAGGCTACATCTGAGAGGCCGCAGGCACATGCGGGAAGAGAACTGGCTCCGGGTTCAAATCCAGACTCTTCTGCTTACTGGCTTTGTGTCACTGAGCAAGGCACTTCACCTCTCTGTGCCTTGGTGTTTTTTAAATCTGGGAAATGACTGTCACAGCCCTACCTCATAGAGTTGTTATTAAATGATAATCAGCTAATAAGTATAAAGCACATATAATAGTATCAGTATGCTGAGTCCTGTATAAGTGTTGCCAGTATTTGTCATCTGGTAAGAGAGAGCAATGCATTCCCCCGGAATACATTTATTGAAAACCTTCTGTGTACCACTAGAATGCAAGATGAGCGAGGGCAAGGATTCAGAGCAGGGGCCTCGTCACTATTTGTTGAACGGCTAAATGGATAGGTGGACGGATTGATACCAGGCATAAGAGGTAAAATCCATTGCTCGTCCCAAGGAACTCAGCCTAGTAGAGCCAATCAGCAATGGTGGCACGGTAGTGAGTCCTATAATTAAAGTTTCCATGGGCATTCTGGGAACTCAGAGGAAGTGACTGACAAGAGAGGTGACAAGGCTTTCCAAAGACCAACAACCCCAGCCTTGAAAGATGACTAAGAATGGGTCTGTGGGAACATGGATCAGGGGAAAGGTAAGGGGAAAGGGAGGTAAACTTGGGCAGAGGCATGGAGAGCGTGAGGGCTGGGTCAAGAGCTGATGGTTTAGAAGGTCAGGGTCCTCTTAGGATGTGCTAAGGAGGATGGACTTTGATGTTAACACGGCAGAAATGTATTTTTTTCAAACAAATATTTATTGAGCATCACTGTGCGCTATTCTGGGCTCCTAGGAAACAGTCACAAAACAGGCAAAACTCCCTGCTTTCACTAAGAATTTGGGCAGGGGAGTGACACCGTTATATTATGCTGAGAGAGGGAGAGCGTCATCTTTATGGGTTCAGAAGGTTGGGGAGGAAGGCCACAGGACTGAAGGCTGTGGAGGCTGCAATACTCCCGGCAAGAAGTAACACAGGCCTGGATGCAGGCCAAGGTCAAAGCACCAGAGGGGAGGGGACAGGATGGGGAGCATTTAGGAAAGGATTTTGTGGACACTCGGATATGAGTTTTGATAGAGAGGGAGGGATCTTAAGGGATACCTAGGTTTCTGTATTGATGTTTTCCAAATACAGGCTCTGCTTCTCACCCAATTTCCTATGTTGCAAGATTCATTTCTCCTGCTTCTCTGTGCCTCTCATTTCAGGTGACAGAAGGAGTGGAAATCAGGTGCCCTGACAAGGACCCCTCCAGCACGATTCCCACCTCAGGTACATGGCTCAAATCAAGTGATTTGTAACCGCATTTGAGGCCTGAAATCATCAATGTAAGGGCAACTTTAACAGGCTTTCCACACAGCCTGAGATACACGGGAGAGGATTGTTGTTTTTTTTTCAAGGACAATAGAAATAGCCCTGGATGTGTATTTGTAAGCTCGTGCCTGCGTTTGATTGTTCTTGAGCTAAAACGTGGTAATACTATTAGCAGGAAGTGTTGATTGAGCAATAACTGTGTGCCACGTCTTCTTCTGCAAAGAGCCCAGCACGACTTGAGTGAGCTGTTGTCATTGTCCCTGCCTTTAGGCCTTGATGAGCCAGTGAATGCGTTCTCCAAAAGACAAAACTATCCTTAAGCAGGAGGCAGAGATAGCCAGTCCATACTAGGCGTCTGAGCCATGCGCAGGGTGCACTCAAACTCTGAGTGGAACGGGAAAGCGCTCCATCTTAGAAACATGCTGTTCTCACTGCTTCTCAGTATTTCCGAAATGACCGTTGCCGGGCCATGAAAATGAAACTCATGGAATGTTCCAGGCAGAACCCCAACCCCTCTAAAAGCAGTTGGCTAAGGGCTAAATCTTTTCCTCTAGGTGAGCCAGCCTGAGAGCGATGGCTGTGCGCATGTGTCCAAGGGAGGTCATGGGGCAGGGGGTGCGGGAGGGAGGCTGTATGCTGACCTGTAGGCCTGAACCCATCAGTCCAGGAGCCTTCCTACAACAGCGCACCTGCTTCCCTTGCTTGGGTCTAGAGGGCCACTCCTTTGTTCATTGATTCATTCACTTGTTTAGTAGGTGATTGCTGAATGCCTCCTAGGTGCCTTCCGATATAGGAACTTAGGTTTGGAGAGGTCATGGCGTGTAGCGGGATTCTTTCAGGGATGCAAATCTTTGTAGTCAGACTGTTTCCTTTTACTGAGTATTAGTAGAACAATAAAGTGTCTGCCTGCTCTTCATGCATGGCTTAGCTCTCCATGCTCAAATTAAGCCATATGAATGGCAAGTAAATTAAAAATGTTTGTAACAAACTGCAGTATGTACCTGGCTCTTGTTCTAAGTTGCAGAACAATGGGATAGGAGATAAAGCTCTTACACACACACACACACACACACACACACACACACACACGTGTATTTAGTATTTAGTATTTAGACTTTCCCCCCTTCATACTTGGTGACAACTCAGTCCTATTAGTTTACTAGAACTTTAGCAGCAGAAAAGGCCATCTTCTAGCAAAAACCCAAAGATGTACGTATATATTATATCCATGCATTTGCATATATAGGGACAGAGAGGGAGAATTTGAATGTTTTAATCACCATAGTCTTTACACAGAAATGATATCCACCCCCGTTTTAATCTTATCATTCTGAGAGGATGAACTATAAAGCGTTTTGCAATCTGTCTAGATTATGTTCCTGTCATGATGATGATAACCAACCAATCCCTTAGAACATATCGCAACATCTAAAAACAAATAAAATGTGAACCTCTTCTTTATCCCGTAACCCCGAAGATTATTGTGTTTATTGGCATTTGAAGATATAAACACAAGAAATCTTAAGACCTTGAGATTGAAGATACTCTGGTAATAGGGACCATCTGAACAAGCAAATGGATAGATTTAGGTCTCTTTGATCTAACCAAGTGGGCATGTGCTCTCGCTCCAACTGGGTGGTGGCCCTCCTAAATGAGAGCTGGGCCTGCCCTTCTGAGTCCTGTCTGAAAGGTGTCATTTAGGAGAATGACCACTGCTAACTGGACAATAATAAAAAACACATTTCATTACCACATGTGGTCTGTGATTGGACATTTTAACCATCCTTGTGATTGTTGGAGAAGGTAAAAGAGACTTGGCACAGGGCCACATTATTAGTTTTCCTTGATAATTATCCTATTTCTGGCAAGGTCATTTGCTCCTCTGGAGATCATGTTTGTAATTTCTGATTGAGATGATGGTATCTGATGCATATTTAAAAGAGCAGGTCGGGGCGCCTGGATGGCTTAGTCGGTTAAGCGTCCGACTTTCGCTTAGGTCATGATCTCGCGGTTCGTGGGTTCGAGCCCCGCTTCGGGCTCTGTGCTGACTGCCAGCTCAGAGCCTGGAGTCTGTTTCAGTCTGTGACTCCCTCTCTCTCTGACTCTCCCCTGGTCACGCTGTCTCTCTCTCTCTCTCTTTCTCTCTCTCTCCTAGAAATAAATTTTAAAAAATAATAAAAAAAAAAATAAAAGAGAAGGTCATCTTACCTTTATTATCTCCAGTGACTCAGCACATAGTAGAAGCACAGTAAATGTTCACTGAATTAACTTTCTTATGTTTATTTATCTTGAGAGAGAGTGCAAGCAAGTGTGAGCAGGGGAGAAGCAGAGAGAATCCTCAAGCAGGCTCCGTGCAGTCAGCACAGAGCCAAACACAGGGCTCGAGCTTATGAACTGTGAGATCATAACCTGAGCTGAAATCAAGAGTGAGACACTGAGCCACCCAGGCGCCCCTCACTGATTTAATCTTAATGAGTAGTTCCAATTCAGCAAACCAACAGTTCTCAGGGTTGAAAATGATCTTTCAATCCAACTTGATCAAGGTGCCTGCCATGAAAACAATTTTTCACTCACTCTATGAAATAACTGTTTTGCCTTCAGAGTTCTTATCACAAACTTCCCATGTCCCCTTCCCAAGTGTTTCTCTCCAGCTACCTCCAGAGACACATTAGTAACCAAAAGTGATGTTTCAACATAGGGTGCTGCCTTCATCAATAAGTCACAGCCCCTGGCAGCTGGATGCCTCACTCATTCCATCTGGAGTCCACAGGTGATGAACCTCTTCCACCAATCTGTGACCCTTTTGGAATAAGATATATAGAGTTGATCTATTTTCTTTTTATAACTAATTGGTATTTGGTAGCAAAATAAATAAAAGCTGCCAAGTTTTCTTCCCAGTCAGTGCATACGTGCACTTTGCCAAGTGCTATCTCCTGCGGGCTCTATAGCATTGTACATACTTGCATCATTTTATATTACCCCGTGGTCTGAGTTGGGGTAGCTAAGACAAATACGTTGGGCTTGGCAGCTGACCTAAGGTTTTCCCAGGGAGAAGAAGATTAGCATTTGCAAACAAAAGAGTAGCAATAAGGAGCCAGGGGTGCTTGGCTCCTGGCCCTCAACTGAAGCTGGCCATCTTGATGTCAAGCTGCTAATTCCATGCGGGGGGTGGGGGGAGGATTCACACGATTTGAAAATAGAGAACCACAAAGCTATTTATATGCCACTGTCACCAACAGCATAAGTCTAGAACAGTTCATTCATTTAAGACATTGGTTCCTTTGTAAGTCCTTGATACCCTTTAGTTTACCCATTTGACTAAAACAAGCTATTCAGAAGCTGATATGAAAAATGCCCAAGTTATAGCACCAGGAGATCATTAAGGTTTCACCTTGTTGTGATTCCCCACTGTTATGTCCAGTGTAGACTGGGATGTTTCTATCATCACCACCTGCTCTGGGTCTTGTGATTTAACCTCATCTATGACTAAGAAGTACTGATGCCCCACAGGGAATAACAGCCCACCTGTCCCCTTGCTCAGTTCACTGAACAAGTTCAAAATCACCCAAAGATACTCGGATGCATAAGTGTTTCCCTTCCCTGCAGTGTCCATCATTTAAAGCTTTGAGAACTGTAAAGTCTCTGACACAGAGCCACTAACATAGCCTATAATTCAACTTAGCACATTGCTTGAACCCCTGTGTGCCCTGAGACACAAATTACTTCATATAAACTCACACTGAACCACTTCTTTTTTTTTTTTTTTTTTTTAAATGTTTTATTTATTTCTAGGAGAGAGAGAGACAGCGTGAGCAGGGGAGGGTCAGAGAGAGAGGGAGTCACAGACTGAAACAGGCTCCAGGCTCTGAGCTGGCAGTCAGCCCAGAGCCCGACGCGGGGCTCGAACCCACAAACCGCGAGATCATGACCTAAGTGAAAGTCGGACACTTAACCGACTAAGCCACCCAGGCGCCCCGACACTGAACCACTTCTAAGGCAGAAACAAGGTTCTAACATGGTGCCAGCAGTTTACCACCATTGCAGAAGTCTTAACATAAGTCCTGAGAATCGGAGAGCACATGAGGTGTGTGGCCCTTGCTGACAATTGAGAGGAAGGCTGTTTTTTCAGATTATGGCCACATGTGATTTAAGCTGTTGGAGTGTACAAGACAAAGCTTCAAAGTGTCGAGTCTTTTCCCCATTCTATAGTCTACCATTTCCTTACCATTCGTGATATTTCATCATAGCTTGGATGGCCTTCTGATAAGAGGCCCCCGTCTGTAGAAATCTTGATGAGTTATTGATATATTTATCTACTCCTTTCAGGGTGGTGGACAGTTTGTACCAGATAATGTTTAGCTAATCAGCCCACATAAATTTAATCTTATCTCTAAGTAGTTCTTTCCCCAAGGAGAGCAATTGCTAAAGTGCTTTGCTGTGTTTGCAGACTCTGTCTTTGTCATGCGTGATGATATTAACAAAGCTCAAATCAAGGCCTACAGGATATCAAATAAATGAAACCTGTCAGGACTCTATGTTAATAACGTCCCAGATAAGTCAGACCCCTCCCATGCAGGAGGTTTGGTTTGGTTTATTATCTCTTAAAGGAAATCCTTCAGATCTATCTACACATACACACACACACACAGATGTGGACATGCATGCACACATGTGAGTATGTTTCTGTTTGCTACAAATTTAGGTGACGGGATGGCCAATTTCAGCTGCCTCTTTAGCAAACTATAATGTGCTTTTGAAGCTAATCTGTCCTTCACTTCGACACTTTACCAGCTTCAAAGATTTCCCCTAACCTGTGCCCCTAGCAAGTGTTCACAGCATTCACTGTGATATCATACATTATGGCAACAAGAATATAGTGATTGGCTGTTATCACCAGGCACTAAAATAAGCCCTCCAGAGTTGAAGGAAGGAGGACCTACTTTCTGTTGTGTTGCCTTTTTTTTTTTTTTTTTTTTACGCATAGCCCAATTTCTTTGAGAAGAGGTCATTTTAAAGTTCTCAGGCTCAACCCCATGGATGTGTGCTAATGTGTGCAGCTGGCTTTGTGATTTGATATTGTTCTTGTAAGCACATGTCCTTAGCCCACCCCCTCCCAAGACCTACTGAAGCAGAAGCTCTGAGGGTAGGAACCGACCATCTGTGTTTTAACAAGCTCTCCAAATGATTCTGACGCATGCTCAAATTTGAGGATCACTAATCTATATATTTTGCATACACACATTCACAATTATGTACGTGTTCCTTTGCATGCTGTCGTAAGAAGAGGCAGGGACTTTGACTTTTCCAATGAGAGCAGATCCTCAGTGAGAGTGGCAGCTTCCCATCAGCAGATGGTATGGAGGTGAGGTAGACAAGATGTCTCCATGGAAGGGGCCAGGTTCTGGAGACCCCTTTAAACATTATTTCCACTGAGTATTTAAAAAAAATTTTTTTTAATGTTTTATTTATTTTTGAGAGGGAGAGAATGAGCGAGTGAGCAGGGGAGGGAGAGAGCAAGAGGGAGACACAGAATCCAAACCAGGCTCCAGAGCCTGACATGGGGCTGGGACTCATGTGAGATCATGACCCGAGCCAAAGTTGGATGCTTACCCCATTGAGCCACCCAAGCGCCCCTGAGCTGATTTTATTTAACAGGATGATATAAAACTTTATCTTCATTATCAACAGGTCCTAGAATAGATTAAGTGTTGGTTACATATTCACCCCAACTCCTGCCTGACTCCCAGACCACACTCCCAGGGGCTGTTTTAGGTCTTGAGGGTAACTGCTCACCTTGTGGCACCAGGTTTCACCAAGGGCCCCAGACTCCCCTCTGAAATTTGGGTCCAGCTTCTAGCTTCTGAGCCCATGTGCAGGCACCTCAAGGAAGAGACAGCAGTCAGGGTCCACAGTTGCTACTAGTTGAGGTTATGACAGGATGGACTTTTAAATCTCTGTCCAAGCTGAATTGCTGTTATAAATGGACTTTCTCTCAGTTTTCCTGGAAGATCGCTCATTTTCAGAGGAGATAAGAACTCTGCCTTCCGTTAACTGGTGCGTGCATTCTCAGTTCACAGGCTGAAGCTGGCTGACATCAAGGTAATCGCAGCCCTGGGAGACTCTCTCACGGTGAGTTACCCCGACTGTGGGAGGAGTGGGCAGGGGAGGAGGTCCTGATTAATGGGAGGAACTGGAGAGAGGAACTCTCATGACCGTGGCCTTCTCCGGCCCTTCTCCAGTCCCCATGTCCATCCCAACCTCCGTATTCCTCTCCCAATGCTGGAATGAAGGAGCAAGCGGGAAGTGGGGGGACCTCAGAGGGAGCAGCTGTGACAGAAGTGACCCAGTCCAAGTCTTCCAGCCTGGTTGTGGTGGGAGGATCAGACGGGGTGTCCCCCACAGTGTGCGGCTTCTTCAAAGATCTGGCACGGGTCATGCAGGAAGTGAAAGGAGAGTGGAGAGAGATGGAGGCAGGAGCAGGTGGTAATGGGGTGGGGGCAGGGGGCAGAGGAAGAGACCAGGGACTCAACACGATGCCAGGCTGTCTCTGCAACGCTCCACGGTGACCCCTTAGGCCTGCAAAGTGCTATCCATGGAAAGCAAAATCGGGCCCTTAGAGGGACTGGGTAGAGGTTTCCAGACACAAGCTCCCATTCAGTAATGGCTCATTTCAGACGCATCCAGCTGCCGTTCTCTGGGTCCACAGAATTCAGGGCCTCCATCTGAATCGTCCCCAAAGACCAGTAGACACCTTTCATGTGTCTGTTGTGGCCCATTGGCATTTGACCTATCTCACCTGACATCCTCAATACAGTCTTATGCAATGTAACTTACCTTAACCCAAAAAGAAGACGGAGCTGGGTAGATGCACTAAGTGCCCATGACTGTGTAGCTTGCAGGGATTGGACCGAGACCAGCACTCGTGAGTCCTGACTCCTCTAGTCCAGAATCCTATCCCTTTACTGTGGCTGTCCCCTCCATGACCCCTCAGCGATTCTTCGCCCCAAACACCCTACTGCTTGTAACTTGCTAGAAGAACAGTCAGGCTGGTCCTCAGCACTGCGTATCCCAACCACTTCCTGCTGGGTGTGGCCTGGTGGTGCCTCCCCCTGACTCCTGACCCCCTGGTCTCCTTGAAGATGCTCTTGGGAGAAAGAGTCCTCAAGAATCAGCACAGCTGTCCAGGACCTCCTGGGAGGCAGCCTTTGGAGTGGGACATACGTGGCAGGTGGCCGAGAAATGGGCACCAGAGAGCAGGGGTCATACCCTGGAGCTTCTCTCATGGAGGCCAGCCTCCCCTCAAGCCTGCCTCAGAGGCCCATCTTCAGCATGACCTTTGCAATGGCCCTGCTTGTAAATGACATGCTTTAGGCAGGGGACATGCATTTGCGGAGTGTGCCCAGATTGAGGTTTTAAAAGACCATGTCTTTCAACTGAAGGGCAGGTACACGGCATTGTGTTACTATTTTTAAAATTGTATATACAGGAGATATATTGATTTCAAAGGATTGTGATATGCTTCCTTTTATGATCTATTTCACAACTTTTCAGAATGAGGTAAATGGGACCCCAAAACGGGCCCTTTTGAAAAATGGACACCGCAGTCTGATTTTTAGAGCCATTTTGCTAGCCTGGTATCACTCGATCTTGGTCTGGACAGGGTTTCTTTGGGTGAAGCCACGCTGTGAATGGTGCCAGGGTTCCCGTTGGGAGTGCTCACTCATCTCTGTAAAGGCAGGTGCATATCAAGACGGCACTGTCTACCCTCTGGATTCTAGGGGGAGCCCAGGTGCTCCAGCCAGAACAAGAACACGGACCTTCCAGCCAGTGGCAGGGAAACTCACCTCTTGATGTCCCCTCTCAGGCAGGTAATGGGGCTGGATCCAAGCCTGGGAACATCTTGGACGTCCTGACTCAGTATCGAGGTCTGTCCTGGAGGTGAGTGAAGATGCGGTAAGGCCCTGAACGACCCCTTCAATGCAGGAAGGACCCTTGAGCATCATAGAGAACAATTCTTCTAGCAGACACATGAGCCACCTAGTGCTTTTCAGTGAGAAACTTCTCGTTTACCTTGAGGAAGGACTGTAGAAGCTTCCCCCGAGCCACTACATTCCCCAGGACAGGAAGAGTCGGGAAGAGAAAGTAGATAAATGTTTGGGCTGAAAAGCTTCTCTAGCTTCCATTTCTCTCTCTGGGGAGTATGCTCAGAAGGAGATGGTGGCCTTTTAAAACTGGAGTTGTGCCTGAATACTAGCTGCTCAACTCTGTGTGACCTGGGCAAGTTACTTAACCTCTCTGATTTTGTCTCCTTATCTTCGATGCAGGGATAATAATACAGCCTGAGCACTGTCATGAGGATTAGAGAGAGTTTAAGCATCCAGCGAAGTAGATATAAATGGAAGTTTGTATCATTATTAAAGGGCCTTCATTTTACAGATGAGGAAGCAGGGCTCAGAGAGGACAAGTAACTTTTCTAAGATCACACAGCCAGATGATAAAAGAGTAAAACGTAGAGCAGACGGTTCCTGACCCTTAGTCTGGCACATTCCCCCATCATGATTGCTTTGTGCAGGCTTGTTCCTGCTCTGGCTGTAATAAAATCCAGGCTGCTCCAAGCTGCAGTGAGCAGGACTCGGGATTTGAACACCCAGCTCATGCCAAGCATGAGAAGGCAGGTCTGGTGTTTCCTCAGCCTGGTATCTGGCATCTCTGGTACCAGACTGACCCTGAGCGTTGAATCCCAGGCATCCTCCCTCATGCTATTGCACAGAATCAAACCCCAAACATTTCGAGACCCTTTTAAGTGTTACCAGACGTACTTGGCAGAGAATGAGGGGATATGGAAAAGTAGGAAATCCAATCAACTCCGGAATGTCTCATATTCTCAGCCTAGAAACCCATCCAACTTTGATTTCCTTGAAATTTTAGAAGCGTCTTGGAAGATGGGTTCTCTCTAGAAGACACCCTTTAAGAGCAGGTTTTCACAAAGCAAATAGGAAGCGAAGGAGGAGGGTAAACTTTTCACTGTGTTTTCAGTAATAACAGCCGAGCCCAGCCGCAGTGGCTAGTGGGGCACGAGTGGGCTCGCCAGCCAATGAACGCTCACCTTCCCTTTAAAACACAGGGGCCAAGGGGGTCCACTTAGTTCCCTTGTTCCAACGTCCAAACTCAAAGTTAAAAATTATCGAAGTCCACCGTGCCGTTTAAATCTGTTTCTAATCTGGGTGTTCTGATTTGTGGGGATAAAGGAGAGGAGTTGCTGTGTTCTGGCTTGGTTTTCTACTGGAAATAATGAAGAAATGACAGGCTCCAAGCCCCCAGGTTGTCTCTCAGGAGAAAGGCCTGTCTTGGGAGCGTCTGAGGTGCTCTGGCGTCGCTGGCATTTTCAACCTCCGTTTTCTTTTTTGTTCCTGCACCACAGTATCGGCGGCGACCACAACCTCAGCAGCGTCACCACCCTCCCAAGTGAGTAGGAGATCCCCCTGCTAGGCCCTGTGCGGCTCTGCAGCGCCTCCTGGTGGCGGGCTCGGTCTCAGCAGGGAGCCGGCCGGCGCCACCCAGCTACGTTCGCCAGGGGGCGCTACGTCCCCGAGGCGGTCGCCTGGCTCTACTTGTTGAACGTCATCAAAGACTTTGGGAGTCCTTTTTTCTTTTTCTTTCTTTTCTTTTCTTTTCTTTTCTTTTCTTTTCTTTTCTTTTCTTTTCTTTTCTTTTCTTTTCTTTTCTTTTTCTTTTCTCTTTTCTTCTCTTCTCTTCTCTCTTTTCTTTCCTCTCCCTCTCCTCTCCTTTCTTCTCTCCTTCCCTCCCTCCCTCCTCTCTCTCTCTCTCTCTCTTTCTCTCTTTCAGGAAATTGTATTTGCAAAAGGAAGGAATAGAGGGAGGAGAAGAGAGTTCAGGCCAAATCTTAGTGCAAGTCATTATTAGCAAATGACTTCAGAAAGAAGGAAAATAAACCCGTCTCTGCTTTGCCTGTCATTCTGAGCAGAGAACCTTTCTGGGAGCCATTGATCTGGGCTTGGGCTGCATTAAGCACCACTGTATACAAAGACGTTGAATTCCTGAGGGTCGTTAGGAAACACTGCTACCATAGCAATAGCTTGTGCAGGCTGTGCAAACAGCCATATTTGGGGCCCGATGTTTTCCTTGAATCACTTCACCTGCAGTCTGCTTGGAATTTTTTTTTTTTTTTTTTTTTTAAGCCTGAACTACATTCTCTGAATGGTCTGGTCTTATGCGTCTTTTTATTCTCCTTAGTACATACACATCACAGTGCTTGTTCCTAAAGTACACATGCACTAAATGTCACAATTAAATTATTTTCCCTTCAGATCTTCCAGCTAATAATTTTTATTTTTATTTTTTTGCCTCACAGGAACTCAATTGGTCCTGCTTTCATTTCCTTTGTAATTATCCCTTTGTAACATATCTTTGGAAGCTAAGACATTATTTGAGGTTTAAGGCACCAAGACTTTGGTGATGGTGATGATTTAATCTCCACCTAGGCAGGACTGTTTGGGCTTCGTGTATGGTTATCTGTTTTGCTATTTGCAAATCCTATTGAACTGAAGTAGGTACAGTCCTATGACACGAGTCCTCCCTGTCCTTACTGCTGGGGGAGATGGTTGGGTTGATTTGTGAGTCTGATTGACTGGGCTGTGAGCTGGCCCAGCATATACATCAGCCTGCTAGGCTCTCTGATTCCCATGCTATTATTGTGGATGAGGTGATTGGAAATGGCTCAAGACCTTTCCCGGCAGTGATTTACAAAGGACTGAGACAGTGTTACCCCTCAGGTAGACTCCTCTGACACACTTGGCCCCGGCAATAGACCATTGCCTGTTCAGACTCTTCCTCACAAGAGTTATGAAGACAGTGTGACTGTAGGGGCTGGGTAATCCACAGGGCAATAGCTACATGAAAATGTGTTAGAAGACTCGTGAGAACATCAGGTCAGAACAGAACCTTGGTTGGACTCCTTCTTCAATTTAATCCACCAAATACTCCAGGTCTGGATGCTTGGGAAATAGGAGAATGAAGCAAGGCTCCTGCCATCATGACATCATCACAATCTCTTTGGGGCCACGTCTCCCTAAAGACAGACCCATGTACCCACAATTAGAGCTATATACAGTGTTTAGGGGGAAATAAAAATGTGGTTAACTGTGCCTTCTGAAAAAGGCTTTTAAGAAATAGAATTCATCAGGTAAGGAAAGGTGATGGAACATTCCTGGCAGAAGTAACTGCATGCACCAGCAAGTTCTTGCTCGAAACAATGTGTAGTGCCTTTCTGTAATATTCCTGATAAGTAGCTAGCTGGATTCCTCCAGTAATGGGGAACTTAGGACAATCCATTCTATCTGCACATTGCTCTGGTGATTTCACAGCTTTTCCTTCTATTGAGTAGAAATCAGAGTAATTTTTTTAATGTTTCTTTTGAGAGAGAGAGGCAGAGGGGAGAGAGAGAATCCAAAGCAGGCTCTACACTGTCAGTGCAGAGCCTGATGCAGGGGTCAAACCCACCAACCATGAGATCATGACCCGAGCCTAAACCAAAAGTCAGATACTCAACCAACTGAGCCCCCAGGCATCCCGGGAGTAATTTATATCCATTGGGTACAATGTCCCCAAAGCCCCAAGGAATGAGTTCAGTGCATCTGTGTTATGTAGGTCCTATTGCATTCTTTTTCAACAAATGAAGTGCATCCTACTTTTAAGATTACAAAACATTGCTGAAAGAAATGTAATCAGACCTAAGTAAATGGAAAGATGTTCCATGCTCATGGATCAGAAGATTTAATACTGTTAAGATGGCAACATCCTCCAAATTACAGATATTTACAGATTATACAGATTCAGTATAATCTCTATCAAAATTCCAGCTGGCTTCTTTGCAGAAACTGATCAGCTGACTCTAAAATTCATACGGAAATTTAAGAGACCCAAAATAGTCAAGATAATTTTGAAAAAGAACAAATTCAGCAGACTCACACTCCCTGATTTCAAAAGCTGCAAGACAGTGTATAAGGATGGACATATAGATCAATGGAATAGAATTGAGAATTGTAAATAAACCTTCATACTTATGGTTAATTCATTTTCAACATGAATGCCAACACAAATGGGTAAGAATAGTCTTTTTAATAAATGGTATTGGGACAATTATATAGCCATATGCAAAAAGATGTAGTTGGACTCCTACCTCATACCATATAGAAAAATTGACTCAAAATGGATAATAGGCTTAAGTGTAAGAGCTAAAATTCACCTTTAGAAGAGAGTTTAGGAGCAAATCTTCATGACATTGGGCCAAACAAAGCCTTAGACATAACGCCCAAAAGCACAAGTGATAAAAGAAAAAATAGATTGGACAAAAGTAAACAACTTTGAGCTTCAAAAGGTACCCTCAAGAAAGTAAAAAAAAAAAAACAAAAAACCCAAAGAGTGAAAGAAGATATTTGCAAATCATATCTGATAAGAAATTTGTATCTAGAAAATATAAAGTACTCTTAAAACTCAATAAGACAATTTGATTTGGCTACATTAAAAATGGGCAAACAGTCTGAATAGACATTTGCCAAGAAAGATATGCAAATGACCAATAAGTACATAAAAAGATGTTTGACATTAGTAACCATTAAAGCAAACTAAATCATAATGAGGTACCATTTCACATCCACTGGAATGGTTATTTAAAAAAGATAAATGTTGGTGAGGATGTGCAGGCATTTAAAACCCTCATATACTCCGGATGGGAACATAAAATAGCACATCTGCTTTTTTTTTTTTTTACAAATAGTTTATTGTCAAGTTGGTTTCCATATAACACCCAGTGCTCATCCCCACAAGTGCCCTCCTCCATGCCCATCTCCCCTCTCCCCTTCCCTCCCACCCCCATCAGTCCTCAGTTCTCAGCATTCAAGAGTCTCTCATGGTTTGCCTCCCTCCCTTTCCCCCACCATTTCTCCCCTTCTTCTCCCCCATGGTCCTCTGTTAAGTTCCTCCTAATCCTCCTATACGTGCAAACATATGGTATTTGTCCTTCTCTGCCTGACTTATTTCGCTAAGCATAACACCCTCAAGGTCCATCCATGTTGCTACACATGACCAGATTTCATTCTTTCTCATTGCCATGTAGTATTCCCTCATATAGATAAACCACATCTTCTTGATCTATTTGTCCATCGATGGACATCTGCTTTGAAAAAAGTTCTGTAACCTCCTCAAAAGGTTAAACAGAGTTACCATACGAGCCAACACTTCTATTCCTAGATATATATCCGAGAGAAATTCACACAGAAACTAGTACAAAAGTAAAAGCATTCATAGCAACATTATTCATAATAGCCAAAAGAGTGGGAACAATCCCAATCCTTCAACTGACACCTGGATAAATGTGGTCTATCCATACAGTGGGATGTTATTTGGCAGTGAAAGGAATCGAGTACTGATGCGTGCTACAACATGGATGAATGTTGAAAACATGCTCTCACTAAGGAAGCCAGCCACGAAAGGCATGTTGTATGATTCCATTTATATGAGAGTCTAGAATAAGCAAACCTATACAGAGAGGAAGCAGATCAGTGGTTGCCACAGGGCCGGAGGGAATGGAGAGTGACTGCTACTGGGTACAGGGTTTCTTTTGGGGGTGATGAAAATGGTTCTAAAGTCCATTATGGTGACAGTTGCATAACTCTGTGAAAAGACTAAGTTGCACTTAGTTGCACTTTAAGTTATGAATTTCATGCTATGAGAATTCTATCTCAAAAAATATATATATCTGGAAAATGAAAAGAAAAATGCATGAGAAGAGTGCCATACCCAGACTCATGCTTATTCACAACAATAGTTCATGAGATGCCAGTGTGTGTGTGTTGCCCATGTGGTTAAGCATTGGCCTGTTAGACATTTTCTTTCCAAGCTGAGTCAATAATAAGGTTAAGAGCTTGAAAGGTGAGGGTTCCTTGTCCCTAACATGCACTGGCTCTTATCAAAGGAATGTGAAGATCGTTTCTGGGGTAGTTGCTAAGTGTGTCTCTTTTGTATTTCCAGACATCCTCCGTGAATTCAACCCTAACCTGAAGGGCTTCTCTACTGGTACCGGGAAAGAAAACAGTGCTGGAGCCTTCCTAAATCAGGCTGTGGCAGGAGCCCGAGCTGAGTAAGCAGGGGAGCCTTGGGGGTGACCCCAGAGGTCCTCTGGGGACCTAGTCAGGAGCTTGGCCTGGACAGGGGTATATGGCTAAAGGGGGGGGGGGGGGCTTGGCCTGAGGGAGAGGTCTGGGGATCAAAGACCAGACTGGCAGGGCTCTCCTGAGGTGTCCTTTACTCTGGGGCACAGAAACCTCCTGGCTCACCCCCAACGCCACCCCAGGAACTAGTCACAGTTTACTCTGATGCCAGGTATATGCTTTGAGCAAATTACTTTGCCTTGTCTAGAAATCTCATATCCATAGAAGACATTGGTGAGAGGGCTCCGTCTGAGTTCCAGTTTTTATTACTCCTTTAGTGATGCATCTTTCGTGTCTTCTTCTCCCTGCTTTCCTCAGACATGCTCTCCAACAGCCTTTCCGGGCTCTCAACTTTGCACCCTTCCTGGGTCATTGAAGGAGCACGGGTCCTGGGAGGAAGCCCTGAGTCTGAGTCCTAGCTCACACATCCTGCCTCCCCAAGCCTTTGCCTCCGAGATGGGGCTGGCTCTGAAGCTCTCCTATGGGATGGCTATGGGTCTCTGTGCTGTGTTGAATGTGAATGTTCTGGTGAGCTGTAAATTGTACACACTGGCTGGGTCACGATTATGGTCCCAGCAGCAATGCAGCAGGACCGCGGGACCCACCTGGGTGAGTTGGTAGAGAGGGGTCCATGAACACTGCATGGCAGGTTCCTGAGAACAGGGTAGGCTTACCTGGGTCCTACGCCTCCATTTCTCTCCATGATCCTGAAGCCTGGGATCTTCGGATTTGCTACCTAGTCAGAGAGAAGTAAATACCACCACACTGAATCTAGGGAAAATATGGAAAGACGCTCTCTGTTTCTTTTTTTTTTTTAAGTTTGTTTATTTGAGAGAGCGCATAAGTTGGGGGAGGGGCAGAGAGAGAGAGAGAGAGAGAGAGAGAATTCCAAACAGGCTCTGCGTTGACATGGAGCTCCAACTCACAAACTGCAAGATTATGACCTGAGCCAAAATCAGGAATCAGACACTTAACTAGCCACCCAGGTGCCCCTATCCTCTCTGTTTCTTAATCCTATTTTTCTTCCAGAATAATCCCAAACCTCTTTACTTATATAGCTCTTAAGGATTCTGTTTGGTTCCCAGATTCCCTGACATCATTTGGCCAGTAGATTCAATACCATCCCAAATCTACTAGCCACCTGGGTAATTCTTATTTACTCACAACAGGAACAATCCAAATGAGAGATTTTCCAAAACTTGATCAACTTTATAATGAATTCTGTGGCTTCATTTCTCCTTTTGGTGAGAGAAGGGTGAAAGGCTATCGATAGGGGCGCCTGGGTGGCTTAGTCGGTTAAGCGTCTGACTTTCGCTTAGGTCATGATCTCGCGATTTGTGGGTTCGAGCCCCACGTCGGGCTCTGTGCTGACAGCCAGCTCAGAGCCTGGAGCCTGTTTCAGTCTGTGACTCCCTCTCTCTCTGATCTCCCCTGCTCACACTGTCTCTCTCTCTCTCCTAGAAATAAAAAAAAATTTTTTTAAATTAAAAAAAAAAAAAAAGAAAGGCTACCGATAATGCTGCCTAAAAATTGTGGCTTTAATATTATCATACTGTTGCTTTTTCCCAAAGCACATGTCAGCTAGTAGTATCAAGAGAGACATTTTCAAGCATGATTCGGTCAGGGTGGCATCCAAGAATGAAACCTTTGTGGAGAATATAAAAGTAAGCAAAACAGAGTATGATTCATATGGATTCCTCCCCTGCTCTCCTCAAGGCGTGGGGCTCTTTTGTGCAAGGAATCCATTTGTCCAAGCACATCCTGAGCTGTAGGAAGGAGTTAGGGATGATTACACCCAGATCACAGATGATGAAACTGTAGCACAAAGAGGCAAAGTGCCCTGAACAAATGCATCGACTCAACCACATGGTCTGTTGTCCTTGTGCCCTGAAGGCTTTATCCTGAGTCCAGTAAAAGGCCCTCATACCTAACAGCAGTGTCCAATGTACAAGGTACCTTCCTGTTTACTATCCCTGTGTTCTGTGTGGTTATTGTGAGTTGGACAGAACAGAGGTCAGATACTCATGTTTTCTTAATGAGGATATTGAGGCTCAGAGAGGTCAAGTAATCAAACTCTGGCCCACAGAGCAAGTGCCCTGATGGCTTCAGACTTACAGATGAGGAAACCAAGGCTCAAAGAGGTTAAGTGGCTTATCCAAAATTCCCACCCGGGCTATCTGATACCTAGGTCGCTGTGATTAAGACCAGGCTGACTGGGCTAATAGTTAAGAGAGGAAGAGATTGGGGCACCTGGGTGGCTCAGTTGGTTGAGCATCCGACTCTTGGTTTCAGCTCAGGTCATGATTTTGTGGCTCATGAGATCAAGCCCCATGTTGGGCTCTGCAGTGACAAGTGCAGAGCCTGCTTGGGATTCTCTCTTTCCTCTCTCTTTGCCCCCCGACTTATGCTTGCTCACTCTCTCTCAAAATAAATACATTGGAAAAAAATTTTTTTTAAAGAGAGGGAGAGATGACACCCAACATTTTCCTGCTGGGACTGTGCCAGAGACTGGTGGTGGTGGTGGTGGTGATTCAGTGGATCATTTCTCATGTGGATGCTTACCACACGCTGCTCTAAGTTCTTGATTTCATCCAACCAACAACTCAGTGAAGAAAGTTGCTTACCATCTCCATCGTACATAGGAAAAAACTGAGGGTCTGTAAAGTTGAGTAGTTTGTCAAGGCCTCACAGCTGGTCAGTGGCGGAAGCAGGATTCAGCCCCATGCTGTGTGGCACCAAAGATGGCTCTTACTCCACAAGGCTCCTTTGCTCATCTCACTCCTTGCTCTCCACGGCCGTCTAGGGGAGGGAGGTTTATCTCCATGTTTATAGTCTCTGGGGACAGCAAACTCAAGTTACATACCCACAGTTAGCAGGAGACAACTAAATGTCAAACCCAAGTGTGTCTGATTCAACCATGTCACTTTGAGGGTGAGGGTACTCCTGAGGCGGAGCTCATGGCACCCAGAAATCAGGTTCATACCAAGCCGTGAGTAACATGAAATGCACATGCAGCCTCTGTCTGCCCCAAATGAACCTGGCTTGGAAGAGAAAGAAAAGTGTTTCATCAAGTAGGCCAATCAGGAAACATTCCAGAGTCACCCCCTCGTGTGTGAGTGCTCTGCCCTTCCCAAAGCGCAGTCAGGACCCCCCCCCCCCACCTCCCTCACACCTCCGGTGGAGACTGAATGGGAGAGGTGCTCTGGGCAGGAACAGAGCCTTCGGCCCAACTATCTGCTACGTATTTGGTTCCTGCTGTCCCTACAAAGTCCTCTCTCAGCCCCGCTTCATAGTCCTTGCTTCTCAGGTGACTCCTTCCTATGTGCCCACAGGGATTTACCTGTTCAAGCCAGGAGGCTGGTGGACCTGATGAAAAATGACACGGTAATTCTGAGGGAAGCACCACGTGGGACCGCCTGAGGTAGGAATCCCCAGAAGAGAGAGTAGACAGAAGAAATCCATGGAGACAGAGAGGCTCAGCTCTGGGGTAGAGGATGGGGCCACATGGGATTCTAGAGAATCCACCTTTAAACACAGCAACAGGGGCATCTGGGTGGCTCAGTCGGTTAAGTGTCCAACTTCAGCTCAGGTCATGATCTCGCAGTTCATGGGTTCGAGCCCCACATCAAGCACTGTGCTGAACATTTGCTCAGAGCCTGGACTCTGCTTCAGATTCCGTGTCTCCTTCTCTCTCTGCCTCTCCTCCACTCATGCTCTGTCTCCCTCTGTCTCTCAAAAATAAATAACTGTAAAAAATTTTTTTAAAAAACCAGCAACAAATGATTTAGTACCTATGACCTGTGACTTATGACCTCAGTACCCCAAAGCCAAAGAACAGGAACTATTCATGTCCATTAAACCCTCTATCCCTGCCATTGTTCAGCGCTTTGTATTTTCCTTGACTTGACTCTGGAGCAAGGCACTTACTTGTTGGTTTCCTATTCATTTCAGAAGATAAATTTTCAGGAAGATTGGAAGTTAATAACCCTGTTCATCGGAGGCAATGATCTCTGTGATTTCTGCAATGACCCGGTGAGTCTCCAGGCCCTTAACTCAAACTCCCCAGGAAAGGGAGTGTCGCCCCGCCTCCCCGATGGCTGGATCAGCACAGCAGGGTTTGGGACTTGGGACTTGTGGCCTGGGATTAACCCTGAAACCAAGAAGACATTCACCTCCAGGGAAAGATTCAACAGACCTGGTTATGAAATTGATCTTGATTAGGTTTCATAACAAGGGAGTCTTATGATATCATTCTAGAAACAAAGATAACATTCCAAGGATCTGGAAAAATCAGGCGTATCTCCATCTAGTCATTATAAGTCAGATCCATTCTCCAGCACTGAACTACCTTACCATCTCCATTTTTATGCCATGATTTGAATAGAAAAGTTGATTTCCCAATGCAAGCATTTAGTCAAGGTTCAGAGCCAAGTCTTTCCGAGTTGATGGGAAACCCAAGAGGCAGGCTGCTGCCTTGTGGGTGTGGTGCTTCTTTCTGGAACCCCAGAATCTCTGAGCTGCCCCCAGCCCCACTGACCGCTCTCCTACCTGTGGCAGGAATGCCTTCCATGGAATCTAGCTGTCGAACATTCCCAGCAATGGACAGCTCTTTAATTTCCTCTGCTTCGTATTATAAGCAGGCACCAATGTTTCTGGTAGTGGCTCTTTGTGTTAAGCCCAACTTGACTTTCTTGTAATTTCTACCTTTTCTGCCTGTGCTAGACATGCCTGCACCTCTTCTACATGGAATCCAGCAGACTTTAAAAACAATAGATTTTCTTAAACATTTTATTTTACAAGCAATTCACACGGGAAGTGCATCAAAGTATAGAGAAAATAATATTCTCTGTAATTAACATCCAGAAGTGCCATGGCTAGCATGTCCCTCTAGCATGTTCTGTGAATGTGGAACCATTGCTTTATTATTTGCTAAAAATAGTATCATTCTGGAAATATTGTTTGGTGATCTGCTTTTTCTCAATAGTGATACATTGGGAAGATGTGTCCTATGTAGGTATTTAGTCTTCCATAAAATAATTCTTAATGAGTGTGTAAGTCACCCATAACCTATATTGACCATACTTTATTTAACTGTCCCCAATCATTGAATACTTAGCTTATATTGCTTCTAATTATGCCTGTTATAAATAATACCAGAATAAACATCCATCTTTATGTACATCCATAATTATTTCCTGATATATATTCTTAATAAAACTTTTAAGCAAGAAGACATGTATGTTTTCCCTAATGTTTTATCATGAAAACTTCCAAACATACTGAGAAATGGAAAGAATTGTGTAGTAAGGGCTTATATATCCACCACCTAGATTTTATAGTCGTTAAATCTGTTAAGCTAATATAGCAAAATGTTATTTTATTAGCTTAATGGATTTATCTATCCATCCATGCATCTTATTTTGGGGGGATTCTGCACATTTTTAATGTTTTGGATGCATATTGCCAAATTGCTTCCAGAATGTTGGTATCAGTTATGTCTATTTCCTCGTTCTCCATCTGTTAATGTATGTTCTTTGTTTTAATAGCTGCTCATCTAATAAATGAAAAAAATTGTCTTGTTTTCAAAATTTGCATTTATTTGATCAGTAAGGAGGAATAAACCTCTATGTAATGCTCATTTGAATTTCTTCTGATAATTCTATGTTATGCCTATTGACTATTTTCTGTTAAGGTATCTATTGTTCTCTTATTGATTCCTAAAAGTCCCTTATATTAAGTATACTAACCCCTTTATCAAATATGTTGCCTATTTGTTGCTTTCCATTTAATTTTGTTTATAGTGTTTTCCGACAAACAGAACACTTTTAACTTCTAGAATCATTTGCCGGGCATGTATCGTATGCCAGGCACTGTACTAGAAGCTAAGCCTTGAGGCTCTGTCCTTAAGGAACACACAGTCAGGGAGGGAGGCACTGCCAACTCACCATAACATGATAAGGAAAATATCATGACGTGGTCATAGTGTTACGGAAGAGAATTCCAAAGTAAGAATTGCTCTGGGAATTTGCATTTTGTGTGAGGGAGTCAGAGGTTTACACAGAGCAGGAGACCTTCCAGCTGGGGCTGGAAAATGAGGGCAGTTGTCAGGCAGAAAGAGGAGCAGCTGTGGAAAGTGGAAGAAGCGGAGAGTCTTGCTAAGCCTGGGAGCTTCTTCTCTGAGGGGCCACCCTGCCCCCATGACCCCTTGCAGCCTGCTTTCCTGGCATCAAAGTCACCAGGGCCTGAGGTTTTCAGGCTGTGATGTGAAGGGCCCACGGTGGGCTGGGGACTGTTGGCGAAGCGGGTAGGGAAGTTGGACCATGGCCCTGCCCCCGCCTTCTTAAACGTTACAGTTTAATTAGTTTGGGCTCTTGGTTAGATTTCAGCCAGAGAAAGGGTTCCGCTTGAAAAAAAAAATTTTTTTTTAAACCTCAAGTATGGAGATCAGAAGAAAAAATGATTAAAATGTTTTTATGCTTAGGGGAGAGGATTCCCAGGACCCCCTTGCCCTCCCATTACCTCCTTAAGTGATTTGATTGGGCCATAGGTCCCCAGGCACTGGAGGCTCTAAGAGTTCAGGCCATAGGACCAGAGACTATTCAAACTGCAGAAATCTTAGAGGTCCTGGGCCCCAACACCCCATGCTAGAGGGGCTCAGAGGTGTGATGTGCTTTAGCTAAGGCCCTGCCTCTCACTAATGCAAAGTGGATCCAGAGCTCTCCATAACTCCATGCAGGAAAAAAGAAGGTTTCCCTGGGCGTCACAGCCACGACCAGCCCAAGGACAGTGGGGTTGGAATGGAGGCTGGGGGCCCCAAAGGTGAACCTTATGTTTCACTGTTGCCTGTTCTGGCTGAAATGCAAGAAGGGGACCCAAGAGAGGAAATGGCCCTGGTCTGCAGAGACATTGGGTAGTGAATGGTGTTAAACATTTTGTCTTCTTGCAGGCACACCTTTCTCCCCACAACTTCACAAACAACATCAGGAAGGCTCTGGACATCCTCCATGCTGAGGTGTGGAAGCTGGTCTGCGCGGCCTCTGTGGAGCTCCACCACGTCCTTCTCGGGCCTCAGTCTTGGTGCAGAGGCAGCACTGGCTTCCTGCCTGCCTTCCCTGGGTGCCAGTGCTGACCATGCTGTTGTCTTGAACACACAAGTGTCAGTGGGGGGAGGAGGGGCAGGAGAGATCAGGAAGTGGGCAGGGCCACCTGAAAGACCAGATCTAGCATCCAGCAGGAGGGGCTGGCCCCAGACCCAGATGAGAGACTGGATCCACCAGCCCTGGTCCTCTTAGGGACTGACCTTGCCTTTCCTTCCTCAGGTTCCTCGGGCATTTGTGAACCTGGTAAAAGTTCTGGAGATCATCAACCTGAGGGAGCTGTACCAGGAGAAGAGGGTCAACTGCCCAAGGCTGATCCTTAGGTAAGAAGGAAGCTTCCCTCCTCCACACCCCCCCCCCCCCGCCCAATTCCCTGTAGTGCCAGGAGACCCTTAACAGAAAGTAATCTCGATTAGTTAGAAAGCCCAAGGACATGTGTGAGAAGTGCTAAGACCACCCTATTTTCTAACCTGACAAAGCCTAACGGGTTTTTGTGACCCAAGCGTCGGCCTCAGCGACCCTCCGAGTATGTGCTTACAACACACCATGTTCCTATTGTCACAGCCGCTCAGGACACTTTTCAGTCCTCAGAGGAGGGAAGAGTAAAGTATGAGGAATGGAGTGGTCCTGCGGGCCCAGGCTCAGGGGCCACCACCAGGTGTATCCAGAGCTCCCCCCAACCCCGCCCACCCAAAAGCCCATCTCCAGGACACAGGGAGCCTCTGTGTGGTGCAGATGCTCCGAACAAGGCACCCACACATGTAGGGCTGTTGTCACTTACTAGAGGAGAGAGAGGACAAACTAGAAGCAGAGTCTAGAGGAGTCTTCCCCGAGCACAGAGCACCCTGCTCCTGGGAAAGCCTCTGAGAAGCCTTCATTTCCAGTCTCCAGAGGCAAGCAAAGGTGGTTCCCTCTCTGATGGTACACATCTCCATGACCTTCAGAAGATCCTTCTAACCCGAGCATGCACATTTGTCACAGCAGTGCTTCCTGTAAGGCCCTCACTGGACCATTAGCCCAGGTCACAGTGACCATGCCCCAGCCCATTCTCCTCCCTAGCTCTGTAGCTCTTTCCAGTGACCCCCACCCCCTCGCCGCCCTGAGCACACCACGTGGTGATTATTCATGTGCCTTTCCCCTAACAGCCCTGACCTCTGTCTGAGTCACCGCTAGCACAGTGGAGGGGCTCTGCGGCTCTTTGCTGAATGAGCAAATGAATAATTCACAAGGGCCAGATTTGCTCTTGGAAATTAAGGGGTACCTTGGCTGCTACCCTGAAGATCCATGCCAGGGCGCACCTGGGGGCCCAGATTGCACAGGTCCCTTGGGGATGGCCTGAGGACACCGTGAGCAAGAGGGTGGCTGCTGGATGACACATGCCTATTAACGCAGCTGGTGTCAGGCATGCTATTTTCAGCTGCTGACTCACTCTCTGGCTCCCGCTTTCTCCAGTCACTGGGCCACATGGGGGGTTTAGTGTCTCCATTTCAGAGCAGCTTACCCAAAAATCTCTTGCTACCAATCACTGCGGGGTTTTTAGACAATTAAAGCAAAAGGTTCAGAGTAGGCATTCGTCAGGTTTGTTCTCAGCTCTGAAATGGCCAAGTCAGACTCAGACCCGCCACCTCTCTGCTGTTCTGTCCCAGTGGTTGAGCTTTCCTTGAAGGTGCGGGTCTGCTCTAAGCCATCCATACTATTTTACCCTCATCCCCTTCGACACAGCAGAGACACGGACTGGACAGAAGTAGTTTATCCAGGAATTAAGAGCGCAGGTTCAGACCAGACATTCTTGAGTTCAAGTCCTGGCTCCCACACTTAGTCTCCACGTGATCTTGAGAAAGTACTTAACCACACGGGGCCTCAGTTTTCTCATCAACACAATGAGGATAATGATAATATAACCTCTTGAAGAGCTAAGAGGATTAAATGCATTATTACCCATAAAGCTCTTGGCACAGTAAACATGAATATGCATTTGCCCCTATTATGATTGTTGTTATTTTTATTATTTAAAAATAGGTGTGCCTTATCTGTGCTGTGTGTCTTCAGACAGTCATAAGGTAACTCAGCTCTGTAAGTCACCCCTGCAGATGTCAGAAGCAACTCTTTCATTTTCAGGAGAAAATCCAGGTCTGTTGAACTCTGTTCGGCTTCCTCTGGTTAGCCAGCCAGGGCCTCCGTTAGCACAAACTTCTGATACCTCTAAATTGAAAAGATTCTGAATCTCATGCATTCCGATGGTGATTTTGATGGGGTAGGACATCTCTTTGGTTTGGTCTGCAGGAACCTGTGTCCCTGTGTCCTGAAGTTTGATGATAACTCCACAGAACTTGCCTCCCTCGTCGAAGTGAATAAGAAATATCAGGTAAGCCAGGAAAGGATTCTAAGCCTGCACAAGACATCGTCTGATCACTCTGGTTAGAAAATGAGCACATGCCTACATTACCTTGACCCCAGCCATCCGGTGTGAGGTTGTGGGGTTACCACTGACCAGTTCCCTGAGAGGCAGCAGGGACTGTAATTTGGTTTATTTGAATCAAGCTGTAGACAACCAAGCCACTGAACACATTTCACCAGATCTCAGCTACTGGCCTTACACACACGCATAAATATTTCCATTTGTCCATGAGAAATGTTTATGAGCTTCCGACTCCTGGCTGGAAAACCCTTTCCATCTAAGAGAGTCTGGAGGATTCGGTGAGATCATTTGCATTTCCTCTGCCCTTCTCTTCTGGGGAAATAGGTGTTACTGGGGAGCACAGGGAGAAAGAAAGTCAGGAGATGATCTCCAGACATCCTGTGGGTTGTTCATTTTGGCTTTTTTTCCAACCGATCTTTGACCAGAGCAACTGGCTCCCTTGACTATCTTGAGTTTCCCCCCAAACAATCATTCAGTCACTCAAAAGGGCAATAGTAGCCTTCTAGCTCTTCTAGAGTAGGCTGCAAACAGCTTCCAGGTGGTTCCATCCTTCAAACCCACGGACTCCTTGGAGCACAATCATGTCCCTGCTTTGCGGCTGCCATGCCTGTCAGGGATATCAGGGCTCAGGGGAACAAACTCCTGTCAATCACCCTCTGGCCCTGGATGACTGGGTGACTCCCCAGCTGTGCCTTCTTCTGCTGTGGGCAGGCACCTCTTCGCCTGGTGAGGAAGTCCATGGCCGGCACCAGGCGAGGGAAGGCAGGCAAGGTCATGGCCGTGAAGGCACAGCTGCTCCAGGTGGAACAGGCTTTTGCGTGTAAGCAACAAAAACCTATGCAGCGCCGGTTAGTTTAAGCCAACGTGTTATACAAGCAGAGTGTCTGGAAGAGCTAAAAAGCTAGGTTCAGAGGCTGTGCCACCAGAAATCACAGAATCATGAAATTCTAGAGGCCGAGCCATGAGGATCAAAATCAGGCAAAGACCCAGTTCAGTGGGAACAGTGTGGACACAAGTGTCACTGCTGCTTTTAGGAGCTGAATGCAGTGCCGCCCTCAGCAGAAAGGATTCTGTGCTGTGCGTTTTTCTATCACTAGCTGGGCCTGCCGTTCCCAGGTCTGATCTTGGTGACCACTGGGATCCTGGAGGAGCTTACACGTCAGTCACAGCAGACCATCAAGCCAACTCTCAGAATCTTCTCACTCACTACCTTCTGCAAAAGCTATGGTTCCCATAACTCTCCATGGAGGTGATCATTGCATTAATAGCTACCGTGTGCCAGGCCTTCTAGACACTCTTTGATTTCTCAAGGGATGCACGGTTCTGCTGTGCACCATTGTGGCTCATCCACAGGGCAACCAGCAGCACTGGAAGGGATCTAAGGGATGGTTCAGGCCTTGCCAGGCACCCTCAATTTACAGATGAGGAAAGAGGTCCAGAGAAGGAAGGCATCTTGCTGAAAGTCACACAGCTACTTAGTGGCATTGCACTCTCTTTCTGGCTGACCCTGGGAAAATGAAGTACGTGGTCCTTCTGAAATGCCCCTACTAATGTTCCTGACTTCCCTCTCCAGCCAGGGTCCTGGCCCCATATGGTAGAAATCTGGCAAGCAGTGAGATGGCAGAGGCTGGTGAAACTTGGAGCCAGAATTAGGATAACTGGTCCTTCTGGAACCGAGCCCAAGTGGGAACCGTGGGAGTAACAGCGCTGTTTCCCTCCTGGACAGATCTGAAGGCCTCAAGTGTACACGTACAGGACTAGGCACACGCACACACACACACACACACGCACACACACACACCATGCACAAATGATAGAAATGGGCACCATTGTTGATTCACCTTTGATTTTTCTAAACAAATGTAGGGCAGAAATAAATTAAATGTAAGGATTTTCCAAAAAAGTCATTTCATCAGACTCATACCCTCTCCCCTCCCAAATGCCCCTTGCCCCCGTCTTTAATCAGAAACTTTAAAAGGAGATCGAGCTGATGGTCTGGGGTTTTTCCTTATCTTTCCTTTTGTTTTTGGTTTTGGGTTTTTTTTGTTTTTGTTTTTTTCCCCCACAGCGTGGGTCAAATATATGCACTGGCAGCAGGGGGTGGGGGCAGGGACTGAGATGAAGACTGATCTAAAAAGTAACTAGTTGGTTCCAGGATAGGTTGAGATTCTGTTACAGATTGATTGCACTCGAGGGTCCGACTCTGTTTAAACTCTACTACTGCAGAGAAAAAGATTGCGCAAAGCCCAGTGCAGCGAGGCCCCTGACCCCTGCCCCCTTTGCCTCCTGCAGGAGGGGACTCATCAGCTGGTTGAAAATGGGCGATACGACACAAGGGAGGATTTTACAGTAGTCGTGCAGCCATTCTTTGAAAAAGTGGACATGCCAAAGACCTCGGTAACGAAAGCAGTGATCATGGGTAAAGGGGAGACATACACAGTGTCCCGCCGGTTTGGAGTGTCATTTCTGTATCCGACGCCCCTATAACATGGCCCCCCTTTTCTGCCCTACGACCAGGAGGGGTTGCCCGACAACTCTTTCTTCGCTCCTGACTGTTTCCACTTCAGCAGCAAAGCTCACGCTCACGCGGCCAGTGGGCTCTGGAACAACATGGTAAGATGACCGAGCTCCGGACAGTTATTCTCCCTCTGAGAGGAGAACGACTCTGGCAAACTTCTGAAGGAGTTCAGAGGCCCCTTGCTCAGGCAGTGTGCATCCCACACCGCAGTGATGACAAACCGCATTCCCTGCACCCCTCCCTCCTTTCCCCCAGCCCTGACCTGCCTCCTGACCTTTCCATTCTTACCACCTCTCTTCTGCTTCCTGCCTTAGCTGGAACCTGTTGGCCAAAAGACAACGCAGCATAATTTTGAATACAGGATGAATATCACATGTCCGAACCAGGTAGAGTGGGAAGTTCTTCTTTGCAACAGGTCTATTTATCTGAAGCATCTTTTCCAGGCTTTTTTTTTTTTTAATGTTTTTATTTCTTTTTGAGAGAGAGAGAGAGATAGCATGAACAGGGGAGGGACAGAGAGAGAGGGAGACACAGAATCTGAAACAGGAATCCAGGCTCTGAGCTGTCAGCACAGAGCCCTACATGGGGCTTGAACCCACGAACCGTGAGATCATGACCTAGGCCAAAGTTGGAGGCTTCACCGACTGAGCCACCCAGGTGCCCCCTAGGCTTTTGAAGCCTCTCAGTGAGGTTTCTCAGCTCATTTCACCCCCAGATCCCACCCCCACCTGAGACTCCAGTAACCATCCACAGAGCCCTGTCTGGTTGGACCGTGAGGGGTGACAGCCCCCGGTGGCCAGAGGCCCTAGGGTGCTCCTTTGTCCATGTCCCTGGGATTCCTATCACAAGTACGGGCTGCACACAGTTCTCTCCAGCTGGGAAGACCAACGTGGCAATACCACTCAGCTCTCATTTTGGAGATCATCAAGGACAGGATGGGACAGAAGGACACCCTCTGTCTGTGTAGCTGCTGCCTGCATGGCGGGATAGAAAGGGCAAGGAACTGAGACCTGGAATAATATCTGCAAGGACAAGGGTCGGGGGTGGGGCTGCTCAACTGGAAGTCAGAGCTAGGAAAGCAGACATTAACTGGGAAGGCAGAGCAGAACCAGACCCCCATGCTCACTCACCGATTTTCAGGAAGATTCTTGGATCTCTATAAGCTGTTCCCTCACCTCTATGCATGCCTCTGTATTCCCAGAAGGGTCCCTAGGCTGAGCTGGGGCTTACATGGGGCAGGACCTCAAAATCCTGTCTTTCCTTGCCTGGGAAGAGTGGGAGTGGCATGGGGGTGACAAGGGGTCTAGGGAGGTGCTGTTGGGAAGGGCAGAGTCAAGAAGGGGGGTGATGCAGCTGCCCCAGCCAGCTGCGTGGGAGCTGAGAGCAGACTTGCTTCTCCGGAGCCACTACAGGGTTTATTCTAATAGTTCCTACGAGTTGGGGTTGCAGAGAAGGCCCAGTGCATCCTGGGAGGGAGCCTGCAGTGGTGGGCCCGGCAGGGAGGGCTGGGAATGTGGGGCAGGGGCGGCCCCAAGTGTTGTGCGGAAAGCAGGCGGGATTTGCTGCGTTGCTCACTGCGCTCTCCTCACAGTTCTGGCCGTTTCTGAGCACCTACAAGAACAGCGTGCAGGTATGGGCTTGTTTCCCCTTCGGCTCTGCAGGCAGCCCCCGAGCTGAGGCTGCCCCCATAAGGCGGGTGGGAATGCGGGCCAGGGTCCTGAGGGGTGGCCGAGGGAAATTAACTCTCTTCTGTGAGATCCGCCACCTACACTTTCAGACAGGGTGGCAGGCAGAATAAGCCACACTGGCTGATCGCAGCCCAGGGGGAGGCCAGCCATTCAAATCACAGCCCCATCAAAGACATACGTGAAGATAGAGTTCCTCTTCACAGAAGCGGAGGTGGGGGGGGGGTGAGGGCCCTGAGTTCATGCTCTGATTCTTGCATTGGATGGGGCGGGTTCTTAACTCAGTTAGTGGAGAACCCAGCCTGGGATCACCTAAGGAGCCTTCTTCAAGGGCCCCCCCGGGTCCCTCCCCAGGGTGGGACCCAAGAACCTGTGGTGGGTAAAGCTCCAGGTGAGTGTGACACCCAGCCAGCCTCTCAGGTCCCTTTCAACCCTGAGAGTCTAGGATTTGTTCTGTGCCTGTAGGGTCCCGGGAGTGAGCTGCTGTGCAGGGACAGAGCCCCTTCTGCCTCGCCGCCCACCTCAGGTAAGCCCCTAGTGACCCACCAGGTCCCGGGGTCCCTCCACGAGGACTCGGAGGCCAATAAGTGCTCTGACAAGACTTGGCATATGTAACTAAATGACACAGTTAGGGCTAGTGCTTGCTTCCTGTCTGGGTGCTTGCCTGGGATGGGTCCCTGCTTTGGCCCCCTCTGCCCGACAGCAGTGCCATTAACCAGCAGGATGCATGGTGGCCAGGCCCGGAACTGTTTCCTGCCTTCTCATTCAGCCCCTTGAGGGGAGCACTAGCCAGAGAGCCACGTGAGCTCCCCTTCCCCCCCCGTGCTGTGACCTCACTGAGGCCCAGAGGTGGGGGCGGGGTACCCACGGAGTCCCAAGGGCGGGCCAGCTCTGTAGAGCGTCCTGTGGCCCCAGACTCTGCAAATTTCTTTTTTTTTTTTTCTCATATTTTTTTATTTTTTTATTTTTTTATTTATTTTACAAATAGTTTATTGTCAAATTAGTTTCCACATAACACCCAGTGCTCATCCCCACAAGTGCCCTCCTCCATGCCCATCCCCCTCTCCCCCCACATCCACCAGTCCTCAGTTTTTGTCAGCATTCAAGAGTCTCTCATGGTTTGCCTCTCTCCCTTTCCCCCACCATTTCCGCCCTTCTTCTCCCCCTTGGTCCTCTGTTAAGTTCCTCCTAATCCTCCTATACGTGCACACATATGATATTTGTCCTTCTCTACCTGACTTATTTCGCTCAGCATAACGCCCTCAAGGTCCATCCATGTTGCTACACATGGCCAGATTGCAGTGTTTCTCATTGCCATGTAGTATTCCATGGTATAGATAAACCACATCTTCTTGATCCATTCATCTGTTGATGGACACTTAGGCTCTTTCCAGGTTTTAGCTATTGTGGAGAGTGCTGCTATGAACATTGGGGTACATGTGCTCCTATGCATCAACATTTCTGTATCCCTTGGGTAAATTCCTAGCAGTGCTATTGCTGGGTCATAGGGGAGTTCTATTGCTAGTTTCCTTAGGAACCTCCACACTGTTTTCCAGAGGGGCTGTACCAGTTTACACTCCCACCAACAGTGTAGGAGGGTGCCCGTTTCTCCACATCCTCGCCAGCATCTAGAGTTCTCTGATTGGCTCATTTTAGCCACTCTGACTGGCGTGAGGTGGTATCTCAGTGTGGTTTTGATTTGTATTTCCCTGATGAGGAGGGATGCTGAGCATCGTTTCATGTGTCTGTTGGCCATCTGGATGTCCTCTTTGGAGAAGTGTCTGTTCATATCTTCTGCCCATTTCTTCACTGGGTTGTTTGTTTTTCGGGCGTGGAGTTTGGTGAGTTCCTTGTAGGTTCTGGATATCAACCCTTTATCTGATATGTCATTTGCAACTATCTTTTCCCATTCCGTTGGTTGCCTATTAATTTTCTGGGTTGTTTCCTTGGCTGTGCAGAAGCTCCAGACTCTGCAAATTTCTAGCCCTACCTTCTAATAGGGAGAGGGGATATGGAAAGGCCCGATGTGATTATTTCTCAGATTTTTGGTGAAAATCCAGAGCCCAGCTCTGAGTGGGCTGAGCACCTGACATTGCACCGTATCTCCGATGGCCTAGTGCCCAGGCGGTCTGTACTCAGGTCACAGCTGGCCTTTCACACAACCACCGGCACTGAAGTGGCCGATCCCACTCTGTCCTGTCTACTCTCCATCTGCCCATCCACCTACCCCTCCCCTGTCCTCCTCCCTCAGCACCTCTCTCCCCGTAGGTCCAGAGTTTGTTCGTTGGGTCCCTTATGGGAAAATTCCGCATATAACCTCTGCCTCCGTGGCCCAAACACATATGCAGGTCACGTTTCTGGTCTTGCTTAAAGCAGGAGGCACTAACCCCGGCTGCAGGTTCCTTCCCACGGATGCAAGTGTGTCCACTTGTCTTTCCAGTGCACACCCTGAGACCGGCAGATCTCCAAGTGGTGGCGGCCCTGGGGGATTCTCTGACCGTAAGGACTCGGGGGCCCCGGGTGGGGTGGGGGCTGTGCCCGTTCCCGGGGCTGCACCCCAGCCTGTGTGTTGCCTTGCACCCCCATCCCGGCTCTGTGATCTGAGAGCGTGGCGGTTTTGCAGCCGCCTTCTCCATCAGGTGTGCAAGAGGAAATCCTTTTCAGGAGTTAGCTCAGTTGACTCAAACAGTGGAGGTTTTGAACACCTAACAACACTTTTTTTTTTTAACAATTGCAAAAATATGTCATTTCAACTCAAAAAAAAAATCTGCTAACCCTACCTGTGTGGGTGCTCCTCTCCCTTTGGATTATACTTTGGATTGGCTCAGCCCAATCATCCCTTTGGATTATGCTTTGCATCGTCATGGAAAGCACCAGACTCCACAATTGTGGCTAAAGTCCTGCTCCTAGTTTCCAAGAAATAGGGCTCTTACCGTCCCCGATGACCGCTTCCTGGCAGCACTTCCAAGTCTCTAAGACTGCCTTACAGAATGTCCCAGAGGGAAAGAGGAGACACATGTAGTTTACAAGAAATCTGTCCGTTGCCCTCCACTCCAATCGATAGGCTCTTTTTTATGCTTATGAAAGAACTTAAAAGTACAGTGTTGCTGGCAATAATATGGCAGTGTGTCACATGGGCAAAGCACTTGGGGGTTTTCGTAGCCACTTTTACAGCTATGATCCAATTTGGTCACTAAAATAATCCTAGGAGATCAGTAGGTCACGTTCTTGGTTCAGTAAGGAGGCAGCTGAGATCCAGGGAAGGCAGATAGCTGGACAGGAGTGTGGCAGAAGGCGAGCCCGGCCTCTGACTCTCAGTCCAGGGTCGGTTCACGCCATGTGATGAGCATAGGGAACTGCCTGCCACCCTTTCCTCTGACTCACTCATTTTCCTTCGTGTTTTGGTACGTGTTCAAAGGCCGGCAATGGAATTGGCTCCAAACCAGATGACCTTTCTGATGTCACCACTCAATATCGGGGGCTGTCATACAGGTAACGTTCACCCTCCCACCCCAAGTTCACCCTCAGAACTTGGATGAGGGGGTTGTCTCTTTTAAACACATAAATACCAAAGAGCCAGGACCTGGTCTGGAAGGGGCGTTCAGAAGGGAAAACCTCTGTCTTTCTGCAAGATGTGATAATATGGTAAGTGGAAAGGATCTTTTTACTGTTGATAACTTTTTTTCTTTAACTTCACAGAAGAAAATGAGGGTCCTTATCAGACTCCTGGGTCAACAAATCCAACATGAAATGCCCACGAAAAGCACAAAGCCTCTGAGTTTTTACCCGCCTATTTGCATGTATATGTGCACATGGAGGCCTCCGTCTGTTTACTATCTCTATGTATTTATCTGTGTTGTTCTGTACTCGCACCTCTGCCTTTACATGCATGTACACATCTTTCCAGAAAACTCTGAAATGCAACACACCACTTCAGGAGGAAATGAGCAGGACAGACTCACAGCCCCTGAGCCCTTCCTTCCTGTGTGCCTATAAGATACCAGGCACTGAGGCCTGTGGGCGGTGGGCAGGGGATGTATGGGGAACATAAGGAAATGCCATGCTCAATTGGCAAGTGCTATTCCAAAATGAAAGATCCCCGCCCGAGGTCTACATAAAGAGAGAAGAGGGAATAATCAACCCTGCCAGTGGGGAGGAAGGCTTTGCAGGGAACGTGGGAATGGACAGATTAGCAATTAGATGGAGAGAAACAGGCATTCCAGACGGGGAGTAGAAAAGCTCACGGCGCCTCAGGTGAGTAGGTGGACGTGGGTGGGTTTTCTTGTTTCTTTCTTTTGCAGTGAAGTTTGCATTTGTGGATGCTTCACAGTAATGGGCAATTAGCTCAGAACTCCAAACAACTAGAACAAGGCCAGCCAGGAGAGGGCAGAGTGCTAAGGAGAAGTTTTGCAGCCAGACAACACACTGGCCTCCTCCCTTTTCTTACCAGTGAATTCAAACAGAACGTTTCGTCCGGGAAAGTGAGAGGGAAGAGTGTGGGGATGATGGAGACTATGGGAGTTCCCTGACCAACTCCGAGGACAGCCCCAGAGGGGAGGAGGGAGAGAGGGCCCTGGGCGTGGCTAGCAGGACACCATTCACTGAAATAAATGGCTCCCAGCTCCCAGAGGGGCCCCCAAGTTCCCCCAGACCCTCAGCTGGGTAGAGGGGCTCCAACCCTGAACCAGAGCCTTGCCTTCTGACCACTGTGCCCCAAATGTTACTGAGGCTGTGAGAACAAGAAAAGCCAGAGGGAAAGCAAGCAAGCAGAGCTTAGGACAGACAATCCAGAAAGGATGGGAGCAGCCCTGCACTGTCTTAGCTGGAAAAGGGATGGCTTCAGGCCACAGTGTGAAACAGAAAGTAAGATAGACAAAGGACCAGCGGGGGTTAGAGCCACACCTGGTGGTGCAGCCTGCAGAAATGGGGTGGTGTGCCCTCCCCCCTCAACTGGCCAGATTCCTGGGCTTTAGGTACAAACAGGCGATCTTCTGCTAAGTGTTGCAAGAGCCTTTGCTCTTCTAGTTCTCCCTACAGGGGAGGTCAGGTGTGGCTTAATGTTTCAATCTTGTGTGTTCCAGTGGCTGCTGTGTCTTTAAACCCTTTATTCTAAATGTTTCAAATACCTGCCCACCATCCACATGTGTTAAGGATGGAAGCTCTAGGTCAGAGCCTGAGATACAGTTTGACCCTTTGGTAATATAAACAGTGTTCCCCAAAGAGTGTTCCGTGGAACACTAGCCTCCTGCATTTTCCTGACAAGAGTAAAATTCTTTGTACCGGGGAGGGAACATCACCTACTGTATCCTTCCTCTGGAGAACTCACATGTGTGTTAGCATATTAAAGGCTCTGAGAAGCCCTGCAAGGAAGACGCTTGCTTAAATTGTATCTGTTTAATCCAGTGTTTCTCTCAATCCTGGAAATTTTTCTTTGTTCACAGTAGGTATTAGCACCCGCCCTCACCTTCCCCCTCACCCCCACAACCCCTGGGAAATGTCCATGTAGTAGGCTGACCTGAGAAAAGCAATTTTCTGAAGCCATTAAAGGTTCTGGATTGGAAGCAATAGGCAATGAAAGATTCCAGGTAAATTAAGAATGTAATTTCAGCCTCTGCCTCCAAGGAGACAGGAAGTGGAGAGAGGGGACCACATAGAGTTGAACAGGGACGATGACCCAGAATTCTTGGGAGATGGGTTGCTATGAGCAGGGCCTGCAGCTGGAGCTTTGGCTGTGACTATTTCCAAGGCCTCTTGATCTGTGAGAGCCACACAGCAACGACAGGTGCCAGCTTTAGCTAGCTTAACTATGTGGCGGGCCCTGGTATTTAGAGCATTGCTTTTTCTTCTGCTGACATAAGTTTGCTTATTGAGGGCCACCTGAGTGGCTCAGTCAGTTGAGCCACTTGATCTTAATGCTTGATCTTGGCTTGGGTCTTCATCTCAGGGTCGTGAGTTCAAGCCCTACATCGGGTTCCATGCTGGGCATGGTGCCTACTTACAAAAAAAAAAAAAAGAAGTTTGCTTACTTGGCATCAAAAGACCAAAATAAAATACTTACCAAAAAAAGCTTTTTGTTTTATTTATTAATTAGGAGTTCAAGCTCACTGAAACTCCTTCCACACATGTCATTGAGCATCTACTCTGTAATTCTCTGTGCACAGTGGGTGATGACGGATGACCAAAACCCAGCCTTTGAACTCATGGTTTAATACAAATTACTTTAATTGAAAGGAGCTCCTACTAAGGGACTCTTTCTCACAGGTCTGTTTTCTTGCATGTGTCACATAGTTCTGATCACAACGAGGGCTTAAATATTTTTGTTCCTCTGTACTTATTTGTGTAATTCTCTTTTCTCCTAGAAATGTGCACCCAGAGATTTCTGTAGCCTATTGGTGTTGATTAGCTATGGGATTTTAGAAGAAAGATACTTTTAGACAAGAAATTACAATAGAAAGTTCTTGATGTCTGTGTGTAGGTATATCTCTAAGCTTGTGTTTACAGATTTATTTTTTTATTTTTTAATGTTTATTTTTGAGAGAGAGAGAGCGTGTGTGCAAGCAGGGGAGGGGCAGAGAGAGAGGGAGACACAGCATCCAAAGCAGGCTCCAGGCTTTGAGCTGTGAGCACAGAGCCAGATGAGGGGCTCAAACTCATGATGTGTAAGATCATGACCTGAGCCAAAGTTGGGCATCTAACTAACTGAGCCACCTAGGCTCTCCTATGTATATATTGAAGAAGAAAAGGAGGCAGAGTTAGAACACAGTGATTGGAGGAGGTACATGGTTTTCTAATTCCCTGTCAAGTATAAAGTATTCTGATTAAATGCTTTTAGCCCAAAGAAAGAAGGATCAAGAAGCAGCTAAAGCAATTGGCTTCATGCAGAGTTGGAAAAGAATTAGAAGCTCAAATAAATGTCCAGTCACTGGCCAAGCTGGGTTCAGACACTGATGAGAGTTAGGAGAGAGACAACTGGGTGAGGGAAGAGCAGCACTCATAGGGCTTCTTTCTCTCTACCCCCTGGGGCTGCTGAACCTCTGACTTGACCACCCTAGTATGAATTAGTCCTCTTCATTCCAAGCATTTCCTTGAATGAAGAACAGCCATGACTTTGATTCATGGCCTGTCCTTTGGAAGTCTATACTGGTGGGCTGGGTGCTGATGTTATGTTCTCAACATCTATTGACCTGGAATAATATGCTGGCATTGAGCAGGGGAAGGAAAAAAAGACAGTAAATACAGTACATCTGAACATTAGACTTTGTTAAAATAGAAATACTTGTCTCCTGGCCTCCCACATGTATTCAATTTAAATGCATGAAAGGAAATGTAATTTTGAGTGTGTGTTGAGGTTAGATTGAGCACCATGGCATTAGATTCAAGTAGATGAAATCAGATTGGGCATTGGAAGGCAGTGAGAGGCCACCCCCTGAACCTCCCAGTGGAAGTTACCTCACCACTGGGTAAGGAAGAGCTAATGCATTTTCCAAAGGTTTACAGCTCATGCTGAGTTTTTTTTTTTTTTTTAATGTTTATTTTTGAGACAGCATGAGTGGGGGAGGGGCAGAGAGAGGGGGAGAAACAGAATTTAAAGCAGGCTCCAGGTTCTGAGCTGTCAGCACAGGGCTTGACCCAGGGCCTGAACTCAGACCGCAAAGATCATGACCTGAGCTGAAGTCAGACGCTTAACCAACTGAGCCACCCAGACACCCCTCAAGCTGGTTTTTAGTTACCTTTCAAAAGTTAAGTCACCCCTATGCACCTCAGCTTCATCCTCTGTAAAATGGGGAGAGTTGGATCTACATCATAAGTTTGTTGAAAGGTGTTTAGGTAATTAATGTAGAGAATCCAGTCCATGCTAGGCACATATACTCAGCTAAGTGCTTTCCTTCCTGATTTGATGCAAAAAAGAAATGGCTCTTTCTTGCCTTTAAATCCTAGATTTCAGGGTAACCAACCCTTTGGGGAACTCAGATTTTTCACAGACTTTCTCAACATGAAGAGGTTGATGGGTCTCACACATCTCACAGATGCTGATGGTGTGAGCACTAAGAAAGGTGGGGGTGCCCTCTCCCATAAAGCCTAAGTATTGACTCAGTCTCTCTCACTGGTTTGCTCACTCCCTACAGTTCAGGAGGGGACAGCTCCCTTGAGACTGTGACCACCTTACCAAGTAAGTAACCACCCGTGGCTCAAGTCTGTTCACCAGTTCCCCCTGGCCCCCAGGCTTCCTGGGAGTGCCTCTCAGCTGAGAAAGAGGATGTAACATCAACTCTGCATACACCGTTGAATGGGAAGAGAGACCCATGGACAGGTAGTTGAAGGAGAGGGGGTAAACTTGGAGCCCTGACCCTTGGGTTCAAGCCCTGGCTCTTCTCTGTGCTTGCCGGGTGACCTAGTCACCAAACATTCTGAGCCTCGGGTGTTTTCAACTAGCCCAGCGGGTACAGAGACAATCCAATGAGACAGTGACTATTCCCTATTCCTTGCACTGTGAACTGTGAAAGGAAGAAAAAGGGAGGAAGGGAAGGAGAGAGGGAGGAAGAAAGAGTGAGAAAGAAAGAAGGAAAGAGAAAGGGAGGGAGAGAGGGAAAGAGAAAGAGAAAAGGAAATGGAAAGAGAAAAGAAAAACTGAGAGGCTCTTGCTGCCTTGGTCCACCATGTCATCAGGTCATTTCCATTCAGCCCCAATTCCTGCCGGGCACACCCTCAGCCTCCCTGCCTCAAGATGGGAATGAAGCCCACTCTGGTGAGCCTGGATCAGACAGAGTAGATTTCCTGATCTTCATCTTAAGTTCTTTGTGTCCTGTTCATCCCCTTCTCTCCCAGATATCCTTCGGAAGTTTAACAGAAACCTCAGAGGCTACGCGGTGGGCACAGGGAATGCTAGTGACGCAAATGCATTCCTCAATCAAGCCGTTCCTGGAGCAAAGACTGAGTATGACATTTGGGGAGGAGAGACTGTGGGGTAGAAAGTGGGAGGTGCCTAGTCCCCTTTGAGACTATAATGCTACCTCCATGTGCAAAGGGGACATTCACCCATTTTCAGCGATGATTTGAGAGGCCTTCAGCCACTCTCTTCTGTGGCCAGCGCTGTGACTAAGGCCACAGCAGAGAGGCTCGAGAGGCTCACATTGAGACAGGAGCCACGTGCCTGGAGGCTGAACTCCTGACCTTGCTTCCTGGGTGCCATTTTATAATCATGCAATGAACCAACTAACCTTATCCAAGTTTTAAAACTCACTGTGACATAACGGTGCCGGTGAGATTCACTCTCCCCAAAGCCTCACAAGTGGCAGTCCCAGAAAAGATCAGGGAGGGCCAACATATGAGTGGACAAGCCAGAATCTCTAGCCTTGGAGGTTTCTGGGGCCACATGTCATGGCCTGTCCCTCAGCCTGCTCTCAGCCCCCCAGGAAGATCTCAGGAGGCCCCTCACCCTGCTCCTGGTGGCCCCAGCTGCCCGGGTTTCTGAGCTTCCCACACACTTTCACTTTCCTACTCAGGCCCACACCCTTCTAGCTGATGGGCACAGCCTTTCAACCTGCTCATCCAGCCTGGGAAGACCCTGCTGGGTGGCAGAAACATCTGGGGACAGATGGACCCACCAGCAGGTCCCAGGAAATCATCATGCTGTGGGTGCATCTCACCCATGCTTGTAACAGGGGCCTGAACTAGTGGGGAGCTTGGGAGGCTTGAGATCCAGTCTTTCCATGAATTACCAACCCAGGCACATGTACAGGATGTATTTATTCCCCACCTCTTTCTAACAGAAGCATCTGGCTAAGTTTACCAAAAACAGAACACAAGTAACATGCACATTAGAAAGAAAAATCACAGCCACTTGGTGGTGGGAAGACGGGAAAGAAGCAGCTGTGTCAGTATGAGCATTTCTATAGTTCTTGTGCCTGAGCATCAAACTCTCAGCTTCCTGGCAGCCAGAGTAAAAAGAGAAAGCATGCTAAAACTTTTCTAGATCTGATTTCAGGATCTATACTGGTCCTTCAAAGGAGATAAATGGTTTCCTAGCATAGAATCCCAAAGGAGCCCTAAGAAGACCATGAGTAACCAGTACAGTTGACAGTACCCTTGACTACAGCTTTAGGACAAACATATAATTGGCTTTTCAAAGGGTTATTTGTTGTAATAACTCGTCAGAACAGGCAAGTACCTCCTTGTCCCTGAGCCTCAGGGTCTCTGGCAGTTTGTGCAATGGGGGTAATGCCAAGGAAACCTCCAGTTCAGGCCCTTTAGGAGGAAAAATCCAGGCACTGTTCCTCAGTAGGACTGATTTCCTCTCCTTCTTAGGGAGCTTATGAGCCAAGTCCAGACTCTGATACAGAGGATGAAAGATGACCATGTGAGTCGGATTTACAACTATTTTTAAACACTAATTTTCTAACCCACTGAAGTCCCCAAATGGAATGGTCTGCCATGAAAACTGAGCCACTGTCACTAGAGGCATTTAAGGAGTGGGAAGACAGCCCACATCTGAGGCCCTGAAGGAAATTACATCCATGGTGGGGGGTGGGGGGGTGTCATCATTGATCACAATGATCTTGAAAGTCCCTCCTGATGCTAAGGGTCTGTGGCCAATAAATAAGCCTCTAAAATTCTTTCAGCTCCAAGATTCTGATTCTATTATTTTGAGTGGGCAGGGAAATCTTAGGAGGTTGACTGAATTTCCTAGAGCTGTGGCGTTATTTGCGTGTTTGTTGGAAATCATCAGGGATTTTCCTCTTTCTGTATAGAGAGTGAATTTCCATGAGGACTGGAAGATCATCACGGTGCTGATTGGAGGCAGTGATTTATGTGACTACTGCACGGATTTGGTAATGGGGGCAGCCGGACCTACTCGTTGCTCCTGACATTGACCAGGAGGCTTGGAGGTCCTGTTTGAGAACAGGCCGTGGATCCAAGCCTAAGGCTGTCCAGCTACACCTGTGTGTATGTGCCTGCACAGGTGCACACACACACACTCCTCTTACCCCATGACCCTCAGGCTTCCGGCTCTACCTCCACGTCCCAGGTGGTTCTGGGGGAGCAGGCAGATGTAGTACCTTACTCTCCTCTTACAATTCCAGAGAATCCAGAAAGCAGGGAAACTGTAGACCCCAGCAGTGGGAGGGAGGATGTGCATGTTCACCTTCCAAACTAAAGCTTGTTTTCTGGCTGGCCCATCTTTGGTGACAGCAAGTAATCAACTGGTCCGATTCTGATGTGATGAGCTGGTCACAACCAGGAGTCAGGGGGAGAAGAAGTCCTTGAGGTGGAGCCGGAGGGGGGCCTTCAGCTGCCCCCCTACCCTCTCCCCTGAACCAGCCCCTCACCTCCCTCCTGTCTCTTCCCAGAATCGGTATTCTGCAGCCAGGTTTTTTGACCATCTCCGCAATGCCTTGGACATCCTGCATAGAGAGGTGGGTAGGGGCTCCCGCAAGCTGGACACAACTCAAGCATGTGGGGGGTAAAGGTGGATAGGGCAAGTAGGTGAGATGCCTCCCCCAAAGGAGACAGCCAAGGGCATGGACTCCCCTTTCTAGAGTTTGGACTCTACCCCGAGGAAGCCTATTCCATTTGGAATCAGCACAGAAGGATCTCAAGCTTGAAGAAAAGTAGGCAGCTCTTGTGCTAATCATCTCCTACAGCCACCTGGACATTCCCTGGGGGCAGCAGCACAGCGGCTCCCAGGCTGGGCCCTGAACTCTGAGCCATACGGGCTATATCTAGACCAATCCCCTCTCTGGTCCTGTTCCCAGGAGCTTGTTCTCTTCCCGCACCCCTGTCATGGGAAGCCAGCCCAGCAGCCCAGGGTGGGGGGCACTCCAGCCACCACCGGCTTCACTGGGTGGCCGAGTCCCCTCACTGCCTCAGCAGACTGGGTCCAGGTTGGGCTAGAGGGAGATGGCAAACGGGGCACCTATCTCAGCACATTTGAAGTTTGCTCCCTGATGGCTGAGTGGAGCTGAACCATCAGCAGTTGGATTCCGGTCCGCCATATTGTCCCACAGCAGGGGGCACCATTCATGCTGCAGCTTGAGTGGGTGCCATCGCCGGCAGGGACCTAGGCAGTCATTCTGTGGAGACACCTTCCCGAGACTCCACTCGGGGACAACTGAGCTGGAGTTCTGTAGGGACCCTAGAGCTAGTCCCCACTTCTCAGGACCCTAAGGCAGCTTGAGGAAGAAGCCCCCAGAGCCGCTCTCTCACCTGCAGCCTTCCCCTTAGGTGCCCAGAGCCCTGGTCAACCTTGTGGACTTCATGAGCCCCAGCGTCATGCGGCGGGTGTTCCTGGGCAATCCAGACAAGTGCCCCATGCAGCAGGCCAGGTAGGTAGGTGCTGGCTGTGCCCCCGACAGAGAAGCTCCACCCCCTGGTCTGGCTCACACAGTGGTGACTCTTTGGGGTCTTTGTGACCTGGTGTGTCCATGCCTCCAAGTCTGTAAAAGGGCGTCTTATGTCAAGAGCACCCCCTCCTGAGAGGTTGGGGGTATGGCCCCCCTAACCGAGCCTCAGGATGGCAGGAGAATCCTCTGTGACACGGGAGTCACAAAGGAGAAGGTCAGGGCGGGGACAAAGGCTTGTGTCTGAGAAACAGCGTCGCCCAGCCTGTGAAAAGGGGAAATGCGTAGCGATGTATACGCACGTGGTCAAGTTGGGACAGAAAGTGAGGAAATGAGCCACATAATTCAGTTACCTTTGAGGGGAAGGAGCAAACTGGGGAACTTCAGAAGGGGCGTGTTTTGTTTCCGACGCAGGGTGAGAGGTACACAGGTACACGTTTCATTAATCTTCATGCCTTATATGTACATTTGTTTATGTAAGAAATAGTTTTACAGAACTGACTGTGTGCCCGGCACTGTTCTGAGTGCTGTAGAGATCATATCTATTTTAAAATCAAGTGCATTTCATGAGTGTGAAATAATTCGTGATGACATTCATTCAGATTCATTATGAATTCACAGTTCATGATGATGGGGGCTGCAGTGAGCCACTAGTGTGAACTAAGAAGGTATCTGAGGGCGTGAGCGTCAGAGGCCCCCAGATACATTTTAATTGTAGTCTTAAGAATTAAACATTGAATGTTCATTGCCTAAGTTCGTGTGTTTGGCATAACTTGCAGCAGGCCCGGTGCCGAAGTCGGATACTGGTTCTCTATCCGTATGAGAGGGTGCTTGCTCACGCCCCCTTGGGACTTCATCCCGTCCCTGTGTCAGGCTGGGAACCTGGCCCTGAGAACGGGGCATCGAAGCCGCGGGGCACATGTGCTCCTGTGGGGGAGGGGAGGCTCAAGTGAGCAGAACCGGCTCTGACCAGAGCTTCAGAGCGGGCCCTGCTGCCTCCTTTGTACAGCACTTTGTGTCACTGCGTTCTGACCCCTTGGGAGAGCTCCCAAGATCTGGCCAGGCTGGAGGCCATCACCCAAGCCTACCAGGTGAGACCAAGAAGGACATCATCCGGGGCGCCCTCCCCCTACTCAGTCGACACACCGGCACTCAGAGAAGGGAAGAGCTGATTGGGGTTTGAGGACATCACCATCCGGGCCCCTCCTTCTGCCCCACCTGGCTGAAGTGTCTCAGGGACCTCGGTTAGGGTCATCCCCAAGGGACCCGGGTGGCAAAGCCCTAGCGGCCCAGCTGCCCTTGGCTTAACGCCGTGCTTGGCCTAAAGAGGTCAGTAGCTCTGACCTCATGGGTGGGCCTTTCCCTCCCCTGCACCCTGGAGGCCCAGCTGACGCCATTCCTCCCCCAGTCCTCCCCTCTCCTCAACAGGCAGACCGAGAACAGGGAGGTTGCAGGCTCTGAGCCTGAGGCCGTCTCGAGACCCTTCTCAGGTTTTTATTCCTTGTGGGACTTCCTGCCTGGCTCTTCAGACCTCGCAGTTCCCTTAAAAACAAAGCAAAAAGGTGAACCAACCTGTTTCCAACTCTCTGGAAAGAGATTTGCAGTTACATGTGTTTGTATTCTCAAGGGAAGGGCTGAGTCACCGCCTCGTGCAGGGAGATGGGGGCAGGGATGCTACCCACCACTCCCTTGCTTACCCCACTGGGCTGTCAGGCACCCCAGGGCCTGTGTCCAAAGCCCCCCGCGTGTATCCACAGAGCAGCATGCGTGAGCTGGTGGAGTCAGGCCGCTATGACACACGAGAGGACTTCTCCGTGGTGCTGCAGCCCTTCTTCAGCAACATCCGGCTCCCCGTCCTGGCGGTGCGCTCCCTGCCCTCCCCCATGGGGTCCCTGGGGGAGGAAGGTGAAATTCAAAGCAGAGTTGCCAAGCACTTTCGGAAGAGTGTGAATACAATGGGGAAGAGGCAGGCAGCTCTCCAGATGCTTGTCTGGTCGTACAGCCTCCTTGGGCACCCAAGCTGTGTTCCTACAGGCAGCTGATGTGGGATGTTCTCATTACTACTGATAGCGACCTCCATTTTATTGAGCACCTACTACATGCCAGGCCCTATGTTTGCCATGGTAAACTTTTCACAACTACCTTTGAGAGGAGTGTCTTCACCCCCACATAACAGAGACTCAGAGGTGTGAAATATTCTCCCTATAATCATACAGGGAGGAAGGAACAGAGGGGCAAGTTTTGAACTTATCCAACTTCAGATTATTCACTTTCTGCCACACACAGACCACCGAAGTGATAAAGGAGGGTTCTGGGTAATGGTTCCCCCACCCCCTGGCCATGCTCTCCACCTGACACGTTGAACCAAAGAGCTGTGTGTGTGCACCGGGATGGGGCCTTGGTTCTCTCTGCCTGGGCCTCCATCCTCAGGGCCTCGCCTCGTTGGAGGGGAGTTGGAAGAGACCTTGAGCGCCCCTGATCGCCTGGAGAGATGAGCCCTGGTGTCGGCTTTGCCCAGGGCTGCCCCAAAGCTCCGCCCCGCTCTCCCCACCAAGGCCACTGGAAGCAGCCGGCCAAGGCCTGGGAAGTAGCTCCTGCCAGCTGGCTTGCCAAGACTTCCTTAGGGACTAGGATCTCATTCCCTCAACCACGGCATGGGCTAGGGCATTGCACAACTGTGCCTAACAATAAATGTAACGCTTTTTAAAAACATTAAGTAAGTGGAATTGTGGGGCCAGAAAGGAGAATGGGGGGATGGGGTCACCCCAGGCTATTGATCTGTGGGATGGCTCTTATCTCCCTTTTGCCGTGAGCAGACCTTGCAGAAGGCCAGTGGCTTGGAGCTTCCCTACAGGGGGGAGGGCACCGAGTGGGCAATCCCAGGGGTGAGGCTGGTCAGCTGCAGCCCCCTCTTCACCCTCCATACCAAAAGGATCTTAAATCCATCCCTCTCTTTCAGGATGGGCACCTGGATATGTCCTTCTTCGCCCCAGACTGTATCCACCCAAGTCAGAAATTCCACTCCCAGCTTTCCAGAGCCCTTTGGGTCAATATGGTAAAATAAGTGGGGTGGGTCTTGGGGTTCTAGTCTAGTGAAGCACCAGCACCTATAGAATGGGGCTTGTTCCTGGCCTCCCTTTGCAAGCACGGTGTAGAGGAGCAGTGGCTGGCGCAACTGTAGAGGTCTATAGAACCGAAAATATGGAGTCCTTGGGATTCTCGGATCAACTTCACTCTCTCCTTTGTGCTTTGAGCTGTGAGGAAGGAGACTCCGAGGAATGCCAGGCAGACCCCCCCCCTTGCAGTCATTCAGCGTGTTCTACGTGGCAGCAGCTGGGCAAGGCGGTGTGAGCCATGTTGTCTAAGCCTCTCACCAGCCCCACCAGCCAACGCCTAGGAGTTCATGAGGAAGCCGAATCCTCGAGAAGCAGAGACACTTGCCCAGCACCACTATCCACCGCCGCTCCCCGCCCCACCCCACCCCAAGCAGAGCCAGGAGAGGAAGCCAAACCCCCTGACATGGCGCTGTGAGCTGTCCCGGTGGCCAAGTGCTGCCTGGGAATGTTCACTTCGGTGACAGCAACTCCATGCACCTGATCTCTCTTTTCTTCCCCAATAGCTTGAACCACTAGGAAGGAAAACAGATACCCTGGACCTGGCGGCAAATATATCCCTCTCCTGCCCTTCTCAGGTAACCGGGGAGGACCTGCCTTGCCCCTCTGCAGACACCAGGGCCCAGACCTCGCCCTCCCCTGGGGCTGGCCCACGGCCCCTCTCCTGCGAACCGGAGGACTTTAGAAGGACAGAAGTGGCTGGGAACTAGGGCAGAGAGAGAGCACGGAAGCCCTCCTTTGAGAAACTGGGAGAAGCAGGTGGGAGGGGAAGCCTGGGCTCAAGCAGAGGCAGAGGATCAGCACGGAGCTGCGGGTTCTTGAGAAGGTGGGGGATGGGAGCAAGAAGCCAGAAGTGTGGCGAGGAGGCTCATTTTAGCAACAGCGCTTGGGGCCGCTGGGAAAGTCTGACTGAGGGTCAGGAGCCTTCGTGAGAAGCCAGGCAGCTCCGAAGTCGTGGTTAGTGGTCTCAGAGCCAGGAGTGGAACCTCCCAGCAGAGACCCGGGTCAAAGAAGAGAGCGACAAAGGGTACCAGGGGGCTGTGCGGAGGAGGGGCAAGCAAGACCAGCCTTGCCACTGGGGCAGGACTCAGCTCAGGGCTCCTTTTAAGGAGGAAAATGTTAAGTGGTTGTTAAACTTGATTTCAGGCCTAGGGTGGAGGCAGGTTCCCACTGCCTTCAGCTCCCTTTCCTAGGCCCTGTCTTAATGGCTTTTTAACCAAATAAGGCGGAAGCCAGAGGGCCCTTGGGCGGTCAGCCGTAAAAGCAGAAGGGCCTGACCCAGTCTGGGAGGGCTGGGCTTTCCTGCTGGGCCAGCCGCCTCACCCTCTCCTGCCCTGTGGGGGCCGAGCAGGAAATGGACCCACAGCTCCCCCATGTGTCTACCAGGGGGCAGCCCTGCCCCCACCCACGCTCCCTGTCTGCTGCCTCCCCCAGCCCAGCTTCGTGCCTCATCCGGAGGGAAAGGGCGGCGGGAAGGAGGGATAGGGAAGTGAAGGCAGTGAGAGCAAAGGGCTCAATTGCTAGGTCTAGTGCTTGGAGCAAAGGAATAGTCAAATGATGCAACACAGATGCCTCCAGTCCAGTGGTCAGATCGGCTGAAGGGCCGGGGCGAGGTCCCAGAGGGAAGGCCCTACTCTGCCAGGTGTAGACTGTTTAATTACTCCTGAGCGTGTCCAGGAGTTTCTAGGGGTGGGGTCAGGCAACCTACATAATGGGGGCATCTGGGGATTCAGAGCAGTGGCTGTACACCACACCAGAGGTATTTCAGCATTTTAACAACCTGTATGGCCATTCTGACCATCAGCCATGGAAAATCCTCTCCAATCTGTCTATTGCCCTTCCATTAAATAGGAAAAGTAGGAACTCATTCCAGGGGGCCCTCATTTGCTCTTCCAGCACCCAAACATCTATTAAGTACAAGGTTGGAGCCTAGGTACCGGGTCAGGGAGAGCTCTCTCACCATGGGCCTCAAGGGGGGACCTGTGCCGCTCTCTGCTCCAAACCAGGCAAGGAGCCCCCAAATGGCGCCACTCCAACCGGAATCTTGGGCCACAGTGGGCTCCGCTCCTCCTTCTGGACTGAGCCCAACTGAGCCATTGGTAAGCAGAGGAGAGCAAAGCCAGCCTCTTGGAACTCTAGAAGCCCAGCCTGGGAGAAGTGGTTGCCAGGCAACCCCAGAGCCCATTCCAAAATGATCCATCTGTTGGCTAGCCCCGCTTCACCACACCAGGCAACACAGCACCCTGCGTTCCTCATGTCCCATCTGCTCCCTCCCGTGTGCCTTGGAGCTATATAAAAGTCCACCAGCATCTCAATGTGAGCTGACAGGGGCCAGGCAACACATATTTTAGTCCTCGCTGTGTCTAAACATAGAGGCAACAGGCAGGACCCAGTGGGGAGGAGGGGGCCGGGATGGATGGGAGCACTACAGAGCTTTCTCAGCCTCCTCCCTGCTCCTCCCGCCACCCTAGGCAACCATGAGTGCGTTCTGCCAGGAGGGTCAGGCACTTAACAGCACTCCGTGGATTTCTGTCAGACTTTCAGGTTGAACAAATGATCTTCCAGCCAGCTTTTGCTTGGCCACTCTGTGGACTGTGACCATTGTCCCCTTTCTGCTCTCCTTGCCTCTCTGCCCATGCCTTCCCTAACCCAGGGCAGCCTCTGTGGCTCCTCTTCAGGCTTTGAAGAAGCAAGCCGAAAGACAAACACGGTTCTCTCTCCGTTCCTCTTCTCCTTGCCCTCTCTCCGCATTTGCCAGTGTCAACCGCCTCCTCCGTGAAATTCACTTCTGCCTGCATTCATGGAGGCAAAGCCACCATGGTTGGGCTATTTTTCTAGTCACTGTCTCTTCTTGTCTCGAAAATGGGCACATTTTCCCGCTTTCCTGTCCCACCTCTATTCTCTCTCTCTCCGTCTCTCCCTCTCTGTCCCTCTCCACATCCCCTTACTCTGAGATTTGTCCATTCCCACAGTTTCCTGTTAAATTTCTGTGCACGGGCTTCCCCAGCCTATGTCTTCATTTCTTCTTTCTTAAACTCCAGTGCTGTTCTTCTAGCCTTGAAGAGATGTGTCCTGCTGGATGCCTTGGGTGGTGAAAAGCTGAGAAAAGTTGAGGTCTGTTCTTTTATACTTACTTTACTGCCTAGCAGGGTTTCTATTTTGAATTACATATGGGGGACACTATTATCTTTTGAATGAGTTGGACTTCTAAATCCTGCCCCACCTCACCATCACCCCAAACTCAACAAACGTCCGTCCAAAAAATAGCTTTTGAGTGAGAAACGTCAAAATAGGAACTAAATATTTGTCTCCCCAAACCGTCTGATCCTCAGGACTTCCCTATTTCTGTGCGTATTGTGGTTTTCACAGGTCTGTGGTGCGGGACATCGGGTGCCCTATCTGACAGGAGTCTTTCTCACGCCCCCCACCTGTCCCCTTTTCCTTTCCTCCTGCCACCACTCCCGTTCACATCCTCATCACTTGGTGTGCTGAACATCACGTGGCCCTTCCCACCATAAAACACCAGAGAATCCTGTAACCTTAGGATCTCAGTAGGGAGGGCCTTGGCATCCGGTGGGTGGGACGGGTCCTGTAATGACTGAGTTATTCCACCACTTCCCTCCTAAGGCATCTCTATGGCATCTGCTTAAACTTCCATGCTCTCGAGGCCACGCCTTTCAGACTGTCAAGTGGCTGCCCATTACCACATTGTGAAATCAGCCTAGGCGGTCATGAACCAGCACGTTTGGAACGGGAAGGGACTGGGTAGAGATGCCGAGGGCATTCCGTGGAGTGCTGTTATGTCCTCCTTCCTGCCACTAGCACACCCCCCCCCCCAGCCCCACACCACCCCTCATCCTCTCCTTACCTTAGAAAAGCCTTCCAAGCCCTGCCTCATGTGGTAGGTATGCCCCCTGGAATGTTAGGCCCCCTTTGGGTAAGTGCCAACACTTGACTGTACACTCCTCATTTGGTCTGAGCAACACAGGGCAGAAGAAAACTTCCACTCCTCTGCAGAGCCTCACACCTAGTAACACAGCCAAGATGAACATGACCTTCCCTGTAGCCACTGACTCACGTTGCTGACTCACAACGGGTGGCTGTCCTGGCACTGACCACCCCAGGCAGGCCGCACCGTCTCTGCACGGCCCTACCTGGGAGAGCACACGCCCTGGTGCTGGCATTCAATCAGCTTCACTTTCTACCTACCGGCATTACAGATCTAGCCTCAGAGAGCCAGTCAGACTCCCTGCAATCAGTCCCTTTTCCACAGTATCGGCTCCACTCTAAGCTCTTAAACTGCTCTGACTCACAGATGCACTGTGTGGTCAACGGTCAATAAAACAAGCCCCAGGCACCCCAGGCTACCTCTCTGCCACTGCCCTGGACCTATTCTCATTGTTCCTGCTCTCGCCTCACTCGCCACAGCATTCCAGTGTCTCCTTAACCTCTGACCCCTTTGACTCAGCCTCCCCTTCCTGGCCCCTGCCCCAACCCTTGAGTCATGTGACCAAATCAACTACCCAGTTTGACTCTCAGGACTCCCAGAAGGGCAGGGTGAGTCTTTGTCCCCTGGTTGTCCCTGCACTGGCTACTCCGGGACTAGCTCCAGCCACCAGACCCTAAGCCCAGTCAGGTCTCCCTTGACGTGGTGGGGAGAACCATGAGTGACCCTCCACGCACTGAGTCTCCTATTTGAGGTCCATATGTCTCGGGATCCTGTAGCCATTCCTCAGCAATTACTGCACTTACTGGACACACTGGTCTCTGAGGCTTCACTGCCTCACAGCGTCTCCTGCTTTCCGCCTGACTGGGTTGTGAGCCTCTTTGTATCTTCCCCTATTGTAGCACCTAGAACAGGGCTCCGAACACATGAGGTACTTATTCTCATAGGTCAGTTACATGTAGAATGCTCCCATGATGCCCTCCTCAGATGGTGAATGCTCAGGGACTGCTAACAATATCAGCTGAGACCAGCCCAGTTAGCCATGGTGACATGCCATTGTAAGCCCTCCTTGGGCCTTGTGCACTTCCTGCCCTTGGCCCTGAGTACTCGGCAGGCTCACTTTTCAGCTAGGAAGGCTGAGATGCGGGAGGAGGGAGAGACACGTGGAGCCCCGGGGAGCCGGATCTGTGCCCGCGCTGGAGTGTTGCGCGTGCAGACTTAGTGCTCCCAGGCGGCTGCTGAGTCCTCTCTTCCTCTTCCTCTCTGCCTGACCAACAAGCTCTCTCACTGGCCTGACCCTGGTGTGAGGAACTAGAAAGGCCTGTCTGGTCAGGCCCCGCTCTGCACTCTCTGCCTGCTCTCTACCTGGACCAGGTCCCTCCCCCCATACTGGACCTCTGTTGCTCCTCATCTATAAAATGGGAGCTTTCTGCGTTGCAGACTCAGAGGCCAGGCCGGGCAAGAACACAGTTGGGTGAACAGGACTAGTTATTGGAGAAGAGGAAGTGGCAAGGCCGGAACCGAAGGCTGTACACCTCTTCTTAAAGCGTTCAGACTCTTCTTCTCTCCTCCCCTCCCCCTTCTTTTTCAACACCAGTCAGGCCAAACTAAAGCAGAACAAAACAAAATGTCTTCTGGCTAGGTTTAGCCAGAACTTCTGGCTAAAACTTCTGGCTAAACCAGAAGGCAGTTTTCAACCCCTGGAATGGATCCCCAGTGATCCCCTCCTCCAACATTCTGGTTCTTCCTTCTTATCCCCATTTTAACCTAAATGCTTAGACCACTCCACCAAGCACGTCTTGTGAAAGTGTTGGTGGCCCTGGGCCACTTGCTAACTCCTGGTCTCAGGCTTATTAACTTGTTCTTGCTTTATATCACTTTTACATTTTCTCATTACTTTGCTTTTCCCATTTCTCCGTTGCCTACTTCCTTCTTCCTGCTTCAATTAACCCTCACCTGCATCTGAATGAACTTGGATCTTGCCTGGGCTTGGGAGAAAAGCAATTGTGAAATAGGTGAGGAAATGAAGAGGATGTTTCATGATAAAAATGTGACCACAATATACGAAGCCAACTTGAAGGGAGTAAGACACAAAGTTCAAAGGAGGCAAGGAAAAAAAAAGATTGACATTTTTTATAATACTCTCTGGAAAAGAAAAAAAATGCTATAATGGGAATCTCTTGTAGGAGAAGGTACAAAGGAAATAAAATCGATCATTCTGAGGATTAGGTAGATAGATGTTCCATTGCTAGGGTGAACCCAAAACCCTAGAGCTCTGAGAAGAACGTGCGTGGACCGCTTTTGAGGTCTCTGCACCTCCTGCCAAAGCTGTTATATGAAACCCTTTACGGAATGAATTAAATTAGGTTTATACGGTTCTTACTATTAAAACGCAGAAGAGTCTTGTTAAATAAATCAAGAGGCTAGCATTGTCGGTCCTCTTTCCTAAGAAATCTCCGAGGCTGTCAGATAATCTCTCCCTGTGGTTTCTGTTCTCTTTTAGGATGAGCCCTTCCTGAGAACTCCCCGGAACAGCAACTATACCTACCCCGACAAGCCAGCTGTTGAGGTAACCCCTGACGCATGTCTGCCTCTCTGACGGACAAAGCATTTCTACCTGCCAGTGACTCAGGGTGTGGTACACTTTTCAGAGTCTGAGCTTAAACAGAAACGCATCCTTCTTACATACTGAAAATTGGAATGTTAAAAAAAAAAAGGTTCCTGAACCGTGAAATCCCAGGTTTGTCCTAACATGTTCTCAAGTGCTTACTGACATCAGCAACCAACTAGAGGAAGTGCCAGTGGGTTGATTTTCTTGAACCTTTGCACAGACCTCATTTCTGATTAGGCAGCTCAGCCTTTCACACAGGGGTGAGGGGGAGGTGGTGGGTTTGATGAGCTACAGACTGCCGCGGGTAAGGTGGAAGCTGAGTGGGTGGAGCCTCAATTCCTGCCTCAATTCCTCAGTTGGGGCTGGGCCCAGCAGGAAGCTGACACATATCCAGGTGGGTCCCCGGGGCTTATCTGATTCAAGTCAATTGTTCTAGCTCTGAGGAACCCCAAAGGTTCAAAGCCCATGGCTTTAGGGACTGCTTACTCCAAAGATGGCCTGAGGGACCCTGGACCACACCAGGCTTTGCTGCACAGGCCTGGTCCAGATGAGATCTGTCAGTCACCAGGACAGGGGCTCAACCACCCGCTTCAGCTAAGCAGCCACGGCAGGTCTAGTCTTGTGCTGGGGGCTGGAGGGAATTCAGAGAAGTATCAGACCTAGCCCTGTCCTTGAGGAGTTAGAGGTCTTTCCACACTGAGCACTTACCGTGTGGCTGGCAGTGTTCCAGGGAGACAGAGCAGTAGACCAGACAGATGGGTTCCACCCCTCAGGGAGCTTACAATCTACTGGAAGAGGAATCCAATAAGTAGCTCAACGTGGTCGTTTCAGCAGTGAGGACAGCTCTAGAGGGAGGTGTTTTGAGAAAGTGTGATGAGGCAGGAGGGGGTGGCAAGTTTCTATGAGCCATGCAGGCCAGGCCGAGCCTCATTGATGAGGGGAGCTAGGAGCTGCAATGTGCATGATGAGAAGACCCTGGCCACCTGGAAAACCAAAGCTGGAGTCCCTGGCAGGGCCAAGAGTACAGAGTCTCAGAAGTGGGGCTGAGTTGGGGATTGGAGGAAGAAAGAGAAGGTGGGAGTGGCTGTGGGATTGTGAATGAGGTGGAGGGTGGGGTGGTGAGGTCAGAAGAATTGTCAGGGCTCAGGTCACACTGAATCTGAATTCCTGAGGAAGAAGATGAGGCTTCAGGTGGAGAGAGCGGTGGGAAGGCATCGGAGCTTCTGGAAGAGGGACACACAGTCTGGTTCACTGTAGTAGAAGATCTCCCTGACTAGTGTGAGAAATGGATTGAAAGCAGCAGGAGGGATTGGAGACCTTTTATAAGCCAACTGAATGCGGAGGCTTAATTTACATGAAATTCTTTTTTTTTTAATGCGTTTTATTTATGTATTTATTTTTTAATAGTTTATTGTCAAATTGGTTTCCATATAACACCCAGTGCTCATCCCCACAAGTGCCCCCCTCCATGCCCATCACCCCCCTCCCCTCCCCCCCACCCCATCTGCCCTCGGTTTGTTCTCGGCATTCAAGAGTCTGTCACGGTTTGCCTCCCTCCCTCTCCTCCACTCTTTTTCCCCTTCTTCTCCCCCACAGTCCTCCATTAAGTTCTTCCTAATCCTCTTATACATGCAAACATATGGTATCTGTCCTTCTCTGCCTGACTTATTTCGCTCAGCATAACACCCTCAAGGTCCATCCATGTTGCTACACATGGCCAGATTTCATTCTTTCTCATTGCCATGTAGTATTCCATGGTATAGATAAACCACATCTTCTTGATCCATTCATCTGTTGATGGACATTTAGGCTCTTTCCATGTTTTGGCTCTTGTTGAGAGTGCTGCTATGAACATTGGGGTACATGTGCTCCTATGCATCAGCACTCCTGTATCCCTTGGGTTAATTCCTAGCAGTGCTATTGCTGGGTCATAGGGGAGTTCTATTGTTAGTTTCCTGAGGAACCTCCACACTGTTTTCCAGAGGGGCTGCACCAGTTTACATTCCCAGCAACAGTGTAGGAGGGGGCCCGTTTCTCCACATCCTCGCCAGCATCTAGAGTTCTCTGATTTGCTCATTTTAGCCACTCTGACTGGCATGAGGTGGTATCTCAGTGTGGTTTTGATTTGTATTTCCCTGATGAAGAGGGATGCTGAGCATCGTTTCAACTTACATGAAATTCTTGAAGGACTGTCAGATGCTAAGCTCTGGGGAATGGGCATGTCAGCTTCACAGCTGGGGTAAGACTGCTGTCCAGCTTCTCTGGATTCTCTCAGGCTCACATTAACCCAACGGAGGCTTGTCCCAGGCAAACCATAGACCGAAATCCGCTATAACTGAAATGTCAGCTGCATCTGGTCAGTGAGGCATTTATCTACTTTTTGGATTCCTGAGTGGAGCTGGTACTATGTTAAGTGCTGGGTAGATAAGATGAGCAGACTGACGTCTGCCCGCCATGTTGGATCTTACAGTCTCGTGAACCTTTACTTCTGCTGCTAAAAGTTAAACCCCAGGATTAGAAAGTGTTATTTTTTCTAATAAAAAAAAAGCCATTTAAATTAGATACAGACAGACACCATCAACGTTACCTGGAGACTTGTTGGAGACGCCAAGTCCCAAGCACCATCCCAGTCCAACCAAATCAGAATCTGTGCTTAACGAGACCCCCAGGGGATTCAGATATACTGGGGCCAGGGTATAGCATGTGGTTCTTCCCTCGTGACAGACGAGCTCAAAGTCCAGGCTGCATCAGTTTCTCTGCACGGATCAAGCTTGTCTCTGGCTCACCAGCTAACTGAGATATTTCTAAAGGGTTCTCCAGCTATAGAACTTTTTTTAAGCTGCTTTTTCTCCAGGTATTTGTCATCTGCACACACAGGCATGTTCTTGATTTCAATAGAACTTCCACATGAGTGTGATGATTTGAGCAACCTCTTGGGATAAACCAAACTATATCAGATTTAAGCAAATAATATGTTAAAGAGGTTGCATTTCTGCTCCCTCGGGAGAGGAGACTTTTCAACAAGGCTGGTCTTTACCACCTGCTGATGAAACAGAAGAGATAAGTGTCTGAAGTCTCTGGCAGTCACACCCCCAGAGACTCGGTCATCACCCAGCAGTCATCCCCTGCTTGCAAAGCCCTACTATGCGTGCAGCACTGGGCTTGTCCTTCAGACCCTCCTAGGGACGTGCAAGTGCTTGGGACTCTGGGGAAGAGATTATTTCTCCTTCAATGAACTGACACTGGTCATTTCTGTGCCCTGTGCTTCCCACCCCAACCCTTCCTCCAGCACCTGGAAAATGTGCTCTATATTCTAAAGACAAGAGAATCTGACCAAAGGCATCCAGGTTACAGGCATTAATTTATACACACACAGGAAATTAGTTGGTGATTAAGTTAAATATGCAAAAATATATACACGAGCAGAAAAGATTCGCAGAAACCAGGAAGTTTACAATGGTAACAACTTTAGGTATTTTCCTAAAAATATTCTCATATTTTTGTGGCCCCAGCATTGTAATTAGTGCTCATTGGCTGAATGTTAAACAGCAACACCAAAACCCATGTGTAATCTTCCATCAGGGCATCCGAATCTATGTTCCTTTGGGAGACCACCTATGGCACTTCACTGTTTCCCCCCACTTCTTTGCCATGACTGCTGGCTTCATGGAAGAGCGTATATGAGCTGAGCTGGGAAACACTGAGTACGCGTGTGTGTGCCTGCACATTATGTGTTTCGTGAATACTGGTAGACACTCAGCTTTTCCTCTCTAATTTCCCTTTCAGACCATCGACAGTGAATAGTTCCTGCCCACATGCGATTCCTTACGGGAACACAGTTCTAGCCCCCACCAAAAATTCCATAGCCAGTTCTCCCGGGACTAAAAAGCCAACCCTCCTATATAATTGTTATCTTTCCTCCTGTTGATTTAGAACTGGGGCAGTGACTTCCTGTGTACAGAGTGGAATCCTTCCAACAGCGTCCCCACCTCAGGTAAGTGAAAACATCATCATTACCCCCTTCCGTTAAGGACTTTGCTAAGTGTCAGGTTGGGGGGACACACTACAAATACACCTTGGAGCCTTGAGTGGACATCACTGATTCAGTGCGGATCTAGATCCTTGGCAGTACACAAAAAGCTAGCCGGCAACCATTGCTGGGCTCCCGGGCCTCTCCACAGATCACACGTTTTTTTGGGGAGAGAGAGACAGAGAACAAGCACAGGGGAGGGGCAGAGGGAGAGAGAGAATCCCAAGCAGGCTCTACACCCAGCATGGTGTAGATGTGGGGCTCAATCTCACAAACCGTGAGACCATGACCTAAGCTGAAATCAAGAGTCAGATAGATGCTCAGCTGACAGAGCCACCCAGGCATCTGCACAGATCACACTTCTCCTCGCTGGTTAGCCCCAGGGGCAGCCCCTCAGACCTCCCTCCCCAGCAGGGAAGGTACTATCAGGGCTTGGGCCCTATCTGCCTATGCTCAAGACTCTTGCAGCCAGCACATTCCTAGACCACCCCAGTGGGAATGGGGCTCCTCTCAGGATGGACAAAGCCATAAGGCCCTTTACATCAACAAAGGCATCAGTGCCTTTGTTGCTCTAAATGGATGGAAGAGGCAAATTTGTTAAGTCTTAGGCTGGAAATAAACCTAACGGGGACCAGAGGGACTGTAGCAGAATCCTCAATCTTATACTTCAAGAAGACTCCCCCTGACCATCTGTCTTTTTGCCTGTCTCTCCTAGTCCATGAGCTCCGGCCAGGAGACATCAAAGTGGTAGCCGCGATGGGTGACTCGTTGACTGTGAGTGCTGTGCTGGGAGATGCATGGGCACCCCCTAACCCCGCCAGGCCCTGTGTAGAATGCACAATTCCTCTACATTGGCTTTGCATTCGTCACTTAGCAAACAGTATTGAGAATCTACCTGTGTCAGGCACTGAAACCCAGCCAGGCAGCCACAAGGCCTCACCAGGCAATCTAGAATGCTCTCCCCTCTTCCCTTCCACAGTCTTCCTCAAACACCACCTCTTCCATGAGGCTGCCCCTCTGTCCCCCCTTCCCCACTGTTCCCAAGCATTTAATCTGTGAGCTACTGTGTAGTTATCTGAGTCTGTCTGCCTTTATCAGGGAACTCCTCTCCAGCTACCTAGGCTCCCAGAGCAGCGTGTGTACTGGGGGGGAGGGGGGGGGCGGGCAGAGGAGGTTACCTACACACTACTTAGCACTCCCTCACCCCATCTGAAATGCATTCTTTGGGGCAGAGGGAGCCCAAATCCTGAATATGGTATAGTTTCTCTGCATGAATTGTATTAGCTAACTATTTAGCTATTGCTGTATACAAGATACTCTGCTAACCATTCTGAGGGAAGTATGAGATGTGGTCATAACCCTTAAGAAACTTGTCAAGCTGGAAAACTAAGCAACTTACAAAGAAGAAACATAATTATATAGTGACACATGGGCCTTTTAAAATCAGGTACTCATTTCTGGAAAAACAACTTCCCTGTATGTGTGTGAATGTGGTAGATTTTGATATAGACATGGAGAAAGCTCTGGAAGGATAAACCCCAGGGTCTTAACCATTCATTAGCTCTGATGATGTGCATATGTGGGTAGGGGGAGGGAAGAAATGTAGAACGGGTGGCAGGAGGCAAGATTAATAAGGTGGGGGTAGATTATTAACTTTTTTACATTTTTTAATGTTTATTTTTTTTTTTTTTAATGTTTTATTTATTTTTAGGAGAGAGAGAGAGAGACAGCGTGAGCAGGGGAGGGTCAGAGAGAGAGGGAGTCACAGACTGAAACGGGCTCCAGGCTCTGAGCTGGCAGTCAGCACAGAGCCCGACGCGGGGCTCGAACCCACGAACCGCGAGATCATGACCTGAGCGAAAGTCGGACGCTTAACCGACTAAGCCACCCAGGCGCCCCATTTAATGTTTATTTTTGAGAGAAAGAGAGACAGAGCATGAGCACGGGAGGGGCAGAGAGGGAGACACAGAATCTGAAGCAGGTTCCAGGCTTTGAGCTGTCAGCACAGACCCCGATATGGGGCCTGAAACCAAGAACCATGAGATCATGATGTGAGCCCAAGTTGGACACTTAACCAACTGAGCCACCCAGGAGTCCCAGTAGGTTACTAATTTTTAAAAGAATCTTTGGTATCGTTTCACTAGTTATAATGAACATGTATTGCTTTTGTAAGTTTCAAAGAAGAATTTCTTTTTTTTTTTTTTTTTTATAAGACATTTACAGAAAACTTCATACAGGAGATAGAAACTGACAAGGGTCTTAGAGGAGAAATTAGAGATTTAAGGCTGGAAAGAGGGTAGTTCAGCATTCCCAGCAAGGATACAGTGGGTGGTAACTGGGTAGGCTGGTCCAAGGACTTTATGCTTCAGATGGATTTGCTTACACCTGAAGGTTCATGTGGACTGGAAAGCATGGGGTGAACAAGGGAAGGGAAGGAGAAACCAGGTTGTGGTGAACTCAGAACATTGGTAATGGGGTTTGGCTTTGCCCCAAGGGTAAGAGAGACCCCCTGAAAGGCAGAGTTGGGAGAGAGTAGGGGTGTGAAGAAATAGGTGGGCTCAGAAGAGCAGGTGGGCACTCCAGTGAGAAGGGAAGAGACACTGGAGACTGTGGGGTCAGTGGGAGGCCAGAGTGTTGTCAGGCAAGAGTCTCACCTGGGAATGTAGCACCGAGGACAGAAAGAAAGGGATGGGAGCTGGACAGGAAGAATCTTGGTAATTCCAGGACTTGGTTATGAGCTGTGCTTAGAGGAGTAGGGAGTCAGGACAACCCAGAGATTAAATGACCTGAAGAAAAGCTGGTACAGTCTTCAGAAAAGGTAAATCCAGAAGCTATGTACACCAGAGCCATGGGGGCCCTTCCCAGTTCCCTTGGCCTGTACCTGGGCCCAGCACACTTCTGGAGCCTTCTCTTTGCCTTTCACAGACAGCGTTGGGAGCCAGACCAAGCAACTCCAGCGACCTACCCATGTCCTGGAGGGGACTCTCCTGGAGGTGAGGATGTCTTCCACGCATTTTCCACTGATGATGCCCCCCATCACCCCTCCAGAGATGAGCCTGGGTTCCCACAGTCTGGCCCCAAGATGCAAGGAGGCTCTCTGATGCTCATGTCTGTCCTGAGGGTAGTGGGGAATCATGTATCAGGGGCAGACTCTCTGGTTCTGACTCAGAAATATGACGACTGGTGGAGAAGCAGGTCAGGGTGACCCTAACAAGTGTGCTTTCTCTTCCCCAGCATTGGAGGGGATGGCATCTTGGACACTCACACCACACTGCCCAGTAAGTAGCAACACAGAGAAGCACCATCACTATGGCCATGACAACCCCTTGCTGAGGCCAGAATCTCCCCCTGAGCAAGAGTGGAGAAGGTTTTCTGCATGGAAGGGAGTCAGCCAGCCCTTAAAAGATGCAGACTCATCCCGCCCCCCGGGCCCCAAGGCTGCACTCCATCCCTCTCACCTGTGCTGTCTGCTTCACCCTCCTAAAAGACATTCTGAAGAAGTTCAACCCTCACATCCTTGGGTTCTCCACCGGTACCCTGGAGGAGACAGCAGGACTGAATGTGGCCAGAGAAGGAGCCAGAGCTAGGTGAGTAGCCATGGGTAAGGGAGGAAAGGGAGGGCAAAGCTAAGAGGTCAGGAGAATGGGAAGGAGGAGAGAAGGCTGGTGTCTGGGAGCCTGGCCCCAGATGGGCAATGGAACCCTTCTGCACGCCTGACCCCTCAAGTGGATTAGCTCCTGTGATCCTCACACCCTTCAGGGTGGGGACTAGCGTGGGGAAACTAAGGCTGACAAATTTCCCGAATGGCCCAGGGTTGTCAGAGGAGCCAGGATTAGGCCAGGCCACTGCGTTGTCACCATCTCACAGGGCAGCAGGAGCACTTGAGGGTGGCCTGGCCCTGTTCTGCTGACGCCAGCTGACCTCCCTTCTTTGGGGGGGGTGGCTCAGCACTAACATGCGGGGCACTGAGAACTGAGGGCACGGCCCCCCAGAAGGCCATCCACGCTCTCTCCACCTGCACCTCAGAACCTGGAGCCCTTGGCTCTATGAAAGCTGTCTTTGGACACTAGGGAATTAGAGCTCAGGGCCCCCCAAACAGCATGGAGGCTGTTTGTTTTCACTCTGATTTCTGTTGTTGACAACAACCCAGATAATTAAAGCTGGAATGCCTGACAGAGTTCATTGATTTTCTGCACAGAGTGTGCTGGGTATTTGCTTTGTAGAAGGATTGCTGCGCTCCAGTCACCAGGGAAACGAGACTGCCTCACTCTGTTTACACAGAGCGTTCCTCTCAGACGAGGCAAGGAGGGCCCCACGCTCGGCTGGAGTCTCCGAGCCACAGGAAGCCATGTCAGTTCCTCAACGTCATAAGCAGGAAGAACTTATTTTTCTTCACGGGGCTTCACGAGGCCATAAAATCAACATCGGATTACTGTTGTTGCTATGGCTGTTGTCGCCACCGTCCTCATTTTATTATGATTATACAGCCCAGGCTTGTTCACCAGGACCTGATTCCTCAGTCTGTTGACATTCAAGCCCCTCTCTGGCTTCACTTCTTACTGCCTTCTCTGTTTTCCTGCGGCTCGGAGCCTCCACCAGGAATCCGTGGCAGGGGAAGCAGCTGAGACGTGCAGTCTCCTTGCGAGCATCTCTGATACCCAGTGATAAGGGAAAGACTTGAGTAAGCAAGGCTGGAAAGTTGTTCTAGGACTCTCCTGCACTGTCATTTGGCACAGTGTTGGGTTCGGATGAGCGCATCTCAAGAAACAGATAAAGACCACAGCAGAGTAACTAGCATAATGAGACCTGGGGTCAGACCGTCTGTGTCCAGATCCCAGGTCCCAGACTTGGTAGCTGCGAGACCTTGGGCAAGTCACTTTCTGCCTCAGTCTTCATTTCCTCATCCATAAATTGGGATAAGAACTGCTCTGCTGCGGTATTTATCTTTTTTCTTGAGGCGCACGCATCCTTATCCCACACCGTACCAAACGACGAGGCAGATAAAGGAGAGTCCAAGACCAGCTTTCCAACCTTGCTTATTGAGGTCAATGGTTTACTCTCCTTTCCCTGATCACTTCTCAGCATTGTCCTAAGAATGAAACGAGATTAATAGCCCATGGAAAATACTGAGTATAGTAAAGAATATGTAGGCCCCCAAAACGTTTGCCAGTATTAGGATATTTCGTTTTGAAGTTTTATTCAACGTCTAACTTCCTTCCATCAACCAATAAGCAAGAAGAGGCTCGAGCCCCAAGGTAGTTCCTAAAAGATACAAAAGAATCAAAAGGTGAATTCCTTGCCTATACAAAGAGCTTGCTGTCTAGTTCAGGAGGCCAAACAAACAGGAAATAACTATTGGAAAGACAGTGTTGCCTATGGCAACATTGCAGACTGACCTGACTTCCCACTTCCAAGCACCAAAGGGAATGTCGTGAAGTGTGAGCTGCGCAGCCCACATGTAGGTGCAGACCCAGAGGGGACCCCAGGCCTCATCTAGTCCAACTTCCTCATTTAAAAGATGAAGGAACTGGACCCTAGCAGTGTGTGGGAACTTGGGCGAGCTCGCACAGCAAGTTAACAAAGCTGGAGGAGAAGCCAGGAAGGACCCGTAACCCCCAGGGCAGGGGCTCTTCACACCAGGACTAGGAAAGGAAACAAGCGCTGGAGAAAGGCGCTTGGAGAAAGGCTCCCCGGGGGGTGGGCGAGTCTGCTCTGAGCCTGCGGGGTGTAAAGAAGGGGGCTGGGAAGTGGGAGGAAGTGTGCACTCCTAACTTCCCTCATGCTCAAAAGGGCAGCCGGGTAAGATCTGAACAGGCTCTTGAGCCTGTTGGAAGGTTACGGACACTTATGTGGTCGCCTTGAACCAGGCTTTCTTGCTAGCTTTCCGATATATTACATCAACAGCAACAACGTATGGGATAGGATCCTGGATGTAGAAGTGAGAAATAGGGGGCAGTGTGACCGGCCATGTGCCCAGCTCATCATGGTCAGGCAAAGACTTAATTTTGCCCATCTTGCACCACTTACTGCTTTTATAACTTCTTTCACAGGAGCCTCCACTGGCTGTGTCCCTTTGCTGACCTAACTTTTCACACACTTAACCTGTTTTTAAAAACCAGCTTTATTGAAGTATTATTGCCATGCAGTGCACTGCACATTTTTAAAGTATGCGATTTGATAAGTGTGACGTATGTGCATAGCTGTGAAGCCATCACTGCCATCAAGATTATAAACACTCATCACACCTCAAGGTTTCCCTGTGCCCTTTGTAATCCATCTCTCCCTCCTGCCCCTTCCATCTCTACCGTATTCCTTGGGCCACTGTCTTGCTTTCTGTCACTGAAGATCAGTTTTCATTTTCTGGAAGGTTATATGAATGGAATCCAACACTAGGTACTCTTGTCATCATTTTGAGATGCATCCACGTCGCGCCTATCCACAGTCCCTTCGTCTTTTTTTTTTAATATTTTTTATTTATTTCTAGGAGAGAGAGAGAGACAGCGTGAGCAGGGGAGGGTCAGAGAGAGGGAGTCACAGATTGAAACAGGCTCCCAGGCTCTGAGCCGGCAGTCAGCACAGAGCCCGACGCGGGGCTCGAACCCACGAACCGCGAGATCATGACCCAAGCGAAAGTCGGACGCTTAACCGACTAAGTCACCCAGGCGCCCTGACAGTCCCCTCGTCTTTATTCCATCCACACGCGCAGCTCTTACCCAGAGCGTTCATTTTCCTTATCCGTGGCAGACGTGGGGGCAGGGGGAGGAAGGGAGAAGCTAACCCTGTCCATATTTTTCTCTTGCCCCCCCCCATTCCCCTTGCACTGGGAGAGGGAAAAAGCAAGGAGATGGGGGATGATGTCAAAGTCCAAAGTAACAACAGAGAAGAAAAAAGGATTAAAGGAATAGAAAGCAGGATTTAGAAGTGAAGGTTAAGGAGTCATGACGCCTAGAAAGGAGAAAGCAGAGGGATAATTTAAGGCTGTGGCTTTTTTCAAATATACAAGAGGTTATTTTTAAAACAGGCAGCCAAGTAAGAGCTGAAAAGGCTCAGCTTGCGGGGAAAGAGCCCAGTGCAATGTAAGGGACCGTCCCTATGGGAAAGGGATGATCAGATCCAGATCCCACCCCCGGGGCCAGGGAGGACCAGGCCTGCAGGAGGCGGTGGCTGGACACAGATTAGCCCCTGGCAGGGTCCAGATCCATGTGGCTCCAAGGTCTGGCGCACATCTTTGATTTGTACTAGGTTGAGATTTCTTGAGAATCGAAAGCCTTTGGATACACTCCGAAGGAGTCAAGTTTATATAACATTTCTCTTCTTGCAGCACCTGTCTCACCAGGCCAGAATCCCATGGCTTCAGCCTTTGCTTCTCAGCCCGCTCTAAGTTCCCTTCTCTTCCCCGTCTAGGGACATGCCCACCCAGGCCCGGGACCTGGTGAAGCGAATGAAGAACAACCCTGTGAGTACAGGACCCTGGGCCACCCTGCAAGGTGCTTAGTCTCCAGCTATCCAGGGTGGATGCAACGGCTCTAAAAGAGCCCCCTCTGCACCATTTCAGCCCCTGCTTGTCAAGCCACAAGAAGCAGGCCTTACCCCCAGGGTGTCCGCTCTGCTGCCCTTTCCTGACCCAGGCTCCAGCACCCCCACCCCTGAGGCCCACCACAGGAGGGAGCAGAACTGGCCTTGGCCCCTGGCAGTTTCCCACCTTACCCAAGAGTTGGCTTTGCAGAGCCCTATTATGTAAACCCCGGGTTCTAAAAATAGGCTTCTCATTCCGATCCTTCCTCCTTCCCGCTCACCCGGCCCCTCTGAAACTTCTCACGACACTTTGTTAAATGCTCTGTGTGTTTAGGTCTTGAATGCCAAGTTCAACGCCTGGCAGGACTCCTGTTATGGTGGTTCCTGAGCGGAAGGCAGGCTCCTCAAGGGCCTCCCCAGCCCCCACCCCACCTCCAGTCCCCGCCAGCCCCCACTCCCAAGGGGCACCTCTGAGCTTTTGCTTCTAGTTACGTCTTTTGCCCTTCACTTCTTTGAAGGCACTGAGATCACATTTCAGGGGTGTGTTAATACACTCTGCTTAGTGGTGCACTGCAGCTTGCTTAGGTTTCAGAGGAAAAATAGTCATCCTCTCCTGTGTGAGCAGGCGGGCGTGCATGCGCTCGCGCACACACACGTCCATACCCGGAGTCCACTCTCTGGAGCTCCTTGCCAGGAACCAAGGTGAAGGTCAGGGAGGCTCCAGTTGGCATCTTCTCTCCATCAGGGTACAAAGAGGGTGAAAGGCAGTGGTTGGGGTGGGGGGTGCTGTCTGGCCTGGTGAACACCACTTGCGTGTGCCCCACCCCCACAGCCAAGCCTAAACTGAGGGCTTCCTGTCTCCCCAGAAAATTGACCTAGAGAACGACTGGAAGCTGATCACACTCTTCATTGGGAGCAACGACATGTGTCATTACTGTGAGAACCAGGTAGGCCCCTGCCCATGGGGTTTTCATTGGTACCCCCATGAAAGCCGCATAGGCCCGCTCTCCCAGGCAGACCCTGGCCTTTCCCATGGCTGAATGGCCACTCAGGCCCCAGCGTCATTGGTTCCCCAATTCCAGAAGTGTCTAGATGTACCCACTCTTTGGACACTATTCTCACACAAATATTGTTCTTGGGTATCCAGTGAGTAAGTGGCAAGCCTCCCCCCATACCTGCTTGGTGTCCCTACCTGTTTAAAAAAATTTTTTTTACATGTGTGCGTGCACATGCACACAGAGGGAAGCTGAAACAGTGTCGTAAACCAGGTTGGATAAAATGAAACTGGTCCAGTACGATGGCTTGTTGCCCCGAGGACCTCATGGGTGAACCAACCTCAGCCAGCCAGCCTGAGAATCCAGCCTGTTCCTGATGTTTCTATGGGGAAATATGTCCAGACTTATAGTCTCTGGGAAGCTGTAACTGTTGGAATAGAACTTGTTCTAAGTTGGGGAGGTCCTGTATTTTATTTGGCCAGAAAAGAGCAGCTGCTATAGCTCAGACATCATAGTAGAATGTTTGAAGTCACAGGCAGGGGGAGAGAGCATTGATCATTCCTCATGGCTCAGAGAGACCAAACCACCAAAGGCTGAATGAGAGTTACCCTTCCCTACCGAGGGGTTTGTTCTGAGCCTCTTCCTCCCCTTCCTCTCCCTTACTGACAAGACTCTAGAGGAGGAAGAAACCCATTCCCCAGGGGGTTAAATGCCATTGTATGCTGGATTCCACAGGATCCAAGAAGCCAGGAGAGACTCCACAGCTGCCTATGGCCACTTGGTACAGGAAAATGCCTCTGCTGTCCCCAGAATACCTGCCCCTCTTGCAAAGCCAGATTTATAGCTCCTGAAAGCTTTTTGTGGAAAAGACCTAGAAGCCACCACCAGAATTAATTCATGCCATGTTTTAGGAAGGGTCAGAGGAGGAAATCCTTGTGTCAAAAAGAAGTTAAGGAGCATCAATGGGGCCAGCATGGGCCACAGAGCAGAGTGTGTAGTCATCACGGCACTGATGTGGCTCAGAAGCCTGAGGCTGGTGACAGCTGGGACTGGAGAAGTGGGGGCAGGGGGCAGCACTATCAGAATCTGCGTCTGGGTTTGAGATGCTGAGATCTGGGTGGGGTAGGGATTGTTCAGTATCCGGTAGGGGTCAAATGAAGACTTCAGCAAGAAGGGCTGGGCTTCTCAGCCTGCCTAGTACCATTATAGCCCCTCTGTACCACTCTGCCACTGTCCCAGGCCCTCCTGTACTGGTCATCAGACCCCGATCATCCTCTCACAGTAGAACCCAGGGGCTGACAAGAGCCCCCTTCTTTCTTCACAGGAGACCCACTCAGCTGGAGAGTACATTCGGCACATCCAACAGGCCCTGGACATCTTGTATGAGGAGGTAGGAAGGAGCAGCAGTATGTTTCTGGAGCTCATCTCCCACAAGCAGCCTATCTACTCCCTCACCAGGAAGCACCTCTGGGTGCATGTAGGCAAGCTGCGTTCAGGGAGATACGTGCGAGCAGAACCCAGCTGTGAGCAGACACGTGGAGGGAAAGGAAAGGGAGGCAGGCAGGTACAGAGCTCCTCTGCAAGGGAAATTCTAGCTGGATCAGACTGTACTGTTTGGTGTACCACTCGGCCGAGTTCGTAGCCAGGCACTGCGACTTGAGGCAAGTGATTGCTGGCTCAGCTTCCCAAGCTATAAAGTGGGCCATTAAAGAAGACTGAGATGATACAAGTCACATCCCCGCTTTGTTCCTCAGTTTCTTCATTGGTAAAATGGGGGAGGAGGAAGTTAAATTGTAGGTGACCCCCTAGGCTCCTTCCGGTAGTAACCAGTATCCCCCATAGCTGTGTGGGGACTAACAAAGCTCACTCCTCTGCTCCCTGCAGCTTCCTAGGGCTTTCATCAATGTGGTGGAGGTCATGGAGTTGGCCAGCCTGCACCAGGACCGAGGTGGGAAATGCAACCTGCTGCTGGCGGCTCAGTGAGTACACAGTCCCATGGCGAGGGCACCCGGGGAGGGTGGGACTCACAGATGCTGACAGATGGACCAGTGCAGGGAGAGCCAGAAGATCCTATCGGGAGGGCAGACATCGGCAATTAGCCAGGAGCGTGGAGTGTCATTCAGAAATACCTCTACATTATTGAATGACTACTGTATGCAAGTCACTTGATTTCTCTGGACCCCAGTTTGCTTTTCTGTAAAGTGAGAGACACACACCAATGGTCCTTAAGGCCTCTAGCACCATCTGGGATTCCAAACCCCAGTGATTGCCCTGTGCTGCCTCTCAAATACGGAGCCATGGGCTTCCAAGACAAATGCACCTGGTCTACCATGTAGGAGCTGTGGGACCTTGCACCAATTAGATAACCTCTCTGGGCCTCCTACTCTCTACTTGTAATGTGAGGTCTAGAGGAAATGTGGGTCATGGGCTTGGTCCCTGTGGGGCAGGCTCTCAGTAAGTAGTAGCTTTTATAACGTCCTTAAAAGCCGGGTTTGAAGTGAAGGTATGTTGTATAAGACATGAATTTGTTGGCGGCTGGAATTTATTAAAGCTCAGCTGTGACCCTGGCAGGAAGTTGCCATCTTCTGAGGCCAGAGGGTCACCCAGCCTTCCGATGAGGCTACCATGGAAGAGGAGATTGTGCAGGGGGCCAGGGCATTCCAGCTGGGGTCACATGGATTTGTGGGGAACGTGGCTCACTGGTTCCCACTTCTCTTGGCAACAGGCCAGGGTGGAGCAGGCAGTAGCAGGGAGGTGTGAACGGCTCCTGCAGAATCTTCCAGTCTTACATGCTGCATTGTCAGTGTGTCTCCAGCTGGCTGACCCTCTCCCACTTCCCTGGAGGCTCCCCACGCTGGAGCTCCGAGGGCAAGTCCTAGGCTGCTGGGGGGTGTGGGGGTCCTCCCAGAACATGAAGAAGAAAGATAAGGTTATGATAGCAGCCTTTCCTGGAAGAAGCCCAGCCCTAGGCAGGAGCAGCCAGGTGGCAAGGGGACCCAGATAGCAGGTACCAGCTCTCCCACCTTCTTATTAAAGAAGCACCCAGTACCCCTAGTGCCCAGTCTGTGACCTGGGTCCAGGAGTCACCCAAGGCCGCGTTGCAGGGGCACCTGTGTATTGCCATCTTCCCACACAAGGAAATACAGGGTCCAGGCCTCCTTCCTCGGGGAGGAAGCCACCCAGGCACCTCTCCCCAGGACCCCTTCTCTCGCAGGAACAACTGCACTTGTCTCACACGTTCCCAGGAGAATTCCCTGGAGATGCAAGAACTGAAAAAAATGAATTGGAACTTCCAGGTGAACCTGCACCCCCTCCTCCTGTCCCTGCTGGGCACCCCCCCTCTGCTCCCGGGGCCAGGCTGCTTCCTAACGGCAGATCACAGCCCCTGAAACACTCCTCCGGGTTGGTGAGGGAGAACTCTCAGAGGGGAAGCTGAGAGCATTTCTGCCTCCCCACCCCGGTGCCCAGAGTAGGCTCCATGCACCGGACACTGTCTCTCACCCGGAGGGAGGGAGGCGTCCACCACCCTGTTGGGCTTTAGCCCCTGCTGCCCTCCACACCCAGCTCCATGTGCATCTCTGCTCATGCTGTCTCTCTTGACATGCCCACCTTGAGCCTTTCTTCCACGTCTCCATCTCATGCACAGGACAGGTCTTTTCACCTCTTCTAAGAAGCTTCCCCTGACTAAACGTCCCCCTGGTCTCTCCCCATATTGGCTTCAGTCTACCTTCTCTGAACCCTTGGCTGGTTCTCATGGGTTTGTTGTGTGTGTGTTTGGTTGTTTTTTGTTTTGTTGTCTTTTTACATCCTGGCTCATTTTTCCAGATGGATTGTAAGCTTCTTGAAGAGAAGCCCATCTATCCCTTTTACAGGGACACTCATCCCCCAACTTGATAGGCATCTTGGGGAGCTAGTGTTCAAATGCTCCCCACTTGAGCTGGATCTGGAGCCCCACGTTCTAATGCAGCCCTTTGGCCCAAGCAGTCTGGTCAGAGGCTCAGACCCAGCCTCACAGAGACTTCAGAATGGGCAGTGCCTGGCCCAGGTGCAGGCAGGATGGATGCCTGCAGGGACACTGGAGCATCCCCTGACGTCCCCTTTGGCTAGGGTGGGCTGGTGGCCCCCTCACAGCTGGAGCAAGGCAGCAGGACTAGAACCCGTCTGCCCAGTCCTACCAAGAGGGTTGAGGAACCTCTCTCCCATCCCCAGAGTGGCATCTCCAGGTTCTCATACTGGCACCAGTACCTGCAGCGTGAAGACTTCACCGTGGTCGTGCAGCCTTTCTTCCAGAACACTCTTGTCCCTCTGAACAGCGTAAGCCGCGGGCCATTCTGGGAGGCTATGCTTAGGCCATATACTTCCTTCTGTACCTGAGCTTTCTGACCCTATGATTCCAGGAGGGCTCCTAGGGAATTGCTTTTTCTGTTTACCTTTTCTTTTGGTCTGATTGGAACTTTGATGTACTTGGAAGGAAAAGGAGAACATTGGCAGTGACCAAGCTTCCCAGGCATGGCCCTGCTATTCGCTAGATTGGGATAGGAAGCTTTCCATTCTGTTTGGTGGGTTTTTATTCTCCCCCCCGCCCCCCCCAACTATCAGGGTAGGGATGCCAAAGGAAAAGAGATGGAACATGAGTGGCTATATTTCAGGTCTTTTAAAAAGTTCCAAAACTGGGGAGTTTGCCATCAGTATCTGAGCTAGTTGGTAGCAGAGTTAAAAAGTGCCCAGGGCACCCGCAGGGGTGGGCGGTCGTACCTTTTTCCCAGGAAGGTAATCCCTTTGCCTTTGGTCACAGAGAGGGGGCGCTGACCTCACCTTCTTCTCGGAAGACTGTTTCCACTTCTCAGAACGTGGTCACGCGGAGATGGCCATCGCGCTCTGGAACAACATGGTGAGTGCTGTGTGCCTAGTGGGCCATGTGTCAAAGGGGGCAACTCAAGGGTGTTGACCACTGTCCGGAAGGAGCCCTTTTCTCCCCAAAGCTCAGCACGGCGGCACACCTTATTATTTGTCCTGACAGATCCCGTTATTTTGGCAATTTCCCAGTACTGTGGGGGGATAATTTTGTAATCAGATAAACAGGACGAAAATATCAGCTTCAGCCCCTTACTGTGTGACCTTGGGCAAATGATCTCTCTTTGGCCTTCTGGATCAACACATCTGTAAAAAACAATGAAATGGATGCAGATCTCAGAAAATTAAGGTAACATGTGTGCGGCCCCCAACACAGCCATTAGCATTCAACAAATGCGAGCCCCCCTGAGTCCAAGCTCAACACATTCCCGATTATTTCCTCGAACATCAAAAAGAAAAGAGCCACCCAGCCTGTCTCTCCAGTCCTTTCTGATGGGGCTAATGGAGACCTTAGGAAATGAACCTATAGTCAAGGGGCCACAGGGAAACCTGGCCCTGCCTCCGATGGCTGGCCACTCCTCTACAATCAGCTGTGTCGGCACAGAGCTGGCCCCGGTAACCGCAAGAGCCATATCCCGTTGCGCAGAGCAAATGAAATGCCTTTCCAATCCAGTGGCTTCTTTTGATCTTGGCTCAGCGGGTAACCCAATCCCCACCCTAACCTGTGTTCTCTCGTTTCTCTCGTGGTGACTAAACACATCCACACACTCGCTTTTACTGCAGTCGGGCCTGGCCGTGGCTCTGCCAGCAAGCCCAGCCCTGGCTTCCCCTGAGCCACCCCACCTCCTCTCCCCAGAGCAGCATGCCAGCACGTTCCCTTCTTGGCCTACTTAATCAGACTCAGCTTTCCTCTCCCTTTGCTTTCTGCTGTTGACACCCCCTGCTAAAGGTTTCGTCACACACTGTCAGCCCAGGCCTGGGAATTTTGGTCAAAACATCCTTGTGCCCCTCCCCCAACCTCCACAGTAATCTTTTTAATCAAAGTTTGCACAATATAATTCCTGAGAGCAGTTTTGAAGTCCAGTTGTCCTTCCCTGGCTGAGTCCCATGACCTCATTCCTTTTAAATCCCCTCCAAAGAGTAAGTATCTGTGCATGGTCCCATGTATCCCCCTGAGATCTCAGGGGAAGCCCCAGATTTTGTTTTAAATGTTTATTTTTGAGAGTGCAAGAGCAGGGGAGGGGAAAAGAAAGAATCCTAAGTGGGCTCCACACGGTCAGCCCAGAGCCTGACACAGGGCTCAATGTCACAAACCCTGAGATCATGACCTGAGCAGAAATCAAGAGTCAGATACTCAACCAACTGAGGAATCGAGGCACCCCTCAGGTGAGAGGCTTTTACACATAAAGGCAAGAGGGAAGGGATTAGATATGAAAACAAAAGGTGAATGCTACCACGTAGCCACATTGGTAACACTACAGGACTCCGGGGCTCCCAGCCACCAGTGTCCTGGCCCTGTCCCTACTTCTACAAAAATAAAGCAAAACTAAAACTGAAATCATCTGAGAGTGTCTTATCCTAAGCTAGATAATTTAGGGAACTAATTATAGAGTCCAGTGTTTTCATCCAAAACCATCTCAGATACAAAGCTATTGCATCATGCCAACTTTTCAGATCATCTTCTTACTGTCACCCCTAGTGGGACATATATTATAGGCCATTGGAGCTAGAGAAGATCTTAACAGGTCATCTAGCCAGAATGCTCTAACTAGAATACAGGCAGATGAAGCGTTCTGCCCAGGTTCACACAGCCTGGTGGTGGCCAAGCAGAGATTAGACCCCGTCTAATCCCCTAGTGTCCCGGCCACAGCACCCCCCCGGCCTCTCCCCTCCCAACCGGATCAGCACATATATAACCAGTGAATTCATGTCTCACAATGACAGTCCTATGACATAGTGTCTGCAGGCTTTGGCTGACACTCGCAAGGCACTCTGTGGCCACAAACACACTTTACGCTATTTCATCTTCTGCCCCTCCTCTCTCAAGATTACGTCTCCTTCTCCAGAGACCTTTGCAAAACCGACACCAGCAGACGAGGCAGAATTTTCCTTTTTCTTCTTTCAAGTAGTTTTTTCTTCTTTTTTCTGATGCCTGCTCCCTCTTCACTAGAAATCTTGCTGTCCTCTAACATTTGCGTCTGCCCAGGTGCTGGGTGACCACGTGAGCCTCCTAACCAGTGTCCCTGTCTCTCAGTTTACCACCGTTAGAACAGCACAGCGCAGCTCTGGCCGGAGGTTAGAATAATCTAGGGGATATTCACATTGGCAGCCAGTTTGGCACATCCACTAAGGCTGAGCATTTAGATTCCCTGTGACCCAGTGACCCCATTCCCATGTAGATCTCCAACAGAAAGGTACATGTGGGCTCACCTGAAAATTCACAGCAACGCCATTCATAAGCCCCAGGCAGGAAGCTCCCCCTGTGTCCACCAGTAGAATGTGGCACATTCATACAATGGAATACCTTACAGGGAATAAACAAGCTTCAATGACAGGCAACTATGTCTATACATTTCAAAAACACGCGAATTAATATACAGTCTGTGGAGGGGAGAGGGTAGTACTGGAGGAGGGTGGGAGGGGAGCTCTGGATGCTGGTTACATGGGTATATTTTGTCACGATTTACCAGCTGTTCACTTACTATCTGTTCCTCCGTGTATATTAGCTTCAGTAAAAAATATGACTTTAAAAAAACAACACAAACAAATCACTAGTGCCTGGGCCTCATCCCCAGAAGTTCTGGATTAGTCTGGGGTATCACCTATGGGTTATGTAGGTTTCAAAAGGCCCCACGTGATATTATTGTACAGGGTTTGCAAACCCCTGCCTTCTATCTGTTTGCCACAGGGCAGCCACAGGAATCTGTGTAAGAGAAAATCTGACCGAACTTTGAAGGCCTGCCCCTCCCTGAAAGACAAAGTCCAGGCCCCTCGGCATAGCACACCAGGCCTTCTGAGACTTGGCTCCAATTAACTTCTCTAGCGGTCACTCCCACCACCCTCTGACTAGCAGTTGGGCAGTCTGGGAAGGAGTAGAGCTTCCTGCACCACCCGTGGTGCCTCTGTGTGTCTGCTCTTGCTCATTCCCTTAAATCTTGGACTGCTCTTCCAACCTTTTCCTAACTCATAGCCACCTCAACACAACTCAGGTGCCAGCTCCTAGAGGAAGCCCTCTCTGAATCCTTAGAACAGACTAGAAGCCCACTTAGCCCATTGCACCCTGCCCCAGCCCTATTATTTGCCACATCATTGCTATCTGTGGTATCTGACTTAGGAAAAGTGGGTTCTTAAAAAACAACTTCATTTACTATGGGCAAGCCCAGGCCTTCTCATCTGAGCTTCTCCACTCAGGGCTCTGTGACTCCACTCCATCCACCCATTCCCTCAACTGCTATTTATTGAGCATCACTATGTAGTGGGGACTAGTCCAGGTGCTGGGGAAGAGAACATCCTTGCACTCCTGGGCAAAGGACAGACAAAACCCAACAAATTAAGAATTTCTGACTACATTCAGGGCTCTAAAAAACAGGGGGAGCAGGTAGTGTGACAGAATAATGGGGGTGGAGAGGAAAGCCTCACCCAAGAGTGACATGTGAACTGAGAACTGAATGTCAAGAGTCTGCCAGGCATGCAGAAGTCTAAAGCCAGAGTGTTCCAGGCAGAGGAAATAGGACCTGTGCGGGCCCGGAGTCAGGAATGAGTTTGAGGTGTCTGAGCAGCGTGAAGGCTAAGGTGACTGGAGGGACGTGAACAAGGTCAGAGAGGTGAGCAAGAGCAGGGCCAGGTCCTTGGATGGCTTCCAACAGGGGAGCCACGGGACCTGGTGTGTCCTCTGGGTTCCATGTTGCAGTGGACTAGAGGAAAGGAAGAGCGGAATTAGACCAGCAGGTGGTTGCTGGAGCCCAGGTGAGAGACGAAGGTACCTGGGCCAGGGTGATAACCATGGAGAAGGAACAAAACGGTCAGGTTCGGGATATGTTTTGGACTGGCTGATGGGGGAGGTAGAAAAAGAGCAAAGGTGGGTGGGTTGCGATGGGTAAAAATAGGTGATGGGGATCAAGAGGTGCACTTGCTGTGCTGAGTACCAGGTGTTGTAGGGAGGTGTTGAATCACTATATTATATACCGGAAACTAAAATTACACTGGAATTTAAACTTAAAAAAGAATAAAAGACTCCTCTGTTCAGGGTCAAGGAAATTGGGTGGATGGTTGAGGTGGTGGAGAGAAATAGGTTTGAGGGGGAAAAATCAAAAATTCTCTTTTGGCCATGGTAAATGTGAACTGTCTTCTAGAAATCCACTTGGAGGCATCAGGTAAGCAGGGATGAGCCATGGTCAGGAGTGGAGATTTAGAAAAAAAAAATAAAGTGGGGCTATTTGAGACCAGGACTGACTGAGGCCTCCTAGAGAAGGGTAGTTGGGAAAGAGTGTGGATCAACACCCAAGCCCCTTGACCCTCATTCCAACTTCTGACTTCAGGGACAGAGGAGGAGGGAGTGGGAAGGGGGGGAAGGAGAAAAGAAGAGAGCCCTGTTCTGGGAGCCCACGCAGGTGAGTGTTTCGAGAGGGAAGCACCAACTTTGACAAATGCTGCTGAAAGTCAAGCAAGAAGACAAAAAAGAAGTCAAGCAAGGGAGTATTGGACCTGGTAAGCTGGAGCTTCAGTCAATTGACAAGAGCTTCAGTCAATGATGGAGACCGAAGTCTGGCTAGTGTGGGCATTAGAACGGGAGGTTGGGAAGTGCAGTTAGGGACTACAAATGAGTCTTCCTAGGGTCACAGGGAGGGGTAGTGAAGGTAACTTGCTGAAGGCTAGGAGGTAAATTGGGCACTGGTGATAAGGAGCCAGAAGAAAGGGACAAACAGATGCAGTCATCAACCTCACATGATCATTACCTTCCTCTGTGCCAGTGGGTTCCTGGAATGTCAGGGAATCAGCCAACCTGACCTTGAGCATCTATACTGTCCCTCGATGATACTTCCATGACAATAAGCTTGTGCTTCCTCAGCTCTAAGGAAATAGAAACAATACATATGTAAACCACCTCCTGCTTGGGGAGCTTTCATTTCATCTTCTCACTGATGTTCACATCCGCCAAATGTGGGTGATCGGGATGGGGTTTAGTGCCCCACCCCTGACCTCAGGACAGCTCAGGGGCCTGCCTAGCACAGCACAGCAGCAGAGCCAGACCCTGGATGATGCACCCAGGGTGTTGTCCCAGTCACTGTGGTGAGTCTCAGGACCAGAGCAGCTCTTCCTTCTCGTCCAAAGGAACAGGTGTAAAACAGCAGAAAGTGAGATCACGGGCCAGGTGTGGTTGTTAGCTGGCATCATGTGCTTTCACTTCCCTCACAGGCAGTACCTGAGGGGCTCAGGACCCAGCAGGGAAGCAGATTCTAAAGGTAGAGTCTACATGGTCAGGATGTGTTAATTGGTGGAAGTGCCAGGGGCCACTCTCCTCAGCACTGACCACCTTGGAGGGCAGCTACTGGCTAACGATACTGGGAAGGGGCATAGAGCAACTTCCAGCTCATTCTCAGAGGGTCCCAGGATTCAAAGTGTTAAGCAGAACCTCTCTGAACAATCACTCCAGGGATGGTTCAGGTAAACCTCTGCCTCTGTGTGAAAAACATACAGCATAGCTCAAGTGAGAAACTGCCATTTCTTAAGGTTGACAAGCCTAGTAACGAAGTCATGGTAACCGGTAGGTTTTCAAAGTTTTTCTGAAACTGACTAGCCCCACACACTTCAACAGGTTGGTAAATACAATGATTAGCATTTTATAAAACTAAGAATGCAGAGGGTCTGTGATCACAGCCACTCACAAGGGAAGTAGGAGCTGGTGTGTGTGGGCCAGGCCTTTCCACAGACTTGCCGTGGCAGGATGGATCAGTCCCTCCCGGGCTCCAGTGTCCTCCTTGGTAAATCCAGGGCACAGGCTCAGGGGTCCTGCCCTGCCTGATGGACTCTGATGTGCCCCTTCTGAGTCAGAAGTCAGATCCAGCTCTGGCCCAAGGCAGCTGAGATCAGATGTGGATCTTGTGTTTATTGCTGGCGTGAACCCACCCTTGCAGAGGGAGGGAATCAGGTGTGAGCTACTCTGCTTCAGAGGAAATCACAGTTCCCTTTCTCTCTCTCCAGCTGGAGCCAGTGGGCCGTAAGACAACCTCCAACAACTTCACCCACAGCCGAACCAAACTCAAATGCCCCTCTCCTGTGAGTAATGGCCCATGTCCAGCCTGTTCCATCCAGCATGAAACAGATGTCTAGGGGGCAGGGGCCCCTGAGACCTAGAGGCCAAAAGGAGTTCCCTGGGAGGTTTATCAGTGAACTGCCACCATTCTCCATTCTCACCTCTTCTTCTTGTCCCCGAAACTTCGCAGCTCCTCGGGGTGTGGGGGAAAGCAGCGGGTCCGATGGAACAGGCGCTCTGGGGAGGCAGTTGAATGGGCACTGGTGGGGGAGGAGGTGTTGTGCAGAAAGAAACAAGACACCGTGTCTGCTCTGGATCCTGCACTCCTTTTCCTCCCATCCCAGCACATCCTTTCTTCCCTTACTGCCCTCAGCTGGAATGAGCTCCTATCTAACACGCTCCCCAGCTCTCCCCTCCCTTCCCTGTCCATGCTCTACCAACCGCCAGGCACTACACAACCTACCTGGAAAGTCACTCTAGTTTGTCAAGGCTGCTTGAAACCCTTCCCTGGTCCCACCGGAGCATCCAGAGGGGAGGCCCAACTTCCTCTATTGCCTTAGACACACACTGTTCCTGGAGAAAATATCAGCTTCCCAGCCGAGCCCCACAATTGCCACGTCTGTGCTTTCACTGTTCCTCGCAGAGGCTCATCCCCATCTCTGCCTGCAGGAGAAAGTCACGTCCTTTAAGGCTCAGGTGCCGCCTCCCCTGGGCTACTGTTGGCCCCTCACCCGACTGCTGCTGCCTCCGACACACACCTGCGTTCATCTCTTTTCTGTTCACACTTCTCAAAAGACCAGGACTGAGGCTCCTTTGTGGTGTGATTACCTCTGAACCTCTTGGCCAAGGCAGTGAGAGCGGTCACACTCGGCACTCTCTCAGCTCCTACCCAGGGCGCCATGCTTGTCTGCACAGAGGAAGGAGAGAATCCAGGGAGGCAGGTCCAAATACCCACTTCTCTCGGCCCTTCTCACGCTTGGTTCTCAAACCTACCACAAAACCAGCTGTTCTTCCATACTGACCATCGTCCCTGCTCCCGGGCACTCCCAGGATGGGGGGATAGAGACAGCTGTCCAGTGGTGGCCTTGAGCAAATAGAGGTGGGGGCTCTGAAGCCCCAGGACTCCCTTCCTCTGGTCGCCTATCAGTTCCCAATCTCAGTATTGGGTTGACCATGAAAGGAGATACTGGTGAGAAACTAAAAGGACGTTATGGCTGAGTACTGACCACTTTGAATACCCATCCTCGTTCAGGAGGTTTGGGGGACAGTGTAGACGAAGGATGAGCAGTGAAAATGTGCAAGGTTATTGCACCGTTGCCCCCAGGATAGACTCAGCAAGCCCAAGGTGGGCGAGCGGATGGTTTACAGAGGCCTATAACCTCTGACCCTCTCCTCCTCCACAGGAGAGCCCTTACCTCCACACCCTGAGGAACAGTCAGCTACTCCAAGACCAGTCTGAAGCAGGCCCCATGGTGCTCTCCTGGGCTGTGCCAGTGGCGGCAGGAGGTGGCCTTGCACTTGGTGTTGGTGCAGTGATGGCATGGAGAGCCATAAGGGGTCGGCGGCGGGAAAATCCTCCAATGAATCTCAACACTATGAGCTTCTAGGCCTCCAGCCATGCGCAGGCATTCGTCCCAAATTCCCCAGCCACAATCCTCACCAGCCGTCTACCTCAGCCACCTTGGCCACCACAGAGAGCATTTGCTTCGACACCTGATGACATCGGAAGCCAAAGGGACAGTCACGACTCCTTGGGGCCTGGAGCCTATGCTTCTGGAATTGCCAAATTTAAACAAAGGCCAAAGTCATTCTATTCTTGGGTTAGTCTGCCTGGAGCTCTCGCTTTCCATCTGTTGTGCGACGCAGGTGTGGGAGCTGGAGCCTTCCAGGTCCTGTCTCAGGCAGAGCTGCCCAAGTGATGGCCAACCGGAGCCCAGCCTGGCACCTGATGAACGTATCCCAGTTACCACACCCCCACTAGGTAAAAGGTGGGAGAAATGCTTGCCACCAGGTGGTGGCTAGAGTAGTGCAGCTGGATCGTCACCATTCAATACCATCCAACACATAGCTTTCCTACACTTGTTTTGTATCCAGGACAATGTAGAGCACAGTGGGGTTTCCAAGGCTGTGAGTGTCACAAACCCTTCAAAAGATAAACTCCTTCGGGGCGCCTGGATGGCTCAGTCAGTTAAGCATCTGACTTTGGCTCAGGTCATGTTCTCACAGTCCATGGGTTCGAGCCCCACATTGGGCTCTGTGCTGAGAGCTCAGAGCCTGGAGCCTGTTTCAGATTCTGTGTCTCCCTCTTTCTCTACCCCTCCCCTGCTCATGCTCTGCCTGTCTCTGTCTCAAAAATAAATAAATATTAAAAAATTATTTTTTTAAAAAGATAAATTCCTTCAAAAAAGCAAAAAGCTCATGACAAGATACAATTTTGTTCCTGGACATTGCTAGGTAAAGATGTCTGATCACTCGGAGAATAAGAGGAGTTGCCTAGGGAAAGTTATCTACCTTCACCTGATTTTCTCAAAGTGCTAACTTTAGGAAATAATTCCTCTTTTTACATTACCAGATTTTGGAGAGAGTGCTAGAGAGAGGCCGATAATACAGGCTGCGTTCCTTGAGCCCCTGAGCTGGATGTCTTACACAGATTCTCTTTTATTTTGCTCAAAATCCCAGGGAGGAAGGGATGAAAAATAGAGGTGGTAGTTGCACAACATTGTGGATGCACTAAATACCACCGAACTGTTCACTTTAAAATGGCAAATTGTAGGTCGTGTGAATTTCACCGCAGTAAAAGAAAAAAAGAGAATCCATGATCGTCTGCATTACAAGTACCTCTCTGATCCCAAAGCTTGGGATGACCAAGAATGGGAGTTAGAATCCCTAGGCATACCGTTTAAATGGGTGGCCTTCAGAGCAAACCCAACAGCAGCCTGAGCCCCAGTTTCTCAGACATTTCATCTGTAAAACTAGAGTACTCATTTTGCCTGCTTCACAGCACTGCTGGTGGGGAAGAAAACATAAAATGCTCTTTGACTCTAAAATACTACACACATAAAAGGGGATTGTTTTCTCATCTGTGAAGAGTTGAGACAGGGTCCAGATGGTCAGGGAAGTGGAGAGGTCCAGGGACGGGTTTGGGAATTGGGCAGTAAGGTACCAACAAAGACTGCCTAACTTCCATTCATGAAGGTCCACCAGCTTATCTCTTTGACAAAACAGACTGAAGTCCCCTGAGAACCTAGATCCAGGCCCAGTGTTCATGTGGTCTCCGATTTCTGTTTCTGTACTATGAGAACAGCAGACCTGACCCTCCCCCGCCCCAATTCTTCCTATGGCCCAGAAAACGTGGTGGCTGAACCATACATTTCCTAAAGACCCACCACATTCCAGCTCATGCTCCTGGCTTACCACAAGTAAGAGCACAGATAGCCCGTTAACTCTAAGAGTCCAGCACCACCATGTCCCTTTTTCCTTCTTTCTCAAGTTTTCATTCCTCCCGTAGCTCGCATCTCAAAGAACCATGGAACCCATAAGCACAAGTCTGTCCTCAACTGGGTTGGACTTTATACTACCCGAGTAATCCAGGAGCTCCCAGTATGAAAAATCAACCAAAACAAAAGTAGTCCCAGGCTGATGCCCAAGAAAGCACGTGGCAGAAACAGAGACACAAGCTTGAGGCAGGTCTTAATTTCTCACTAAATAATAAAGAGCCAAAATTTTTAAATGTGTGAGAGTAGCTACTTGAACCTGGTAGAAATGTATATACATTGGATATGTGCCATTTTCTATGGGAAAACGGCCAGTCTAGTTAGGACGACACCGCTAGCCATGCTGTGAATGAAACCACCAAATTCTGAGAATGCTGTGCTCCCCACTGCTCTCCAGAGAGGGTTTTAAATGCAAAAGAGAGTCGTGTGGATTAAACTTCATCAATAGCCTTCATAGAGGACATGAAACTTTGAGCTCCGAAGGATGCTTTAACCAAGTGAGAACTCAGAGGCTGAAAAGAATGGGGTTGTTGACAAAACCACACTGAGATACCACCTCACGCCAGTCAGAGTGGCTAAAATGAGCAAATCAGGGAACTCTAGATGCTGGCAAGGATGAGGAGAAACAGGCACCCTCCTACACTGCTGGTGGGAATGTAAACTGGTGCAACCCCTCTGGAAAACAGCGTGGAGGTTCCTCAAAAAATTAACAGTAGAACTCCCCTATGACCCAGCAATAGCACTGCTAGGAATTTACCCAAGGGATACAGGAGTGCTGATGCACAGGGGCACATGGACCTCAATGTTCACAGCAGCACTCTCAACAATTGCCAAAACGTGGAAAGAACCTAAATGTCCATCAACCGGCGAATGGATCCAGAAGATGTGGTTTATCTATACCATGGAATACTCCATGGCAATGAGAAACAATGAAATCTGGCCATGTGTAGCAACATGGATGGACCTTGAGGGTGTTATGCTGAGCGAAATAAGTCAGGCAGAGAAGGACAAATATATGTTTGCACGTATAGGAGGATTAGGAGGAACTTGACAGAGGAACAAGGGGGAGAAGAAGGGGGAAATGGTGGGGGAGAGGAAGGGAGGCAAACCATGAGAGACTCTTGAATGCTGAGAACAAACTGAGGACTGATGGATGTGGGGAGGGGTAGGGGGATGGGCATGGAGGAGGGCACTTGTGGGGATGAGCACTGGGTGTTATGTGAAACCAACTTGACAATAAACTATTTGTAAAAAAAAAAAAAAAAAAAAAAGAATGTGGTTGTTGAGACTAGGCAAACTCATTCTAAGTGGAGAGACAAGTGAGCGTGGTGTGCACAGAAGACAAGAAGCCAGCCAGGAAAACGAGGATGGGGGAGTCGCAGACTAGGAGGCACCATGGAAAGGACCAAGGGCTTGTAGTGACCAGACCAACAAAAGCTGACAGGGTGCTCACACTACGATGGACACCACGGCACACGGGAATTAAACTACAAATCCCTATTTTCCCTCCTCTTTTCACAGAGGGGAAAATCCAGACTCGGAGAAGAGGTAACTGGCCCGGGGTTATACTCACATCACAGGATGGGCATTCTTCAAAATGAATACTGGTGTGCAGGGTGAAGGAACAACCTGAAAATATAAAACACATGATTCGGGAAGTGAAGTAGGTCAAATTGGAAGTGAATGTGTCATAAAATAGAAATCTAGAAAGGGGAGATAGTATCTTACCGAGGCTGTGAGGACACATGAGTTTCTCTGCTTCCAACCGGTCTGAAGGAGTCTACCATTTCTAGTTAAAAGTCTATCATTTAAAAACTACAGGGACTAAGATTTATTTGGCTGGAAGATGTATGGAGTTCTAGCAGTGAACAAATCTTTTAATTCGAAAAAAAACAAAGACAATAGCTGTGCGAATCTGTAGATACGAATGGACATTTTAAGTAACAGTAGTATTGATGATAGATCATAAATATGTTTAGAAAGATTAAAGGCAAAGGAATTTAAAAACATGAAACTAGAATAAGGCATTATTTCTTTTTAAAAAGGCAAAAACTGGGGCACCTGGGTGGCTCAGATGGTAAAGTGTCCAACTTTAGCTCAGGTCACAATCTCACAAACCCACAAACCGGTGGGTTCAAGACCCGTGCATCAGGTTCTGTGCTGACAGCTCAGAGCCTGGAGTCTGCTTTGGATTCTGTCTCCCTCTCTCTGCCCCTCCCCTGCTTGTGCTCTCTCTCAGTCTCTCTGTCTCTTGGTCTCTTTGTCTCTCTCTCTCTCTCTCTCTGTCAGTCTCTGTGTCTCTGTCTCTCTCTCTCAAAAATAAACATTAAAATGGGGCGCCTGGGTGGCTTAGTCAGTTAAGCGTTCGACTTTCGCTTAGGTCATGATCTCGCAGTTTGTGGGTTCGAGCCCCGCGTCGGGCTCTGTGCTGACTGCCAGCTCAGAGCCTGAAGCCTGTTTCAGTCTGTGACTCCCTCCCTCTCTGACCCTCCCCTGCTCACGATGTCTCTCTCTCTCTCTCCTAGAAATAAATAAAACATTAAAAAAAATAAACATTAAAAAAATTTTAAGGCAGAAACTAAGAACCAAATAGAATTTCTAGAAATAGAATATATTGGTATTAAAGAAAAATCAATTTCAGTAGAAGTGTTCAAATAACAGATCACTTCTTGAAACTTTTCTTGTGTATTTACTATGTACTAGGTACTACTTTTTAACAGTTGGACATTAATTCTCACAACAGCCCAATGAGGTAGACACAGCTATTATCCGAACCTTACAGAGGTAACTAAAGTAGATTCCGTGTCTATTCAGTCTCTTTGTAACAATGAAATGGGATTAAAAACAATAGTTTAAAAAATAGGTATCCAATAATTTGCCATATCAGTATTAGTTCTAATAGACTATTCAAGGGGCTTTATATAATAACCATAGTAATGAAAATATATTTGGTACCTTACAAAACACTTCATCTCCTCTGATCCTCGCTACAGACATGGAAGCAAAGTACAGTATCATTAAGAAAAAATATCCCAAACTTGGAAAGAAGACAGAAGAGGACCACTTGTCCTGTCGATGTTATTGTTTAACAAGCTCATCTAAGAAATAGTTATCTAGAATATACCTGCATTTGACTTTGCTATTTACTGTTTGATTAGAGCCTAGACACTATGAAGTTCTGTTGACTGCTGGATTTCTGACTGATTAAAAAAAAAAAAAGTTCACCTAAGATTACAGTTCTATCAAATATAGGACATTAACCAGCTTTACGTTCTATGAGCAACATTCCTGTGACCAACATTTCTGTCACATTGTCTCCACCCAAATTCTCCCTTGAACCAGACTAAACCATCTGAATGATTCCTTAAGAGTTAAACTCTTTGACAGGTGTGCATTCTTTATCTGAAAATCACATTTTTAACCTTTTAAACATTAAAAAAGAATGACTTTTGAGGCATCTGGGTGGCTCAGTTGGTTAAGCATCTGACTTCAGTTCAGGTTATATCTCATGGTTTGGTTCATGGGTTCGAGCCTTGTGCCAGGCTCTGTACTAACAGCTCAGGGCTCTCTACTAACAGCTCAGGCTCTCTCAGAGCCTGAAACCTGTTTTTGCATTCTGGGTCTCCCTCTCTCTCTGCCCCTCCCCTGCTCATGCTCTGTCTCTCAAAAATAAACATTTAAAAAAATGTTTTTAAATGATGACTTTTAAAATAACTTAAGAGAAAACATTTTTTTAATTATAATAAAATATATAAAACCTAAGGATATCTTAGAAAAACCTAGTAAGGTTGAACAAGTGGGAACGGACAAGCCAGTAATTCCATCTCTAGGGGAGTTTCCAAAGAAACATTTGCAAATGCATCCCTCCAGGGAGCTAGGTGCAAGAACACACAGCAATGTTTCATAACAGTAAAACCGGAAACATGGAGTTCAAGGTCCATGAATAGCGGACTGGGAAAATAACTTATGGTATATTAATATACTGGAGCATTTATGCATCAGTGAAAAATCAACCATGACAGCAGCATCCATCACCTTGGGTGAATCTCACATATAATGCTAAAAGTTTTACAAAGAATGCATGTGACTGAATTCCATTTAAATATGGAGATAGGTAGCAAACGTGGTAAAGGAATTCAATGTAACCAGATCATAAAAATCAGTAAAGTTGTTACCTTTGAAAGGAGGGGATGGTGATATGAGAGGGGATGCATGGAGGGCTTCTGAGACATTAGCATTGCTATTTCTTAACACGATCTTGCCTGATAATTATTCTTTAAACTGAATTGACATGGATTTCAGACTTTTTCTATATATATTTCATTTTTAAGTTAAAAAACATTGAAGAACTAAATTAAGTTGCCTATTTATTCAGTGACCAGTGGGAGGGAGCTGTTTTAGGCTCTCAAGCCTGAGGAGATGGCCAGGAAAACCTCTTATTTCCCAGCCAACATGGAAAGGCTGTTCCCAAGGGCCATATACGGAACTCTGATGCATATGCATTACAGAGTTGCAATGGAGAAGGAAACTAGTCAAAGTTGACCTGAGCAGGAGAAAGGGACCCTCAATCAGAGCAAGCCCCAGGTCCAGCTGACCACAGAAGCAGCCTCCGGCCATAGAGCCAGTAGGCCAGTTTAAGACCAGTTCCTCAGCAACAAAGCTCTCATGGGTAGCAGCAAGAGCTTACTGGACTTCAGCAAAAAAAGGCCACTCAAGGGCACGCATCCTTTATCCCCGATGTCCAGAAGACTTGTCACCATAAGCTTGTCCCACTATGCTGGCAGCTAGCTCTGACACATACCAACGGCCAAGAGGATGCCAAGGGGTTGGTGGCCCCCTGGAGAGGCCCTGAGTCCACCCCTCTGGGGCCCGGCTGCACCATCCAGCAACAAGCATACCGCCCTCAAGTGCTCACACAGGTCCTGAGGGGAGTCGGGGCAGGCAAGGGAGAGAAAGGGAGGAGAAAACAGAGGCTCCCGCTAAATATATTCCTCATGGCCAGTGCTTTAGTCATTCAAAGTTCATTCTTCATGAGCAGTGAAAGCCTCTAGCACAGTCTGGCTCAGTGATGGAAGAATCCCACCCCACGCAGGGAGTAGGAGAGCTGGAGATCAGAGAGGAGCGAAAGGGGATTCTAATCCCGGATTATTAGGAAGGACCCTAGGTCTTCAACTGTAATAAAGCAGTGATAACGTCTACTTTCAAAGGCTGTTTGTGGATTCTACGGGAAACCCTTAGGAGAAAAGGGTCTGGCAGAGAAGGTGTTCATAAATGGGAGCTAGAATTCTTCTCTCCTGTGTACAAGCTGGGCTGAATGTCCATGAGTCCTATGATCCCCACCCTCTGTACCACATCGCCTAGCCTGGGTCACTGTACGTTCTCAATATAAGCCTGGAATAAAATGGCTTCTGGCAAAGGTGCAGTCTCGAGCTGACACCTAAGGGGAGGGCCCTCCCTTGGGTGAAGAACAGAGACTGGAGCCCCGGGCCCCACACTCAGAGGTGAGCAAGTCAGCCTCAGGGCATGCCTCTGCCGGCTCCTTTCTGAGCACTGTTAAATCCGGTTTTAACTTGTCTAGCTTTACTGATATTACCAAAGGCCTGTAAGAGAGGCTGACAGTGCAGTGCAGTCTCCTTTCAGGAGCTATCATCTTGGATTGGCCCCAAACTTGGGGAACATCACAGGATGCAGGATACAGCAGGAGCAGGCTCTCACTACCTGTTCCCAAGTCACCTGAGACACAGCTGCTCTATCTGCCCACTCGGTCAGATCACAGAGTCCCCCAGCAAAATCTGGTTTCAGATTAAGTTTATTTCTAATCTTGATCTCAAGGGTGAAAACGGCCCTGTGGTCCATGGCAGCAGCTGGAACAAATCCCTCAGGCCTTCCCCAGGTTTCCCCCATCCTGGCCTAGATGCATTACGGGCTACATATTTCACAGCGCCCAGTACAAAATTAAAATACGAGGCCCCTTGTTGAAAAATTAAGAATTTTAAGATTGTGGTAGCAGAGCACTAGAACAAGCACGGGGCCCTTCTGAGAACGGGGTCCGGTGTGACTCATAGGTCACACGCCCAAAAGCTGTCCCTACCCCTCGACCATTTAGTGCTATGTGCTCTCAAAAGCCTGAGTAACCCGCACCACCGCCCCATCCGTGGAGAGAGGAGAGGAGGCAGCCAAGGGGTGTCAATCACCCAGAGAGGAAGGTGCCCAGGGCCCTGCGGCGAGCCAAAGAAGTCCTCCCCAAAGGGCAGCTTGTTTTTTTCCACTTGCTAGAAAAATAGCTCAGAGCTGATCTCCTGTGACCAGCAGATCGATGATAACGTCATTCTGTATGGAGGCTCCATTTCAACCTTTTTTTCCAGTTCTATTTTTGTAAGTCATTTTACACAGTAGGGGACTTGATGGGGATCTCTCCGGGTCTGAAATCCTCTGGGGAGATGCAAGAACCTAGGCAGTGTCCTGAGTTGTCCCCAGGGCAGTCCTCCTTCCAGAAGGCCACTCCAGCACCTGTGAAGCCAGCCCTAAGCTGGCTGTTTCTTCTACGGCTGTTGTAAGAGTTCATGCAGGTGCCAGGCGACAAGCACAGAGCATCCTCTGGCACCAAGTGAACGCTCAATAAATGTAGCTACTTTTGTGCCTATGAAGCTCCTCTGTTTTCATATTCCATATGATTGCTTTTGTTGCTCTGCAAAACGTTTATTTATTCCATCTTTTCCCCTCTGAACTAATATTTGTGCTAATCCCAGGACAGAAACACGGTTACCAACAGGTGTCTTCATTTATGTAAGTCAGCCACTGAGCCTATGAAACGGAGCCTCATTCTCCTGCGTCTCCTGAAAGACACAGGTCACGTTCAAAGTTCTCACAGCTGCTGTAGCACTGTCGTCACTTGGATCATGTACCTGCAAAATATGTTAGCACATGTACCCTAGTATACAGGTTACTTATTTATTATATGTTTAACTGTATTCCCATGCCTATCTTAAAACACTCCCCAAAATAGAAAACTTTAAAGACAAAGATGAAATATACATTTTGTTCTTGCAAAACTACTAATACTTGGGGGAGAGCGTTTTGATTGAATAAGTTCTACTACTTGTTAAAATCTTGAGCTAAAGCTTTGTAATGTAACTATTCATAGGTCTGGTTTGGAATTAATTTTATTACTCAACTTGCTTTCAAAAGCTGTCATAGCTAAAAAAAGATTTCTGGCAAAGAGGGGTAACTCCAAACCAAAGATGTACCTTGTGAGTTGTGCTAAATAAATCCTAATTCTCATTCAATTATACAAATTTTTGTTGAAACATCACTAATAAAATATCTTCCTCCTTTTAAAAAAAGATGTCAATCTTTTTTAAATTTTTAGCCACTTCTAAGGCATGCCATTTTTCACAAATGGGATCAAGCCACATTGATACTCTTCATTTTGAAATTTCAAAAACAGCCTTAAAAAGTTTACTTCCTAGTTTTTGTTTAATTTACAAAGAGAGAGTTTTTATAGATGATCATCACAATCAGCTATGGAATCACGTAACAGTAACTTTTCCAAACATCGGTTTTGAAAGTCAACTCCCATCGCCACCGCTGTTTTTGTAAAGCACCTTAACACAGCGCACTCCACAAATTACTTTCGAAAAGCAATCACTTCCCCTCTTTGTCCATGAAGGGAGTTTTTTTCCTAAAATATTTGCTAAGCACATATTACTGACAACCAGTTGTCATCATACAAAAGGTCAGCAAGTTTGAAATAGTTGCCTACTGGTGAAAAAAAATGCATAATTCATCTTCAAGTTAGATGGCTTTTAAAAGCATGTTGCCAGAATGCTTTCATGGTGACTCCCCATCTCCTTACAGAATGTTAAGAGGATTCTGTTGTACTTGGAGATCTTGTTTTTGTAACAATTATCACACTGATGATGTGCTATCTCATTTTCAGCACACCTTGGCTTTGCTGCATGAGCTCGCCAATAAAAGATACAGTAAAACAATTTTGTCAGTGGTGCTGTATTTGTACTCTTACCCAGGAATCTTTATTCTAGTCAAAGCAGTAAGTATTAGTGAGAACACTTCCATGGTTTTTCCAAAGCATTGTTGTATTAAAGAAGTAGTTTTCTGCGGAGAATGGATCTTCAGGGATACATTTTTTTAATGTTGTGCATGCCATGTGTGCGCACGCACACACACACACACACCAACTCTATGGATAGCTCATAACTGAATAGTCCAATAAATACCATAGGCTGAGATATGTTGGGGTTTATCTGTGTTTTATCCAGATGCCCAACGCTTCATAATTTGTTCTAACACCTGGCAATGTTTTCTCTGCATCTTCCAACAATGTATGCAGACAAGTACCTATTCCTTTTGTGCTGTGTGGTTTCCTTGTTTTATTTTAGTCATTATGGCATGTGGCTCTTTTACTCTGCTGGTAAGAAAACTGAAGAAGGAAAAAAACCCACCTCTAAACATTTATCACTATGTTTAGTGAATTCTGTGAGGGACTAAATTCAGAACCTAGGGTTTCAAACGTGGCCTTGAAAAAGTGTAGTGGTCTGGGGACCTGTACCAAATGCCTAGTTTCTAAATATCTTGCTAATCCATATGGCTCATATCATCAGCCTACATCTCAATGCGCCATATGCACTTAGGGATGGGTGTATTACTAGCGAGGGGTGTATATAAATCCACATTCAATCCAGACTTCTTGATAATTTCAATGTTTTGTCATCTTGTCCAGTCTGGGGAGATCATTTGCATTTCATAACACGCTCTGGAGGGCTCTGGGCCCTCACTGCCCAGGGCCATCAGCTCGGCCATTCTTCTTCTTGCTTTAACTTGTCTTACAGCTTGTTGTCAGACTTCAGTTCTCATTCTATTACTTGCTAACTGTCTGACCTGGGAGAACAATCATAGAGCACTTTCAACCCCTCTGTTCTCAGTCCACCTGCCACCACTCCTACAGTGTGTGACGTGTAGGAGAACACTGGGATCAATCCACAAATAAAATATTAGGAAGGCTGATAGCTTATGTTAAAATGCATGTAAGTAAGCACATTGCATATTATCATTTGGATGCAAAATAATTTATGGCTATAACTCCCTATTCATTTACATGAATAAGTCACTTGATTTTTTTTAAAAATGCACATAAGTAGACATTTTAATATTTTCATTCCACATCCTAATGGATCATCCTACATACTTCACTTTGGGAACAGTCCTCAGTTGAAATGTATTGTGTGCCAGGGAGTAATTTATCAGAACAACAGTTATCACTACAATCCATTTCTCAAATATTCTTGCAACCCAATGGGCTTTCCCAAGGGAGAGACAATGGTCTGAAGTTAAAGCTGGTCTCTGGACTCCTGCTTAATTGGATACAGCCACGGAGTCTCCCGTGGGGCAGGATTGCTGTCTGTCCTGGGCAGTGGGCATGAACAGTGAGAACTACAGAGCCAGATGGAGAAGCAAACACATAAAAAAGTGTAGTGAACGCTGTAATAAAGGCACACACAAGGACCCATTGGAGACCAAATAAGGAGAAGTTCAGGAAAACTTCACACTAGAGGCAAGTGAGCAAGCTTTGAAGGAAGGGTGAAATTTCAGTGGGAGGGAGGAAGCAGTGGGGGCAGAGTTGCAGGATAAATGGTAAAATGTTTGGGGAACATGAAGATATCCAGAACTGATCAGAAGGAACAGGAGGTGAAATTGATTTCTCTTATGGATTTAGAATGTACTCTCCTACATTAATATTGTACAGTGCTTTCTTGAAAGAGTGGGAGGGTTTTTTATTAACTATTATTAGTATTTCCTTGGTAAGAAATGAGGTCTCCTAGTGTTATCCTCCATAGTGCCTGAGTCTGGAAATTGTGAAAAAACTTGGAAGCCATGTTAAGGAGTTGGACTTCATCCAGGATGCATTCGACAGTAGCTTATAGGTGGTAGGGAAGGGCTGTTTTTAAGTAAAGGTGAAGCATGATTAGATACCTTCCACAGCATTCATGGGGATATACTCAAAACAGTCCAAGTTCTACTAACATCAGAATCACCTAGAAAGCTTGTAAAAAAATGCAAATTACCAGGCCCCACCCTAGATCTTCAAAATCAGAATTCCTAGAGCTGCATACAGGCAGCTATTTGCACTTCAACAGACTCTCCAGCCAAATTCTTTTCCTGTATTATCATCCCACTGCCTCACCCACACCCCAAATAATTCAGGCACGTATGAAAAATTAAGATCAAGGGCATTTCTGGTTTTATGAAATAACTATGTGACTGGTTTATGAGATAGAATGTATCAGCAAGTTATTGTGTTTCTAATTTAGCATTCCTGATAGTTACCTATTCTTATGTTTGAACTTGAGTCTATGTTCACTTCCAGTTCAACTTTAAGCTTATTGTTATTAAAAAGAGTCTAGTTTTTCCCACTCCCAAACTTCTATCCTTCTATCCCAAACTCCTTTACCTCATTCCCAAGTTTTACATACATCATATGGTCAAGGCCAGGTGCTTCACCTTTTAACATTTTGATCTTCACATCATAATGAAAAAGGTTTTATTTTTTTTTTTTAATTTATTTTAAACGAGAGCATGAGAAGGGCAGAGAGAAGGAGAGAGAATCCCAAGCAGGCTCTGCACTGTCAGCGCAGAGGCCAATGCAGGGCTCGAACTCATAAACCAGGAGATCGTGATCTGAGCCGAAACCAAGAGTCAGACACTTGACCAACTAAGCCACCCAGTTGCCCCTATTATTCTTAGTTTTTAAATGAGATTGAAAACTGGGCTACAAAAGATGGGATGGCGTTAGCAAGTAGCAGAACTAGATTTTGAAATCTGACTTCAAAACCTGTGCTCTTGAAATTAAGAAGACCAGCAATCACAAATGTTGGCAAGGATGTGAAAGAACTGAAACCTCCCACACTGCTGATGGGTATGCAAGTAGCGCAATCACCCTGAATAACAGTCTGACAGTTTCTCTTAAGGTTAAATGTAGCCTTATTATATGACCCAGAAATGTATTCCTGTACTTGTCCCCACAAAATGAAACCTACATCTCCACTGAGAGTGGTACATAATGTTGATCGTGGTTTTGTTCATAATAGCCCAACACTGGAAACTACCAAACTGTCCAACGAGATGAATGGAATAAAAATTGCAGTGTATCTGTACAACGGAATACTGCTGGGCAAGGAGTTAGAATGTACTAAGGCTCACAACAACATGGATGGAACCCAAAAACTTTAAGGAAGCCAAATATCAAAGAGTACTTACTCTGTGGTTCCATTATATGTAGTCCTAGGAAAGGTAAAAACACATCTGTAATGACAGCAGGTTCCCCGGGCTGGGGCAGGGGTATTGAGTACAAAGGAGCATGAGAGAGAGAACTTTTGAGTGATGCAACTGTTTGAGATCTTGATTGTGGTGGACTGACATTTGTCAAAACTCATTAAATTGTACACTGAAAATGGGTTTGTTGTATCACATACATATAGTCAATAGAATAGATTTAAAAAAAAAAAAAAAAAGCTTATGCTTTCCCTAAACCACATGGCCTCTGTTTTTCTAACTCTACCCTAAATCACACCCCACCCACAAGCTGAAAGGATGGTATTAGGTGTTGTGGCTTCTGCAATAGAGACCTGGGAGCCTGCACAGCACACCTGCCCCTATAATCTCACACCAAAAACACACTTGGTCATGCCCAAGTTTATTCCTTTATTGGGCTCTAAATGTAGTTAGCCTGAGCCTTCGCCCATCACGAGCTGCCTTGGTGTTCCTGGTTATCTGTGCCAAGGAACTGAACTGCAGGGTTCCCAGAAGCTTCTTCACACTGGGCTGGCAGGGCAGCCTCCTCAGAGAGACGTGCTACCTGGTCCCTACCTTGCTTCTCCCCAGCCTCCTGTCAAGAAACCTTTCAGTGGGACCCCAAGCCAAAAACAGTGGCAAAGCTGTTGCCTATGCTAGTTTCCTTCTGCATTCCTCTCAGCCTGGGAAGGGGCTTCTGGGAGGCAGGATCAGAGTGTAGGCTCCATTCTCTGAAACCCAACACTTTCTCAGCCATCCAGAGGCAACTTCCAGAAGCACTTTCTTGACTCCTTCTCCAACTTCTCCCTCACAGGACCACTGTGCCCTCTCCAGCCTCTGAATTTGCTGGTTTCCTGGACTTCCAATGAACAACTTAATTACACTGCATATGATATGGTCTTATTCACTAATTGCTTTGTGTCTTCCCTAAGGTGTCTGAGAGGACAGATTTTTACTGCTGTACTTAAAAGGCAATGGTGCTATACTGATGGACTGTTTGATCCCACCTTTACCTCTGGAAAAATACCCAAAATGCCCATGTTTGTCCACTCTGAAATCTTATAGCCATACCACAGGAATGCAAAAGATTATGAGAGACTACTGTGAACAATTACAGGTTTCCTCTGCTATCCAAAAGCAGAGTTCTTATGAAAGCTTTCATAAACCAAAATGGCATAAAGCAAAGAAGTAATTGCCAATAATTTATATGGAAAAAATTTTGAGCATTCCCAGACCTGAAAAATAACATTCCCCAGGCTTTTCTAATACCTTGTAATAGCATCTTGCTAATAGATGCACAAAATAAGTCAAGATAAAACACAGATACTCACAAGCACAGTTTAAAGCTATGGCAGCTTAATACTGTGATGCTGTGGGGCACCTGGGTGGTTCAGTCGGTTAAGCATCCATCTTCAGTTCAGGTCATGATCTTGTGGTTCCGGAGTTTGTGTCCCTCATCTGGCTCTGCGCTGACAGCTCAGAGCCTGAAGCCTGCTTCAGCTTCTGTGTCTCCCCCTCTCTGCCCCTTCCCTATTCATGCTCTGTCTCTCTCTCTCTCTCTCTTAAAAATAAATAAATATTTTTTAAAAAGCTGTGATGCTGAGTTTAGTTCCCCGGGAAGGAGCTTGGAAGCACTACTTTCACTGCTTGGAGTGCATGCAGTCTCTCTATATATATTATGTATATAATATAATGATTTGCTACAGAAACACCTACTGCTATTTTTGCCCTTTGCCTTTTTTTGTGAAATTAAAAATCCTATTCAGATTTCTTTTGGTTAACAAAAAAGTACTAATGTAGTTTTTTCATGAAAATGAAGTGACATAATGCAAACTTTCAAAAAGCAGGGGGATGCCTGCATATGCCAACAAATCGGACAATCTAGGAAAAATGGATTAATTTCTAGAAACACACAACCTACCAAGAGTGAATCATGAAAAAAATAGAAAATCTGAACAGACCAGTTACTATTAAGGGGATTGAATCGGTAATCAAAAACCTGCTGACAAAGATCAGTCCAAGACTAAATGGCTTCACTGGTGAATTCTACTAAATATTTAAAGAATTAATACCAATCCTTTTCAAATGCTTTCAAAAAAATAGAAGAGGAAAGGATACCTCCAACCTCATTTTACAAGGCCAGCATCACTCTGATACCAAAGCCAGATAACGACAATAAAAAAAGTATAAGCCAACATCTCTGATGAATGTAGATGCGAAAATCCTTAACAAATTAGTAGCAAACTGAATTCAACAGTACATTAAAAGGATTACACACCATGATCAAGTGAGATTCATTCTAGAAGTGCAAGAATGGTTCAACACCTGCAAATCAGTCAATGAGCATGTTAACAATAGGATAAAAATTCATCATCCTTTCATGATAAAAACTCTCAAACTGGGTATAAGAAAACATATTTTAAAATTAAGTGCCATATATGACAAGCCAACAGGTTACATTATATTCAACCATGGAAAGTTAAGATCTTTTCCTCCAAGATTAGGAATGAGGCAATAATCTTCATTATCACCACTTTTATTCAAAGTGGAAGTCCTAGACAGAGCAATTAGGCAAGAAAAAGAAATAAAAGGCATCCAAATTGGAATGAAAGAAGTAAAAGGGTCTCTATTTGTAGATGATAGGAGATCATCTACAGAAAATCCTAAAGACTCCACACACACACACCTAAAAAAACAAACAAACAAACAAAAAACAACAACACCAAAAAACACTTCAATAAAAGCTTCAGGATAAAAAAAAAAATCAGTATGCAAAAATCAGTTGTGTTTCTACATGCCGACAACAAATTACCAGAAAGAGAAATTAAGAAATCCATTCCGTCTAGAGTAGAATCAAAAGGAATAAAATACTTAGGAATAAAATTAACCAGGGAAGTGAAAAATCTGTACACTGAAAACGATGTATCATTGATGAAATTAAAGATGACATAAATAAAAGGAAAGATGTTCTGTGTTCTTAGATTGAAAAAATATTGTTAATGTGTTCATACTATGTAAAATGATCTACAGACTCAATGTAGTATTTATTAAAATTCCAATTATATTTTTCACAGAAGTAGGAAAACAATCCTAAAGTTTGTATGGAACCACATAAGACATTGAATAGCTAAAGCAATCTTGACAAAGAAGAACAAAGCTGAAGACATCATGCTTTCTGGCTTCAAACTATATTATAAAGCTATGGTAATCAAAACAGTGTGGTATTGGCATAAAAATAGACACATGGAGAAATGGAACAGAATAGAGAGCTCAAAAATAAACCCATCTATCTATGGTTTATAAGAACCAGGAATATACAAAATAGAAAGAATAGCCTCTTCAATAAATGGTTTTGGGAATATGGGACAGTCACATGAAAAAAAAAATGAAGCTAGACACACACACACACACCCCCACTGTACACCCATACACAAAAATGGACTCAAAATGGATTAAGGACTTGAAAACCCAAAACCATAAAACTTGTAGGAGAAAATAGAGCTGGTAAACTCCTGGACATTGGAAAGGAGTTTTTGGATTTGACACCAAAAGCAAAGTCAACAAAAGCAAAAACATCTAGCTAGAAAGCTTCTATACACAGAGGAAATCATCAACAAAAGGCAACCTATGGAATAGGAGAAAATATTTACAAACCACATATCCAGTAAAGGGTTCATATCTAAAATATATAAGGAACATCTACTACTCAAGAACAAAAACCCCAAATAACCCAATATAAAAATGGGCAATGAATCTATACATTTTTCCAAAGACATAGAAATGGCCAACAGACACAGGAAAAGATGCTCAACATCACTAATCATCAAAGAAATGCAAATCAAGAACACAATGAGCATACCTGTTAAAATGGCTCTGACCAAAAAAGATAATAGCTAATGAAGGCTGGTGAGGACATGGAGAAGAAAGACCCCTTGCACATGCTGGTAGGAATGTAAACTGGTGCAGTCACCATGGAAGACAATATGGAGATTCCTCAAGAAATTAAAAATAGAACTACTATAGGACCCAGTAATCCCATTTCTGGATGTCTCTCCAAAGGAAACAAAACCATTATCTCAAAGAGAGATCTATACCTCCATGTTAAGTGCAGTATTATTAACAGTAGCCAAGATATGGAAATAACCTAAGTGTTTATTGACAGATTAATGGATCAAAAAAATGGCATACACGCACACACACACACACAACTGAATACTATTCAACCTAAAAAAGGAAATCCTGTCATTTACAACAATATGGATAAATCTAGATGGCATTATGCTAAGTGAAATAAACCAAAGAAAAGCATAGTATTACTTATATGTAAAATCTAAAACAAAAAGTTTTAAGGTCAAACTCACAGAAAGTAAAAAGTGATTGTCTGGACATGGAGGAAATGGAGAAGTCAGTAAATGCGTAAAAATTTTCAGCTGGGGGGCGCCTGGGTGGCTTAGTCGGTTAGGCGTCCGACTTTCGCTTAGGTCATGATCTCACGGTTCGTGGGTTCGAGCCCCGTGTCGGGCTCTGTGCTGACTGCCAGCTCAGAGCCTGGAGCCTATTTCCGAGTCTGTGTCTCCCTCTCTCTCTGACCCTCCCCTCTTCACGCTGTCTCTCTCTCCTAGAAATAAATAAAAATATTAAAAAAAAATTTTTTTCAGCTGGAAGATGAACAAGGTCTGAGGATTTAATGTATAATGTAGTGACTGTAGTTGATAACACTGTATGGTATAACTGAAATTGCTAAAAGATTAGAACTTAGATGTTCTCAATGAAGAAAACAGAAGAGGTGATGGGTGTGTTAATTAACTCAATGGGGGGAATCCTTTCACAATGTATACATAAAACAAATCATCTCATTGTATACTCTAAATATTTTAGTTTTATCAGTTATATCCCAATAAATCCCCCCCAAAAATGCTGTAACTATAAACCAACCACTGTTCCCACAGACGGCTTCTCATTTAGTTTTCTATAGACCAAGTAGTTTATGTGTGTTTTGTATCTGCAAAATCTCAAAGGGGAGAATTGCGAAATACCTCACCAGGGAGCTTAACAGAAGATTTCCTTTGTTTCTTTCCTGGAACAGTCTCCAGAATCTTATTGACATAAACTAAATGTGGTTTTTTTGTTCTTTTTGCCCTTTGTCAATGGAGTATATATTGCTAAGTCCTTTTATCCAGCAGTAACTTAAAAACAGCACAGCAGATCAGAGAATGTCCCAGTTTCAACTCTGACAATGATTTTGAGTCTTTGTGTAATATAAGGGGGTAGAGATGGATCGAAGAGTAAAGACCAGGGCACTAAAGTCCAGGTGAAACCAAACTTACAGGGCATTGAGTTACCTGCAGAGGGATGCAGGAAGCCCAGGGTTACACTCTGAGGGTGAACACTCTCCCAAAGAGAGGAGGTAGCCAGCAAGACAAGCAAAGTCAAGCAGGATGGCCTAGATCAAGAAGAGAAGGGTAGCTTACTGGCTGTGTAATCCTGAACAATCCTATATAATCCTTTAACCTTCCTGGGCCTCATTTTCTCAGCTGTAAAATAGAGATTAAAAAACAAACAAACCAGTTTTATGCCCTAACTCTTGCACATGTACCACTATGGAGACATATTAACTTTTCCAGAATTTCATATAAGTGGAGTCATAGAGTAGGTGCTCTTTGATGTCTGGTTTAATTTTTTTTTTGATCCATCTGTTTTGTGATTCTTTTTCATGGTGTTCTTTTTCATTGCTAAGGAGAGTTTCATTATATGAATATACTATGATTTATCCCATTCACCTATTGTTGAGCCTTTCAGTAGTTTCCAGTTTGTGACCATTGTAAACAAAACTGCTATCAACACTGTGTATAACTCTTTGTGTATATGTTTCCTTTTATTAGGTAAATACCTAGGAATGAGATTGCTAGGTCATATAATAAGGGTACGCTTAACTTTAGGAGAAACTACCAAGCTTCTTTTCCAAAATGATGGTACCATTTTGTATGCCGACCAGCCACGTATGAGAGTTCCATTTTCTCCACACCCTCACCAACACTTGTTATTGTTAGTCTTCTTAATTTGAAAAGCACAGATTTTAAAGTCAGACAGACCTCAAATTCTAGTTCTACCACTTGCTAACCCCATAACCTTGGATAAGTCATCTGATCTTACTGGATGAGTCATCTGATCTCATTTTAAAAATGAGAATATTTATACGATGGAGTTTTGTGTGGAAGGCAGAAATATATTCAATTATTTAGCATACCTAATTATACCCACTCTTTATTTATTCTCAATTCTGAAGGCCATTATGTCTGAAGTTACAATTAAAGAGCCCTATTAAGATGTCTTTGTATATAAATTACCTGAAATTAGGTGCAGCCTGATGCCCATGGGCTCACCACAGTGGTGCCCACGATCAGGTAGAGCCAGAGTTCTGCCTTCATACCTACTCCCAGGTAGAGAAGGAAGAAGCCTACCCTCCAAATACTGTGTCTCTTCAACCCTAGAAGTTTCTCTCCAGCACTGGATAATGGGAAAGTTATGAAACTTAGTCATTAGCCAATTTCTTAAAACTTCGGGGTCTTTTCACATGTAAAATAATACTCCCTCCATAGGATTATTGTTGAAGATCAATATGCTATGCAATAAGAGTTTTACTTCCATTAGAGAGATAAAAGAGTATGTCCAGATAAGGACCTTCTGAGAACAATCAAATGGCAAATTCAAGTCCCTCTTCTCAACTTTCCTAGCCATGTTGGAGGTGATGAGCTTCTATGGCAATAGGGAGTTGAGAAAGTTCACTACAGAAGGGGCCAACATCCCAGTATCCCTATGTAGTGCAGAAGAGAAGGAAACAGGACATCAGAGGCCAAGCCAGAAAGGCAGGCAAAACATGGAGCCCTGGGAATCCCAATTCAGTAGATCTGAGATGAGCTCCAGGAAATCTCCACGTACTCAGGCTTCCCAGCTGACTGATACACAGGTGTGGGAACTATAGACCAGCAGGTTCTCAACATGTGGCCATCTGACCAACAACATCAACATCACATGTGAACTTAATAGAAACACCACTTCTCAGGCTCCATCTCAGACCTATTCAATCAGAAATTCTGGAAGTGGGACCCAGCAATTTGTTTTTAAAAGCCCTCCAGTTAATTTCAATGCATGTCCAAGTTGGAGAACCACTATAGCAGGCCAGTGACCATTAAGGACCTTCAATACAGAAGGGCTGATGCCAGAGTGGGAGAAACAAGAAGGGAACAGATTCCTGAGAGAAAAATCAGAGAGCACTACTGGGTCCAGGCCAGATGGCCGTGGTCACACATAGGATGAAGACTGGATCTGGCTGCCCTTACTCCACTCTTGCCCTCTGGTTTCTGCTCATTTGGGTGAATAAGGCGGGCAGCTTCTATCCTGGTGGTCAGTAACAGGTTGAGCTCCCTTGGCTTTGTTATTTTATTTTGAATTTCAGTCTAGTTTAGCACATTGGTTGGAACTGGCTGCTAATCCCAGTGTACAAGACACCAAACATTGGTCTAAAATGTATTAGGGGGCTCCTGGGTCACTCAGTCAGTTGACCATCTGATTTCATTTCAGCTCAAGTCCTGAGCTCATGATTGTGGGATTGAGCCCCAAGTTGGACTCTCTGCCACACATGGAGTCTGGTTCTCTCTCCCTCTCCTTCTCCCTTTTTCTCTGCCCCTCTTCCCTGCTTGTGCACAGTTTCTCTAAAAAAATATATACGTATAGATGTATTAGACTGTGATAACCAAGCTTTAAAAAGGCATAGGGAAAAGAAAAAAAAAAAGGACAAGAAAACATGCCAAGTTAGAGACAAAAGGGTGGGCTAATCTTAATTTCACAATGGGTTCCTAATCCTAACCTCTTCTTCCAACACACATGAGAAGGGAATGGGCTAAGGTCCCAGTGTGGGAAGCAGAAAGAGTTACAGGTATGGCCATTGGCCCAACTAGAGGAGGACAGGACAGTTTCCCAAACTGTGTTCCAGGAGATGTAACAGGTGTAGTGAGGCCAAAAAATAAATAAAAGGAAGGAATGGTGGTCAAAATAGTCCGGAAAATTGCTTTCAACAGCTCTCACCTGGAAATTCACATTGCATGTTTGTATCCAAGTAGTTCACATTGCACATTTTTTAAAGGTGCTGAGAACCCCTGTAATATGGGAACCTGTTTAACTTCATTTGATCCAGTATTTCCCATCTTTATTGGGCACAGACCCCTCCTTCTTGGAAGCATCACACAAAAGAGTGTTCTGCAGAATGTCAGCTTGGAAAACACAGCACTCTGAGAATTGTCTGATGGAACTTCCTTGCTGTTCACCTCCTGGTTCTTCTACTGCAATCCACCAGCCTGCTTGCCTTTCCTCCATGGATTCAGACCAACCTAAACAATTAAACCTAGTTCCATCTTGAACAGGAAGTCTAAAAACAGCCTCTGCTTTATGCAACCCTATTAAGTGTCAGGCTCTATTCTTGGTATTCTTGGTCTCTTGCCTAGGCACATTTATTTTTCATCCAGACTCTGTTGCCAGACCTGTGTCCTTGACATTCTTCCCCCAGAATCCTGGGCCAGGGTTCTTAAAACCCAGACACGAGCCTGACCTGCCTCCTGCCTCTGGTTCTTCCAGAACTGAGGCCAGCCTGCTGGGTGGCACGCCCTTTCCTTTTGCTCCCCACTTGGGCTATCTCTGAGCGTGACCTTGGACGTTCTGGTTCCCAGTACCTGTGCCCTTTCCTCTAGAAGCATTCCTGCCCCTCCCCTGGGTGTTCCATGTTCTGTTCCCACTCAGATGCGAACTCAGTGATCAGAGCGCTTTGTTGATAATTTTCAGGTGTTTATCTCAAGAGTGGTACATTTTGGCAATAAGGAATGATAGTTCCTACTAATGCATCTGCCAGGGCTCAGACTGAGTTTCCCATCTGAACTCTCTGCTGACAGTGACAGTGTATCCAAGTCATGTGACCATGGCATGTGCAGGTAACCAAAAGAGTACTAGAATTGGGAGCAATTTGCATTCAGGACCTACATCTGGGACCTTAAACAAGTCCTTGACCTCTTTGAGCCTACGTTCTCCCATCTGTAAAATAAGAACAATAATACCTGTCCTGCCTACCTTAAAAGGGGGCAGGAGGAGTACGGAGATGAAATAAAGTACTACGGGCTCTTTGAAAGTGTACGTTGCTATAACAATGCAACACATTTATTATCAGTTTATGACTTAGTGTCTTCCCACATCACAGACTCAGGACAGGGCGGGGCTAGGGGTTTGGTTTTTTTCCTACTCTTTTTAAAGGTACAACTATCTTTCAAAGGTGGACTCTACAAACTTAAGTTATGAAAGGACAGGGATTTTGCTGACCACTTCCCCCAGCCACCCCACTGAATTAAGAGTTTAGGTGAAGGGACCCATTCAGCCTGTTGCTTTGGCACAGAAGCATAGCCATAAACCCAATGGGGTGGCCACTGGACCCAGGGAGATTTGAGTCACCTCTCTGGCTAGATAAGCACTTTGCCCAGGGTAGGATGAATCTTCCCTTCCCCCACAGAGCAGGCTCTCCCCACCAGAATAAAAGCCACGGACCTATTGATGAAATGGAAATAGAAGGATGTGGGACCCATCAGAGGAGACATGGTAACAGTGGGTGACAATTGCTCTGGAATCAGAGGACATAGAGTCCCAGCTTACCCCTTACTAGGGGGCCTCAGAAAAATTTTGTTTCTCTGGCCCTTATACTTCTAACTGGAAAGAACAGCACCTGCTCCATGGGTTGATGAGGCAGCAGGTAAAAGCCACCAGTGCACCATGGGAAGGCAAGCTAGAGGTGGTGTCATGGCGCTGATGGGGCAGCAGTGGTAGTAAAATGGTGGTGGAGACAGAGGGGATGGTAGCGGTGTACAGCTGAACTGGATTCTGGAAGGAAAAAATGGAGTCCGTTTGAAATCACCAGAAGCCATGTCCAGGCTAGAAAGAGAATCGTGTACTTCCAAGGATCCAGACCATAATGAAGACCCCTGACAAAATGGCCCTTGGCCTCCCATTCCCATGGGATCTTAGTGACCACCTTTCTAGAGTCCAGGAAGGCTTTGGTCACCAGGGGCACTCAGTGGAGGCACAAACCTCTCTGCTATGGGGATGACCCAGGGTGCCAGCAGAGGGGGGTGGGAGGTAACAGAATGCCTGCTTTCTCTTTCTGTGTGGTCCTGGGTCACTGGACCACAGAGCTCAGCGGGCTGCAGACAAGGCTGGCAACTGAATCCCTTTTGAGTTCCAACCTATAATCTTCCACTTTCTGGTGAAGCAGGCTTCAGCCATTCTAACAATCATCCAGTGAGGCCCATGTGGGACCCATTACTTCTGACCTCAGGGGAACGTCAGGTCAGATCAGGAGAGGATAACTGATCAGCTCTTAGGAAAATTGAAGAGCTCTGCTGCTCCAAGTGTGGCCCGGGGACCAGCAGCATCAGGGGGCTGGTTAGAAATGCAGACTCCCAGGCCCCACCCCACCCCATACCTACAGAATCAGAGTTGGAATTTGAACATATTTGAGGGTATCAGCAGGGCTGCATTCCTTCTGGGGGCTCCACAGGAAAAATCCCTTTCCTTGCCTTTTCCAGTTTTAAAGGCCACCTAAATTCCTTGGCTCTAGACTCCTTGCTCTACCTTCAAAAACAGCAGAACATTCAAGAAAATTTAAGAGCACTAATACAGTGAGCTGCATCTAGACTTACACTCTTTCAGTCTCTGGTGTTGTCTTTCACAGTATTAAATATTCATTCCTGTTCATTCAATAGATATTCCGTAGGCACCTACCTCATGCCAGACATTGTGCTAGACTCAAGAGACAATCTGGCACAGTCTAGGTCCCAAAGATCTCTGGAACAGTGTATGTTCCAAAGAAATGGAAGCCAAGGCCGTGGTCATAGCCAGTCTTCTGGGGCCGATGTTTCCCTGGCTGCATTCAGGGAGATGCCCAGAGCTACCTTCCCTTGTAGATACCTCTCCCCTTGCTGTTGAATGGCAGAATACAATGAGCAGTTATGACTGCAAGTGCTAGAATTAGTACCTTGCATACTGTAGGGATATACTGTACAGACATAGAACAGAATTGCTCAGCTGTGGCTAACTGCCTTGACTTCCTCTCCTTCCTTCTTTCTCTACAATCGTCCTACCCTGAAGAGGCCTCCTTTAGTCTTTTCTACCATTTTTTCCCTAGGTCTTCCAAAAATCTCCATGTGCATTTTACCAGCGTATATATAGCAAAAAAAAAAAAAAAAACAAAACCAAAACTGGGGCTTCAACCAGTCTCAAGAGTTTGTTTTAAGCTAGAATGACAAATACACATCATTTACCCCTGACGCACAGCACTTAGAAACATCTATAGCTTTGTAACGTGATTCTTCCTTTTGAAGATTCTTTGGCTCAGATGCATAGTTGGGGCAAGGCAATCACCCGCCCACAGGCGCCAGGACGCTGGGACGCCTCCAGCAGCCCCGCTCCCCAAAGATTAAATGCAGCTGTAATGCTCTGACGTGCCAGGCCGCCCAGCAGCTGGAGAAGATTTCGAAGGGCCAAGGGACTTCCCCTTTTCTGCTATTAGCAGCAAACACAGCTCAAACTCCGAGGGGGAGGGGGAGGCGGGGGAACAAAGGGAGCAAGAATCAAGCAGGGCTCTTTGAAGTAGTGTAATCCAAACTCACATCCAGGCTAGGAGGCGGGGATTTTAGAAACGTGTTCCTACAGAAGAGAATAAACCATTGGGTTGTTCCAAGGTGGTGGCACAGAACAGACGGCCTGTCCAAGAGCCTGAGCCCACACCCCACCCTGGTTCTCCCCTGCCTGCACCCGGCGCTAGACTCCTTGTCCAGGATCAGTGTTGTGGAGGCGGCAGGTGGTGTAGACTCCAACCTCCCCAGTGATTATGATGGATATTAGGTGACGTCCTCCGGAGAGCCCTGAACCTGATCTCCAGGATGGAATGTCTGGCACAGAGTCCGTCTTACTAAAAAGAAAGAAAACGGCCTCTGGCTTTCCAAGTAAAAACAATATATAGAGACAAACTGCCTCTTCCCAAGTCCTTGTTTACCATAAAGCTGACGTAGATGAGCTCATGTGTGTTTACCCAAGGCACTTGGGTTTTCAAAAACACAGAGGAGCTGGAGAACTCGGGGGTAAGCGCAGGCTGGGAATGGGGAGGAGAGAGAGAGGGAGCCAGTGTAGCTTCAGAAGCTCCATGAAAAGGTAGATGCCCCACCTCCTTCATCCTCACAACTGCAAGGATATATATGAGGAAGGCATAATGGAACCCATTTTCGAGATGGGGAAACCCGAGCTCAGGGAGAAGAGTAGTTCTCCAGGAACACCCACATGGGTACAGCCACACCAGGATTCAGAGCCTTCTCGGCCGGACTCCGAATGCTTTCCTCTACAACCCACTGTGTTCAGAAAGCCAACAAAAATTCCAGAAACCTCCCCCAGGGAGGGCCGAGGAGGAGCCAGACAGGTGGAAGGTTGACTTGTAATTAAAGCGTGGAAAATCCATGACGTCCTCAGGAAACTGAGAACTCACACCACGTTTGCAGGCAGTGGAGTTGGGGCTCAGGCATCGGTGGTCCTGCCTCCTGAAGGCCCGGACACCGCTCGTCTCAGGGCCGATCCTGGCAGGCAGGCACCTCTCCTCCACCAGCCATGGAGCTGCCCTTCCAGCTACATCTGCTGCAATGAAACCTGCACGTCCCCCAGCCTCCTTCAAGCCATCCAGTCACCACCCTCGTTCTTACGTGGCTTTCCTTTTGAGGCCCGCAGCCCCGTCTACACGGCTGTGCTGGATGGAAAGCCTCACCCAGCTCCAAACCTGATGGACTTCCGGGTGGCCAGCCACCTACCCTCGCTTCTCACCAAAACGGAGGCTCCCCTTTGTGTGTCCCACACTTGGGCCCTAATGAACCCTCATCATTTGTCAAATGCAGTTACTAACATGGACACAGCAAGTCTGGCCACCTCCCTCAGAATCCAGCTCCACAAGTGGGTGGCTCTCCTCCCCTCGGGGCCCACCTCCACCAGCAGGTCTCGGCATGCCGCCCAGTCCAGGTCCCTGAGCCAGAACCATTCACAGGTGCAGCAGACACCGTCCGTGGGATGGCCACGAGAACTAAGGCATGACTTAGCACAGATGTATAAACTGTGTAGGACAGAACTTCTGCTGCCCGGCAGTCAACAGGTATGAGATTTAATCACAGCACTGGAACAACGAATGGCTTTTCACCAATAACTTTTGATGAAGTGATGTATTGATTTTAGCATGACATATCTAACTGGGGCACCCCAGTCCCCAAACACGGGTCATATGGACTTTCTACTCTTCATTGCTGGAATAACAAAGCCCAGAGAGGCAGAGGTGCAAAACGAAAACCTAATAAGCCCAGTCAAGCAGATGGTGCCGGGGGGGAGGGGGGGCGGGGGGGATGCCCCACTTTGCCACCGCAGGGAGCTGGGGAAACAGAGGTGAGGAGAAGGTGTCGGACATGCTGTGAGATGTGGAGACCTCAAGTTGCTCACTGACGGCATTCGCTCAGTCAAGGCGGCTACAAGGACACTATCAAGTGACAGCACAGGGAACTGGAACACGGACAGCCTGGACTCTCTGGCCTACACTCAACAGCACAGTGCAAGCTGGTGGGGAGACCCGCCTCCGCTCTGGCCTGGCCTGCACTTTAGGCCTTAGCTCTCCCCACCGGGCCTGGCCGTCCCAGCCGGCTGCTCTTCCCTCCTCCTCAGGGCCCCCGCTCCCCGGTGCCTTTACCTGTTGCCCCTTGACAGCCTTCTCCTCCCAGGAATCAGCCTGCAGCAGGACGCCCTGGTGCCTCTTCAAAGCCGACACCGCAGACTGGCCAGGACACACCTCACCAGCCACCCGACGACTCCCCCCTACAACCCAGAGAGACGACCCGCACTTGCTTACTGACCTTTTCCACTCTCTCCTGAGCTGCCTTTCATAGAATCACCTGGAGAGCTTGTTAACTCACAGACTGCTGGGATCCGGTTTAATTTATTAGTGGGCCTGGAAGGAGGCTAAGAATTTGTCTTTCTAACAAGTTCCCAAGTGACGCGGCTGCTGTTGGCCCCAGGACCACCTCTGGAGAACGGCTCTGCCAGAGGAGGCCTGAGTGCTCGGAATCAGTGCAAGGCACAGCCAGCCCACAGCCATCCTACAAAACAGAACATGGCAATGAGAAAGAATGAAATCTGGCCATGTGTAGCAACATGGATGGAACTCAAGGGTGTTATGCTGAGCGAAATAAGTCAGGCAGAGAAGGACAGATACCATATGTTTGCATGTATAGAGGATTAGGAGGAACTTAACAGATGACCAGGGGGAGAAGAAGAGTAAAAATGTTGGGGAGAGGGAGAGAGGCAAATGAGAGACTCTTGAATGCTGAGAACAAACTGAGGGCTGATGGGGGTGGGGGAGAGGGAGGGTGATGGGCATGGGGGAGGGCACTTGTGGGGATGAGCACTGGGTGTTATATGGAAACCAACTTGACAATAAACTACTTAAGGAAAAAAAAGACCACCAGAAAATTACTAGAACTGATCAATGAATTCAGTAAAGTCACAGGATACAAAATCAATGTGCAGATATCTGTTGTACTTCTATACACTAATAATGAAGCAGGAGAAAGAGAAACTAAGAAAACAGTCACATTTGGGGGCACCTGGGTGGCTCAGTCAGTTAAAAGGCCAACTTCTGCTCAGGTCATGATCTCGTGGTTCATGAGTTCAGGTCCCATGTACGGCTCTGTGCTGACAGCTCAGTTTTGGATTCTGTGTCTCCCTCTCTCTCTGCCCCTCCCCTGGTCATGTGCACTCACTCTCTCTCTCAAAAATAAATAAACATTAAAAACATTTAATAAAAAATTTTTTAAAAAGAAAACAATCCCATTTATAATTGCACCAAAAGTAATACATAGGAATAAACCTAACCAAGGAGGTGAAAGACTTGGACTCTGAAAACTATAAGACATGGTTGCAAAACAGACTTCTTACTGCAATCCAGGCAGCGGTGGAGTCCAGGTTCTTAGCCTCCCTTGTATTTACAATGCTGGCAAGTGACAGGGGCCACCTCCCCCCCCCCCCGGCCCACCCCCACCCCCACACTCCAGGAAGGCATTCTCCGAGTTCCTCTTTGGGCCCCTCCGAGTGGCTCCTTCTGGCTGAAGTGCCCATCAGTATTCCATTCATTTACAAACCATGGAGTTTCGTGCACTGGAGGTAAGGTGAGTCTGCTGCCTTCCCACATCTGGGGAAGAGAACACTGCGCTTGAAGTGAAGGAACACAAGTCACTAACTGGATAAGTGACCTCAATCAGTGTCTCCACGTCACTGAATCTGCTGCTGCTTCTGTTAAGGAAGAAAAAAATCTGCCCTAATTCATAAGGTTATCACAAATGGCATGATGATGTAGTGTGACATTACTTATTTTATGACATTATTCATTAGCATTTGCTGTTACTTTTTCTAGGACAGGAGTATTAACCCGCAAGCAGCTTTCCTCTGGCTCTAGGATACTTTCCTGAGCCCCTCTTTCCTCCTTTATGTTTTCCCATAATGAATATGTGGCTATATTCATTAAGCACTTGTTGAGCTACTTTTCCTGCCAAACACTGCACCAAACACCATAGTCCAAAAATGAAGCAGACAAGATACTCAGCCTTAAAGAGCTCTCAGTCTAGTGAGAGTGATAGCAAGTGTCAAAAAGTCCCACTTGAGCAGGACATTTTGATACAGGAGTGTACAGAGGGCACTTGGAAGCAGACGTGAGGTCTGTGGCAGTTCCTTAGTTAGTCTTCCTTCTGCCTTAGTAATAGAAGTCCCCATTTCTAGTTTGATATAGGACACACAGAATAAAGATTATGTATATTTTCCATCCTCCCAGACAGTTAGATGTGACCATGTGACTAAGTTCTAGCTAAAGGGATATAGTCGGAAATGGTATAAGGATACTTCTAGAAAACCTCCTTAAACGGCAATTGGCATGGAGAGCTTGAGTGGCTCAGTTGGTTAAGTGTCTGATTTTGGCTCAGGTCACAATCTCACGGTTCGTGGGTTCGAGCCCCGCGTCAGGCTCTGTGCTGACAGCTCGGAGACTGGAGCCTGCTTCTCCCTCTCTCTCTGCCCCTCCTCTGCTTGCACTCTGTCTCTCTCTAAAATAAATAAACATTTAAATTTTTAAAAAATACAGCAACTGGCATGTGCCCTTTCCCCTTACCCCTGCCTCTGTCTTGTTGCCTGAAATGCAGATGTGATGGCTGGAGCCCCAGTTGCATCTTAAACCATGAGGATAGGGATGTTCCGAGGATGACAGAGCAGTGAAGTGTAAGGAGTCTGCATCTCTGACAGCTTTGTATAAACTGTTCTGGGCTGCCTATCTCCAGAGTTTATTCACATGAGAGAAAATAAACCATCTCACTTTAAGCCATTATTATTTTGGGTTTTCTGACACATATAACTAAACCTGATCACCAGATCATGAGTACCTCAGGACTTTGGACTTCATTATATGGGCAAAGAGGAGCTATAGGTGGTTTACTGTGGAGCAATGTGATGTAGAGAAAAGAGGGAGACACAATAGAAATGACCCAAGCTGTAAGGAGACTGTCAAAACTTATTTCTATCAATAGAAACGAGGAGCTCTGGGGCGCCTGGGTGGCTTAGTCGGTTAAGTGTCCGACTTTCGCTTAGGTCATGATCTCGCGGTTCGTGGGTTCGAGCCCCGCATCGGGCTCTGTGCTGACTGCCAGCTCAGAGCCCGGATCCTATTTCAGAGTCTGTATCTCCCTCTCTCTCTGACCCTCCCCTGCTCACACTGTCTCTCTCTCTCTCCTAGAAATAAATAAAAATATTAAAAAAAAGAAAGAAACGAGGAGCTCTGATGTGAAGAAAAGGCAGATGAGCACAGTGTTAGACATGTGGCCTTCGAGTTGTGTGCAATGACGGCAAAGCCCAAAAGGGAGCTGGAGAGGTGGAAGCGAATCTTGAGAGAGAGGTAAGGCCTGATGCTATAGGTTTGGAATCACTCATGTTAAAGTAATAGCTGACATGCTACATCATGGACAAACTTTGAGGACTATAGATTCAGAAGCCTCTCAGGAACTTTCCTGGTGGGATCTGAAACTGACCCCCATATCCAGAGGGCAAGGAGAGAGCAAAGAAAGAGGCCGCTCCATGTTGCTAGGTGGCAATTCTAGTAACAGCAAAGGGAACTTACATACAAGGCTTATCTTGGGCAGCAGCAAAATGAATGGACCCCTGGATCCACCCTCCAAATTTTAAAAGTTTATAAAGAGGCTCCAACTGGATTCAGTCACATATACCACGCAGGTGTTTTCAACACCACATCCCCGTGTCAAGACTGTGTCTTGGGAACAGGCTCCGGGTGTGGGAGAGGCAAGTGGAATCCACACTCCAAGGACACGGAAGGGGTAAGGAGCCTCCAGGTGCCTGGGTCCAGCTTATTAGTCAGTCGACGGTCACGTTTTCTTGATAATGTTCCCCAACAAGGATATTACGCAAAGTGAGATAAGTCAGTCATAAAAGGATAAAAACTATCTGATTCCACATATATGAGGGACCTAGGGGAATCAAATTCATAGAGACTGAAATTAAAATAATGGTTGCAGGGCTGGGGGGAGGGGAGAATGGGGAGTTAGTATTTAACAGGGACAGAGTTTCCGTTTTATAAGATGAGAAAGTTCTGTAGACGAATGGCAGAGACATCTGTGCAGCACTGTGAATGTTCCCAATACCATCACCCTGTACACTCACGAATGGTAGGATGGTAAATACTACATACATCATAAATACAGGAAGGAAGGAAGGGAGGGAGGAAGAAAGGAAAGAAATATCTAGTAACTTCTAAAGTAATAGGTGAGGGGCACTTGGGTGGCTCAGTTGGCTAAGCATCAGACTTGTGATTTTGCTTCAGGTCATTATCTTACATTTCGTGAGACTGAGCCCCACAGTGGGCTCTATGCTGACAGCACAAAGCCTTCTTGGGATTTTCTTTCCCTTTCTCTCTGCCCCTCCTCTACTCATCCTCTCTCTCTCTCTATCAAAATAAACATTGAAAAAAATATAGCAATAGCTGAAACCCCCAAAGTAGGCGACGTTTCCTGAGAAAGAGGAAAAAGTGAGCCAGAAAGGCTCACCTTTGAGGAACAGAAGAAAGAAGCTGGTCTAAGGAAAGAGAGAAGGTTGGCTTGAGAGGTGCGAAGAGAAAGACAGACTTTATGTCACAAAGGAGAAAGAGGGAGAGAATCGGCAACATGATCAGGACTTCTGGAAATAGGCAGTGCCAGAAAGAGAGAGACTGTTCAACAGAGTCTAGCTGGATTATTATTTTTTTTAATGTTTATTGATTTTTGAGAGAGAGAGAGAGAGACGGAGTGAGTCAGAGAGGGACAGAGAGAGAGGGAGACACAGAATCTGAAACAGGTTCCAGGCTCCGAGCTATCAGCACAGAGCTTGACGTGGGGCTCAAACTCATGGACCGCAAGATCATGACCTAGGCCGAAGTTGGACACATAACCATCTGAGCCACCCAGGTGCCCAATAGCTGGATTGTTTTGATAACAAAGGAGTCTTTGCATTAGCACTGAGTTCAAGACTAGGTGCAGGTGATGACCATCTAAACTGGATGTTTCAAAGATACTGGAAGCAAATGTCACGTACACCAAGCCCTGGCCTGCACAGAGAACAACCCCAGCCCCTATTCCGTTGTAACCAGTTTCGAAATAAAAGGCTGCCTGAATGAAGTACAACAGAGAATCCATCAAATCAGAAAGCAGTTTCTGAGCTCCTGTGGAAACTCAGAGATGCAGAATAAAAAGTGCCTACAGCATGCTGTGGGGGGAATGCCGAAGAAAAGGGAGATAAATGGTCCCAGAGAGGAGAATTCTAGAAAAAAAAGCTTCGCTGTGTCAAAACTGCTCCTCTCTACTTTGAGTTAGTGTGGGAGTTAACCTTTAACACTCAATTTATCTGTGGTCAGTTCAAGAACTAGGGGCACCTGGGTGGCTCATTTGGTTAAGCCTCTGACTTCAGCTCAGGGCATGATCTCGGGTTCGTGAGTTCGAGCCCCGCAGCAGGCTCTCTGCTGCCAGCAGGGAACCTGCTTCTGATCCTCTGTCCCCCTCTCTCTCCGCACCTCCCCCATTTGTGTTCTCTCTCTTTCTCTCTCTCTCTCTGAAAAGAAAAGAAAAGAAAAAAAGAAGTGTCTGAGGCACATGAAGAAAAACAAAACAAAACGGAAACAAAAACCCTTAGCTTAATGTCTGAGAATGGAACTCCTCGTGGTGGCGGAGGGACATTTTCCATAGGAAAGTCCATCTATAAGCCCTCAGGTGGCAGCTATGACTGGAGGCGCAGGTTGGCAGGAGACAAGTGAACAAAACGACCTACCAGAGGACGGGTAGGACCCCGCAAAATCACCAAAGAACTTCTAAGAATCGAGGGTTCTCCCAGGCCACTGTTTGCTACTCTGTAAGGAAAATGCACTCCTGTCTCCTCACACTTTATTAAAGTAGGGAGGTTTGAGGGGCGCCTGGGTGGCTTAGTCGGTTAAGCGTCCGACTTTCGCTTAGGTCATGATCTCGCGGTTCCGCGGTTCGTGGGTTCGAGCCCCGCGTCGGGCTCTGTGCTGACTGCCAGCTCAGAGCCTGGAGCCTGTTTCAGTCTGTGACTCCCTCTCTCTCTGACCCTCCCCTGCTCACGCTGTCTGTCTCTCTCTCCTAAAATTAATAAAAAACATTTTAAAAAATTTAAAAAATAAAATAAAATAAAGTAGGGAGGTTTGAATAAAAAGTGAGGAACAGTGGGTGGATTCCATGTTGGAACATCAGGGTAGCACACTCAGAGCAGAGAACGAGAACTCACTGGACGCAGGAGGTTGGAGCCAGAGGTGACCACGAGGCTGAGCAGGAAGACCCAGGCAACATCTGGCGCGAATCACCACAGAGGACTGGCTCCGGGAACAGCCATGCTGGGGTGTGGGTTTGTCGTCGTGGCCAATCAGTCTCTTTGGCAATAAACCACTTGTGTCCTTATTCTGTCTGGTCCTGTCTCCTTCCATCCTACGTAACAAGTAAGGATGAGGGAGTGGCTCGCGATGTTGTGGAAGACTGAAAGATTAAAGAAAAGGAGAGTTCTGGAAACGTCATCAGATTTGCAAAACTGCAAGTCACTGATGACACTGGAAAGAGGATGTTCAGCAGGAGCAGGGCCAGGGCATTCTGCGTAATGATGCAGGCTGTGCCCTGCACAAAGACAGCGTCTGCAGGATACCACTCCCTTCCCAGGCATCACAGACGGGGCGTTCACAACAGTCTTCGGGCCGAAGAGAGAAAAGTGTCTTGAGGAATGGGTCCCTCATCTTAATGGGCACTGAGGTGGCTGGTAGGCTAGCAGCAGCTTTAGTGGGGACAGAGGCAGATGGCAAGAAGGTTATGAATGAGTTGCTGGTGAAGAAATGAAGGCCATGCGGGGCACCTGGGTGGCTCAATCAGTTATGCATCTGACTCTTAGCTTCAGTTCAGGTCACAATCTCGAGGTTTGTGGGATTGAGTCCCGTATCAGGCTCTGTACTGATAGCTTGGAGCCTGCCTGGATTCTCTCTCTCTCTCTCTCTCTCTCTTTCTGCCTCTCCCCCACTCTCTCTCTCTCAAAATAAACATTAAACAAAAAGAAACGAAAGCCTTGTTTTTGGAGCTCCTATACAGGATGCATATTATTTATCTGTTGCTGCAAAACAAATTACTCCAAAATTTAGCTTAAAACAATAAACATTTCTTATCTCATTGTTCTGTGAGTCAGGAATCCAGGAGCAACTTAGCTGAGTGATTCTGGCTCAGCTTTGCTCATGATGCTTCAGTAAAGCTGTCAGCTGGGGCTGAAGGACCTACTTCTAAGCTCATTCATGGGGAGGCTGTAGGTTTCAGTTCCTCGCAGCCGCTGGGCTGAGGGTCTCAGGCAGCCTCACCACATGGGCTTTCCCACAGAGCTGCTCACAGTATGGCAGTTTGCATCCCCCAATGTAAATGATCCAAGAGAGAAGGGGAAAAAAATAGAGAAGAGATGGCGAGGGGAGAGAAAGAGAGGGAAAGGGAGGGGCAGGAAGGGAAGAGAAGACAAGAGGAGAAACGTGGATGTTCAATATAGAAGCCACAATGTTTTATACCCTAATCTTAGAAGTGACATCCATCCCTTTTGCTGAATCCGATTCTTTCAACAGGTGAATAAGGCCAGTCCTCAGGGCACCTGGGTGGCTCAGTCAGTTAAGCATCTGACTCTTGATTTCGGCTCAGATCATGATCTCATGGTTCATGGGATCGAGCCCCATGCTGGGCTCTGTGCTGACTCTCCCACCTTCTCTGCCTCTCTTCCTCTCTCTCTCAAAATTAAAAAATAAATAAACTTTAAAAATAAATTAATCCTTATTCAAAGTGAGTATTAATACTCACATAAAACTTATATAAGAGTATTAATACTGGGAGATGGGGATCGTTGGAGGCCATCTTAGAGGCTGCCGATCAAGATACAAAGGCTCAACCACTACAGAGAAAGAAGGTAAAACCCTTCTTTCACCCTGGGGGTAAAATCAATAAAAGACATACAGAATTTGGGAAAAGTTCCAAGCTCACTTAATGCAGGGACTAGAGCATACTCCAGCTAGTGACACCATGGCTGCACTGAACCAGGTGGCAGAAATGGTTGCCAATGGCTGCCACTCAGCAGGAACCTGGTCATCTGCCTTGTAGGCCTTTAGTTTTGGCGCCCACACAAGCTGTCTGCCTCTACGTTGTGCGGGTGTGGAAGAAAGTTCATGAATGCCAACAAAGATTTCTAATCCAGAGAAACAGCCCATGCAAAAATCTAAAAAGGCATTCAAAGAAAACAAAGCACCTCACATGTCAGCTTTGTTTCTGCTTTCTGTGTGGGCAGATCTGTTCTGAGGAAGTGTGGAGGCAAGAAAATACTCCCCAGATCAGCCAGTAACAGGCTGCACCTGTGTGCCACACCTCCCCCCACCTGGGGCCACCCAGACCCCCCAGGTGTCTGGGCTTGAGAAGTTCTGTGTGAAGAGTTTCTCATCTCAGCCTGACTCACTCCCACCAAGAGGCTCTCTTTGCTTTCTTTTAAACTTCTGGAACACAGAGAAGCACAGAAATAAAAGAGATTCTCAACTCAGAACATACTATTATCCAACTCTTCTGGATCCTTTTGGATGCTCCTGAGATTTCTGAACCACTCTGGGATTGGTTTAACTCATAAATACATATCAAGGGTCTGTTATGATGGGGCAGCTCCAGGCCATGGGTTGCCGGAAATGAAGTGAGCCAAGAAGGGACAGAACCAGAAAGTAGGCCAAGCTGGTAGGCATGGTGGCAGGAAGTTGGCATGCATGAGATTACTGTTGGGGGTCAGCTCCTCGGGGAAGGAGATGCACAGTTACTGTGAACCCAAACATCAAAGTCAAGGGCAGAGACCGATGTGAGATCAAAGGGAAGACATACATAAATAAGATAGAATCTGTGTAATAGAGTCAAGGCGAATGCCCAGCAGTTCCAAGTGAACAAGGAAAACATCAATAGCTCCAGCCAGAGAGTTCAGGCCAAGAACCAATACCCATTCCTAAAAGCAGGAGCCAAGTCTGACTTGTTTTGAATCCTGTCCCCAAAACCAGGCACAAGGATAAATTCAGGTGCTCAGGCAAAGCAGAATACAGTGGTTTCCGTGTAGATACCCATAAATCAAGGTCTGGGGTCCAAGATGCGCAACAGGAAACTAGTGGAAATAATACAGATCCAATATTACAGATCTGGAAAGCAGTTTCCCATATAGGATCCAGAACATTAGCCCAAACAAGTTGTGAATGCTCATTGCAAGACATTCTCAGGATTAATTCTAGACTTAAGTAATTCTAGGATTAATCATTTGAAGCAGGTTTTCTGCTTCTGCTAGACTGAGGACTAGACCCAGGCATTCCCTGGTCTGGCACATGGCCTTGTATGAAATAAGTGCTCTGTAAATGTGTGTTGAGGAAACAACTTTTTCCAGAAAACAAACTGGGACCCCACAGGGAATCCTGGGGCACAGTTCTCAGACCCAAAAACCTGGGTCAGTATAAAAGTAGACATTTTTTTTTTCCCCAAGTGAAAGGAAATCAGGGCAAGGCAACTGAGCCCAGATTTCAGAGTGAGAGCGAGCAATAAGATGCCAACCTTCCAGTCCACGTTCTTCACCTTGTCTCTCCCGGGTCTCCTTCAAACGACAACAGCCACTCACCTTTCCCAGGGCCTAATCTCCAGATGTGGATATGTGTAGGCAGAAACCAAGCTAGCATCTTCCACGTGAGACTGAAATGTTTCCTCGATGTAGAGCTAGGGGTGGCCTTGAGCAAGTCACTTAACCTGTCTCTATCATAGCCTCAAATTATTTCCTCATCTATACTGGGCAGAAGCTCTTCGGTTTGATATAGTCCCACTTTTGAATTTTGCTTTTGTTTTTTTTGTTTTGTTTTGTTTTTTGTCTTTGCTTTTGGTGTGAAATGCAAAAAGTCATTGCCGAGACCAATGTCAAGGAACTTATCCCCAATGTTTTCTTCCTAGGGTGTTACAGGCTTACATTCAAGTTTAAATCCATTTTGAGTTGATTTGTATGTAGAGTATATGATACAGATCCAGTTTCATTCTTTTGCATGCGACTGTCCAGTTTTCTCAACATCATTTATTGAAGAAACTATCTTTTCCCCATTGTATATTCTTGGCTCCCTTATTGAAAATTAATTGACCATATATGCATCGGCTTATTTCTAAGCTCTGTTCTCTTCCACTGGTCTACATACCTGTTTTTATGCCAGTATTTTACTCTTTTAATTACTGTGGGTTTGAAATGTAGTTTGAAATTAGGAAGTGTGATGCCTCCAGCTTTACTCTTCTTTCTCAAGATTGCTTTGGGTATTTGGGAGCTTTCATGGTTTCCTACATATTTTAGGATTGCTTTTTCTATTTCTGTGAAAAATGTCATTGGAATTTTAATTAAAATTGCATCGAGGGGTACCTGTATGCTTACTTGGCTAAGCATTCCAAGTTCAGCTGAGGTCACGATCTCACAGTTTGTGAGATCCAGCCCCAATAAGTTCTGCACTGACAGCGTGGAGCCTCCTTTGGATTATCTCCCTCCCTCTCTCTCTCTGCTCCTCCCCTCTCTTTCTCTAAATAAATAAATAAACTTAACAAAAAGATCACATTGAATCTATAGACTGCTTTGAGTCATATGGACATTTTAACAATATTAATTCTTCCTGTCTATGAACATAGAATAACTAAAGAAAACCATCGACAAAATGAAAAGGCAACCTATAGTACAAGAAAAACTATTTGCAAACCACATAGCCGATGAAGGGTTAATATCCAAAGTATACAAGGAACTCACACAACTCAATAGCGGGAAAAAAACCCAACTCAATTCAAAAATGGGGGAAGGATCTGAACACACAGTTCTCCAAAGATGACATATAAATGGTCAACATGTGCATGAAAATGCACTTGACACCATTAATCATCAAAGCAATGTAAATCAAAGCCACAGCGAGATAACATCTCACACCTGCCAGAATGGCTAGTATTAAAAACAAATAACAAATGCTGGTTTGGATATAGAGAAAAGAAAGTCCTTGTCCGCTGTTGTTGGGAATGTCAACTGGTGCAGCCACTATGGAAAACAGTATGGAGATGGATGTCGGCGGGAAGGGAGAGATGGGCATGGAGGAGGGCACTTGTGAGGATGAGCACTGGGTGTTATATGGAAACCAATTTGACAATAAACTATTTGTAAAAGAAAAAGAAAACAGTATGGAAGTTCTTCAAGGAATTAGAAATAGAACTACCATATGATGCCCACTTCTGGGTGTTTTCCTAAAGGAAATGAAACTATTATCTTAAAGAGATATCTGCCTCCTACCTTACTGCAGCATTATTCACAATAGCCAAGTTATGGAAACAACCTAAGTGTCTGTCAGCTGATAAATGGATCAAGAAAAATGTGGTTTATATGTACAGTGGAATATAATTCAGCCTTAAAAGAAAAGGAAATTATGTCATTTGCAACAACCTGGACAGACCTAGAGACAGACTTATGCTAAGTGAAAGAGAGCAGACAGAGACAAATACTGCATTGTATCACTTATGTGTGGGACCTAAAAAGGGAAAAAAAAAATTAAGTTGAACTCATAGAATGGGATAGAAGAAAAGTAGTTGGCAGGGATTGGGGTAGGAGTAATAAAGAGAGATTGGTAAAAGGGCAAAAATTCTAGCTATGAGATGAATAAGGACTGAGGATCTGATGTATAACATGGTGACTGTAGTTGATAACACTATACTGAATACCGAAATTTGCTGAGAGAGTAGAACTTAAATATTCCTTAAAATAAAGAAATATGTGAACTGACGAATGTGTCCATTAACTCAATGGCAAAAATCCTTTCACAGTGTGAAATCCATATATCAAATCCTCACATTGTAACTTTAAATATCTTACAATTCTCATATTGCCAGTAAAGCTGAACAACAGAACAAAAAAACTGTTTCCTCATCTGCAGAAGGAAAGAGCGTTAGACCAGAAAGAAGATTCTGTGGTTCCCTCTGTTTTCTGCTACCCTGTGATTCAACCCTCCTGGTCTGTTTTGAAGGAGGACACAAAGGAGGAATGCCCCCACCCAAAAAATACGAGGTGGCTCTCCAGCCCCTAATGAGAAGAGGATGGGCCTAGAAGAAATGCCATAGACACACCCTCTGCATTCTGTTTCCATGGAGCTTGGCTCTCTGGGAACGCGGTGCCTGTGGAGGAAGCGTATTTCCTGTAGGCAGTTCCTTATGCTTCCTCACCCCCCCTGGAGAAGAGGCAGCATGACAAAGCTGAAGGCTCCCTAGGTTTGAAAATGAGAGGAACCGGATGTTGCTGCCAAACCAGGCGTGTGAGCTTGGCAATTCACCCCACTCTCTGTGCCCATCTGTAATGCACAGAAAACCTGCCCTGCCCACCCCACAAGATGACTGGGGGAAAAGCCTCTCCAAAACAGGAAACGCTCAACAGGTGTGCCATATTGTTAGGCCAATCCAGTCAGAATGGCTGGCAGGACGTGAGAAAATGTAGAGTTAAATGGGCCGTGGTCTGGAGACACAAAGGACTTCTTAAATATCTGTACATTCTAGAAAATTAAAATGAAAGCTGGACTTTGTGAGTCGGCCTGGTAAGAGACAATGTGGCAAGGTTGTTGAACGGGTAAAACCGGAGGATCGTAGTTCCAACTTTGCCACTTACTGGTGGGGTGACTATGTACATGTCCCTTCACTTCCTTTGAGTCTCAGTTTTCTCATCTATAAAATGGGTGTAAGGGGCACTGGGTGTCTAGGTCAGCTGAGCGTCCTTCAGCTCAGGTTGTGATCTCAGGATTCCTGGATTCAAGTCGCGCATTGGGCTTGCTGCTATCAGCACAGAGCCTGCTTTTTCTTTAGATCTTCTGTCCCCCCCTGCTGCTCATGTTCTCTCTCCAAAAATAAAAAATAAACATTTCTTTTTTTAAAAATGGATATAATAATCTTGCCCTTCCTACTTTCCAAAGCTGTCACTGGATCAAATAAGGTTATGTTCCTAAAAATGTGGCCTGCTATGAAGGCACACACACTCTGGGCATCGGTGCTTCTGCAAATGTTGGGTGCTCAGCAGGGGGTCCTTGCCAAGCCAGTGAGATACATCTAGCCCCCAGCACCAGAGTAGATGAAATAGCTTCTTGAGATGGTCTGTGGGCAACTATAAGGCTTCATTTGCTACTAAAACTTTCCTCCTGAGCCTCGAATCTTTCCCATTAGTATCTTGTAGGGTGCATTCAGTTAAGAGATAACTCAGAGCACTAGGGTGTCCAGGCAAGGGGCAAGTAAGGGCTGGAACTCCACCTCAACTCCACTCAACAGGTCCTGTGCCTGCAGGGAGTATTCTCGAATTCTCCCATGCAGCCTGCCACATGGACCAGCAAAAACCTCACCTGGAGGTTAAGAAAACAAGTGATCATAGTTTAAATGACAATTGGTTTAAATGGTTTAAAGGAACAGTTGTTCCCCAGAATGGGAAGTCACTCTTTCCCTGCCTCCCATTAGTAAATAGAACCTTGGGAAGATCAAATGCCAACCAGTGAATTTTGCATGTGTGTCTGTGTAAACCTTCGTCCTCAGGGGTGTGAACCATAGTCCAGGAAAGGGTAGTATGATGGAAACCATGCAGGAAGCCCAGCATTAGCCCTGGGAGCTGAGAGCCATGGGCAAATGTTGAATGGGAGACCACAGCAGCAGGCGAGGGGTGCACCTGGGTTCTAGGAGGAAGAAGCAATGAAGGGAAGCTTGACCAACACAAACTTGTCTGACCTCACGCTCTTGCTGAAGGTCAGTCCTTCCAGCTCAGGCTGTGGGGGAATAACTATAGTGTGTGATGCTACATGAGGGGTCACTGGGCCCCACCTCTGACCTCTGAGCCCTCAGCCTTCCCCCAGAGCGCCCGTTAGAGCACTTCCTGTCCCCTCATTTTGGCAACAGGGTCAGACCCTGAGCACTGCTGGGTAGCTTCAGTCAACAGGAATCAGCAGGTACACCCACTCCAAGGTCAAAGTGTCCAAGTGGACCCTGGGGACTTCCGTGCCCCTCCTTTCTCTCCAGATGAGAAACCTCATTGTTTGAGGCTTGTGAATCCTCCAGGGAGTTCTGGGAACTGGATGCTGGGCAATAAACAGAGACAGTGAACGCGCCATCAGGGGAGGGAAGGAGGTTTTCCTTCAGGGATGGCAGCACAATAGCCTGGGGTGTAGCTTCCTATGAACCTTGGCAGTACGGCCTCACAGCCAAGGGCACGCTCACCTCGCAGCAAGAGGGCGGGTCTGCAGCCAGACTGCTTCTCCAGCTTTCTGGACAAGCAGGCGGGACACAGAAAAGGGCTTATTTTTAGTAGAATGAACGCTCTATCCTAGCCCTGCCTTGTGGTGCCCACCCCCTCAACCTCTGGAGTCTGAGAAACTGACCCATGGAGAGAAGGCAAAGGAAGAAGACACATATAGGGAAACTACACGCCCTCCCGGAACCCCTGATTTTGAAGAATGGGGAATAAAGGGCTAGGCCTTGTTGGTCTGGATGATGGCCTGGAAGTGAACCCTTTATAGCCTTTTCAAAGTTTCCTTCAATTTTAAAGCAAGATGGATCTGAAGACCAGAGTCAGCTCTTTTCAAGAACAGGTGTTATGTTAACACAACAGGGCAGCTGATTCTTCCAGGCCTACTTACAGCCTGCTCACATTTCTCATACAACTCTCTGTGCTTTGTGATGTGCTGGGACATCCGCAGGGCATTAAGGAAAGGAAACACTCAGCTGTGTTCTCCCAGTCATCTCATCGGGTGGTTCTCTGGCTTTCTGATTGGGGCTCCCCTTTGGGCTCTCCAAACAGATCATCCTGATGCAGGCCACCCCTAACGTTTGTGGGGCACAGCACAAGAGTGCAAATGAAGGCCCATACACAGAGGTCTAATATTTAAAAGCTGTAGATCAAAGTAACAAATAAAATACATTATACCATCCTGTCTTGACAAATACACATTCACCATGACTTAGAAGTCCAGGTTCAAATGCAGAACTCTTTTTTTCCTTGAATGTTTGTTTGTCTGCTTGTTTGTTTTGAAAGAGAGAGAGTGCTACATGTGAGCTGGGGAGGGACAGAGAGAGAGGGAGACTGAGAATACCAAGCAGGCTCCTCACTGTCAGCACAGAGCCCAACCCAGGGCTCGATCTCATGACTGTGATATGATGACCTGAGGTGAAATCAAGAGTCAGAAACTTAACCAACTGAGCCACCCAGGCACCCCTCAAATATAGAACTCTTATCCTCCTTAGAATGCTGCTGTATGGCGGCACCTGGGTGGCTCAGTCGGTTAAGCGGCCAACTTCAGCTCAGGCCATGATCTCACAGATTGTGTATTTGAGCCCTGCATCGGGCTCTGTGCTGAAGACTCAGAGTCCTGAACCTGCTTCAGATTCTGTGTCTCCCTCTCTCTCTGCCCTTTCCCTGCTCACACTGTCTGTCTGTCTCTCTCCCTCTCTCAAAAATAAGCATTTAAAAAAAAAAAGAATTCTGCTGCACTGAGAGAGTCTGCTCACAAATGCTCAGCCCTGGGCTCATGGATTCCTCTTCCTATCCCCACTCTCCTTGTCCATGTCCCAAACCACATGTCCAAACTCCATCCATGCACCCCACAAACAGCCACCCAATTTGCCACTCTTTGAGCCTAGGGGTGCACAGACTGGCCATACTGGCTTTGATTTCTGCCTTTGGTAGGATGGAAGTGGAAAAGAGGCCTGAAGAAGACAAGAAGAGGCCATTTGGGCAAGGAATTCTAGGTTCCCTAAAGATTCCTTAGGTATCCAGAGAATGTTCTAGAATCCTCTATATAAAGAGAGAATGATCTCAAAGAGGGGCATAGACTCTAGGCAGTCACATCTTCCTGGCCCTGTGAACTCCTTACTCATAAAAAGAGGCATGGCTGGAGGAGGGTTGTAGTGGGGGGTCCTCTAAATTCCAGAGCCAAGAGTAGGAAAGGACATCTAAGGACATTATTGCATTGTTAAGATGCCCGTACTACCAAAAGCAATCCACAGATTTAATCGATCCCTATTAAAATTCCAATGGTATTTTTCACAAATACCTATTTGTGAAATACCTATTCACAGAAATAGGAAAATTGATTCTAAAATTTGTATGGAATGACACAAAACAACAACAAAAGAAAACAAAACAAAACAAAAAAACCAAAGAGCCAAAGCAATCTTAAGAAAGAAGAACAAAGCCGGGGGCCTCACGCTCCCTGATTTCAAACTATATTACAAAGCTATAGCAATTAAAACAGTATAGTGTTGGCATAAAAACAGACACATAGAGATATGGAACAGAATTGAGAGGCCAGACGTAAACCCACACATATATGGTCAATTATTTTATGGCAAAGGAGCCAAGAAATGAGACTGAGCCACTTTCTTATACCATACACACAAATTAACTCAAAATGGGCTAGACTAGAACACAAGACCTGAAGCCATATAACTCCTAGAAGAAAACATAGGCAGTAACCTCCTTGTCATCAGTCTTGGTGATGAATTTTTAGATTTGACACCAAAAGCAAAAATCAACAAGTGGGACCAAATCAAAACAAAAGCTTCTGTGCAGCGAAAGGAACCATCAAGAAAATGAAAAGGCAACCTGGGGGCTCCTGGGTGGCTCAGTTAGTTAAGTGTCCAACTTCGGCTCAGGTCATGATCTCACTGGTTCGTGGGTTTGAGCCCCACATCAGGCTCTGTGCTGACAGCTAGCTCAGAGTCTGGAGCCTGTTTCAGAATCTGTATCTCCCTCTCTCTCTGACCCTCATTGTTCATGCTGTGTCTCCCTCTCTCTCAGAAATAAATAAAACATTAAAAATTAAAAAAAAAAAAGAAAGAAAAGGCAACCTGATGAATGGGAGGAAATATTTGTAAATTACATACCAGATAAAGGAGTAGTGTTCAAAATGTAGAAAGAACTCATACAAATGAATAGCAAAAAAAAAAAAAATCCATCTAAAAAAATGGGCGGAGTGTCTGAATATACTTTTTTCAAAGAAGACATAATGATGGCCAGCAGGGATAGGAAAACATCACTAATCATCAGAAAAATGCAAATCAAAACTGCAATGAGAGATCACTTCACACTTGTTAGAATGGCTATTATCAAAAGACAAGAAGTAACAAGTATTGATTGGAAAGAATGTGGAGAAAAGAGAACCCTTATGCACTGTTAGTAGGAATGCAAATTGGTGCAGCCACTACTGAAAACAGTGTGGAGATTCCTCAAAAATATAAACATAGAACTACCATATGATCCAGCAATCCCACTTCTCCGTATTTATCTGAAGAAAGTAAAAGCATTAGCTCAAAAAGATACATGCACGCCGTGTTCCTTGCAGCATTATTTACAATAACTAAGATACGGAAACAACGTGTCTATCAACAGACAAATGGATAAAGAAGATGTTTATATACACATACACATATACACAAACACACACATATATACAGAGTAGAATAGTATTTAGCAATAATAAAGAAGGCAATCTTGCCATTTGTGATATGGATAGACCTTGAAAGTATTATGCTAAGTAAAATAAGTCAGACACAGAAAGTCAAATACCCTATCTCACCTATAAGTGGAATCTGAAAAAAGACAACAGAAACAAGCACAAAGACACAGAGAACAGATTGATGGATGCCAGAGGCAGGGGTGTGAGGTGGGTGAAATGGGTGAGGGGAGTCAGAAGGTGCAAACTTCCAGTCATAAAAAACAAGTAAGTTATGGGGATGTAATGTATAGCATGGTGATTAGAGGAAATAACACTGGGTTGCATGTCTGAAAGTTGCTATGAGAATAAATCTTAGGGGTGCCTGGGTGGCTTAGTCGGTTAAGCGTCCGACTTTTGCTTGGGTCATGATCTCGCGGTTCGTGGGTTCGAGCCCCGGGTCGGGCTCTGTGCTGACTGCCAGCTCAGAGCCTGGAGCCTGTTTCAGAGTCTGTGAATCCCTCTCTCTCTGACCCTCCCCTGCTCACGCTGTCTCTCTCTCTCTCCTAGAAATAAATAAAGCATTTTTTAAAAATTAAAAAAAAGAATAAATCTTAAACATTCTCATCACAAGGAAAAAAATCTATAATTATGTATGGTGACACATGCTAACTAGAGTGATTATGGTGACCATGTAGGAATATATACAAATATCCAATCATTATGTTATACACCTGAAACTGATAGAATGTATGTCGATTATACCTCAATTTAAAAAGAAGGAGGGGGCACCTAAGTGCTCAGTCGGTTAAGCATCTGACTCTTGATTGGGGCTCAGGTCATGATCTCACAGTTCGGGAGTTTGAGCCCCACACTGGGCTCTGTGCTGACAGCGAAGAACCTGCTTGGAATTCTCTCTCTCCCTCTATCTCTGCCCCTCCCATGCTCACACTTGCATTTTCTCTCTCAAAAATAAATAAATGCACTTTTAAAAAAATGAAAAGGAGGGCATCATTGTTATTATCCAGGAATTCAGAGTGCTCACCCAAGCCACTCTTCATATGAATTTGGGCAAGCCACGAACCCTCTGGGGCCCAATTTCTTCATCTGTAAAATGTGGAGGTTGAGTCAAGAACTTTTAAGCTCTTTACAGAACTAAAATCCTATGGTTCCACTCTAAAGTGAATTCCAATAACATGGATGGAGTACCTACCATGGGTACTCACTGTGGTGAGTGCTTCTGCACCCATGATCCTGTTTACTGTATGATTCTGTCACTCCACACCCCCTTCCTAGCAGACAAGTGCTGTCCCCAGGCTGGACGTCCCAAAGATGGCTGGGGGGAACACCAAACCTGACGCAATGCTAAGCGGAAGGGCATCTGAAAGGCCGCACCCAAGATCCAAGCACACGCAAGTCCAAGCGGCAGTCCTGAGGGCCAAGGCTGAGAAGTGGACACTGGGTAACAGGCCCAGGGGATGGGGTGGCTCCAGCCTGGTCTACAGGTGGGGAGGAGCTGCTTAGGGGTGCAGCTCAGACACTATCCCAAGCTCACAAAAACCAGCTGAAAACTCCCGGGTCATATTTGCTCCTGAAGGGAAAGATCTGGGCCGGGCCAAGAGCGGGAGTGGGGAAAGGAAAGCTAAAACTTTGAAGGAGGCATAAAGGCCGAGCCCATGATCTTTGTGTGAAGACCAAGGGAAGCCTGCAGGTGTTTGGGAACGAGGCTTCTCAACACTTTTTCTGTTTCCCTCTGCTTCTCTAGCCCTTCACAGCCCCCGTGTGTGAAGGTACCTCTTCTGGAGGCCCCTGTTCTTCTTCTTCTTCTTCTTTTTTTTTACACACAAACATAATTTTATGTAAATCAGGTTACCATAAGGCTTTCATTTCAGTATAATATTTGGTCTTTTGTTTCTTCTTTTGGTCCCTACTCTGTCCTTCCTCCCATATTCACTTCTCCTGCTCTAACCACTTGAATTGATATAAACTTTAGCAAGTATAAACTCACCCTTAACTGGTGTAGTCTTTTTTTTTTAATATACTCTATTGTCAGATTGGTTTCCATACAACACTCAGTGCTCATCCCAACAACTGCCCTCCTCAATGCCCGTCACCCACTTTCCCCTCTCCCCCACCCTCATCAACTCTCAGTTTGCTCTCAGTATTTAAGAGTCTCTTATGGTTTGCCTCCCTCCCTCTCTGTAACTTCTTTCCCCCTTCCCCTTCCCCCTGGTCTTCTGTTAAGCTTCTCAAGATTCACATATGAGTGAAAACATATGGTATCTGTCTTTCTCTGGCTGACTTATTTCACTCAGCATAGTACCCTCCAGTTCCACCCACATTGCTGCAAATGGCCAGGTTTTATTCTTTCTCATTGCCAAGCAGTATTCCATTGTAATATATAAACCACATCTTCTTTATCCCTTTGTCATTTGATGGACATTTAGGCTCTTTCCATTATTTGGCTACTGTTGAAAATGCTGCTATGAACTTTGGGGATACCTGTGCTCCTATGCATCAGCACTCCTGTATCTCTTGGGTAAATTCCTAGTGGTGCTATTGCTGGGTCAGAGGGGAGTTCTATTGTTAATTTTTTGAGGAACCTCCACACTGTTTGCCAGAGCATGTTCTTGAGGTCAAGTTGACCCATATACCACTTCTCCTTGGTTAGCTAGCCCTCCTCGGTCACAACTTACTACTTGACCTTGAGCAAGCATCTTACTTGTTGAGGCCTCAGTTTTCTCAAGTGTAAAATGAGCCTCCTGAGGACTAAGGGAGATAAGACACAGAATAAGCGGTCAGTAATATTATGTCCCTCTCAAATGGAAGAGAAAGAAAATGCGAGTAGCCAATTTGGAGCCAGATCAGCCCTGCTGTCTTTCCTAAAGGGCAAATATGCCACTCCTTCCCTTAGGACGTGGGTCTTGGCCATGTCACGTCAGGCATGGGACAGCTTGTAGTCACAGAGCAGTCAGCCAGCCAAGCCCACTGGCACTTCCTGGGGCCTCATCAAATATTGACACAGTGTATAATGTCTTCTGAACACAATACGCTGCTTCTCAAACAGAAGCCTGACCTTCTCTGACCCCAGAGGAGGGTGAGGGCTTTTTACATCCCTTAAGCGGCTGCCTATTAGTAAATTGTCAGGGGCAAACATCATGTGCGCCATCCCTTTGATGGCAGGCTGAAAGCCCTACTGCCTGATTTTAGGTTTTTCCTGTGAACCCAGCTCCCCAGGAAGGGAAGAGGAGATGAAAAGTAATGTTGGAAGCACCTCTTCTGTGCCCAGTACTGGACAAAGGGCCAGGCGCGCGTCATCCAATTCAATCCTCACAGGAATCCCATTAAGTGGGCTGTGCTGGCCATAAGGTATAGATGGAGGCACTGGGATGTAAGGGGATTAAGTAAGCAACTGAAGCGAGATCACGACATTTGTCCAGGGGGGAGGTGAGATTTAGGATATGAGACTCAGGATAAGGAACTGATAAGGGAACCCACAGCCCCACTGGGTTCCTGGGACCACTGCCTGAGGTCAGGCCCACTTAGAAAGTCAGCTACAGCACTGAGCCAAGTCAAAACTGTAAGTTCTAGCAGGCCCTGCCAGCAATCCCTGACCAGATCCCCTCTCCTGACCCTCAGAACCAAACCTATGTTCAGCTTCTTTGTAAATGACATTACATCTATTTCTTAAGAATCCCCATTAGGGGCACCTGGGTGACTCAGTCGGTTAAGTGTCCGACTTTGGCTCAGGTCATGATCTCGCGGTTCGTGGGTTCGAGCCCCGCATCGGGCTCGGTGCTGACAGCTCAGAGCCTGGAGCCTGTTTCAGATTCTGTGTCTCCCTCTCTCTCTGACCCTCCCCTGCTCACACTGTCTCTCTCTCTCTTTCTCTCTCTCTCTCTCAGAGATAAATTTTTAAAAATAAAAAAAGAATCCCCACTCATTCTAGCTGGGTACTGAGTTGCCCTGTGATGGGGCCCGGAGCCAGGCTGGGGCAGGATAGGACATAAGGTGGCACCTCCATTTCTCAGCACAGGTGAAAATCAGTACTGCCCTCGGTTTGTTTATAATCTACTCACAATTCACAGGAATCATCATCATAATTGACATTTATAAAACGCATTACAGTTTTGAAATTAACTCCACAATAAGGCATCATCAAAGGAATACCATACAGCTCATGTGATCATCACGACAACCCTGGAAGTCCAGTAGGGATAGGTCTGCGGAAGTTTGGTCACAAAGTAGGTAAGTGACTGTCCCAGAGTCACATAGGTAGTTAGCGGTTGAGTCAGGACAGGAACGCGGGCCTGTCTTACAAATGATATACCACCATTTTAGAACTAGCCATTTTAGAGATGAAAAAATAAAAACAAAACACGGAGGCACAGAGATATGAAGAGGAATGGCTAGCCTAAGGTCACACAGCTAGCTGGGATTTGAACCCAAACAGTCTGGTGAAAGAGTCCTTGTTCTTTTTTTTTTTTTTTTTTTAATGTTTTATTTATTTCTAAGAGAGAGAGAGAGAGACAGCGTGAACAGGAGGGTCAGAGAGAGAGGGAGACACAGACTGAAACAGGCTCCAGGCTCTGAGCTGGCAGTCAGCACAGAGCCCGACGCAGGACTCGAACCCACGAACCGTGAGATCATGACCCAAGCGAAAGTCGGACGCTTAACCGACTAAGCCACCCAGGCGCCCCAAAGAGTCCTTGTTCTTAACTCCTATTCTCTTACTCTGTGAGAACTTAATTTTTATACCACATCCCCTCACTGGGGAAGCAAAAACCTCAGGTCTGTCACATCGTGACTCCTCTTACCTTTCTCTGAGGTGTGAGTTCTGGGGGGCTTGCAGCGTGCCACGGGGCATCTCATCCTCAGGTCTGTCTGGGGTTCACAGACACATCGAGGCCTCAGTCAACATGCCCCACGCAGTTTTCCAGGCCGTTCTCTGCTCCTGACCTCCAGTGTTCCATGCTTAGAGCAGGGAACTCATTCCCCTATTCTGTGCCACGCTGGGCATAGAAATTTCTGTGAGGACATTCAAGGCCTCACTGGCCAGGGTTCACCGCAAGGCCATCCCCTGAGGAGGCCTTGCCATCGCCCGGGGCTCCCTTTCTCTGTGCCCCCTCTCTCCCCGCCCCCAGCTTCATTCTCTTGAACTTCCGCAGGTGTTTCCCCCCAAATCTTCTGTCTGTGCCGAGTCCCCTCTGGTCTCCTAAAGATCAAGTTCATGGTGCCCCCCGAAACAAGAAGATGCCCCTGTTTCTTCCTTTGCCGTCCCACATCTCTCCCTGAAGTGACAGGTTCAGAAAGGCGAGGCTGCTTATGGGGGGTGTGGGTTAGAGCAGGAGAGGGGTATCGCTGGAGATGGGGAAACAGAAACAAAAAAAACTTTGATTCATACAAAAAACACATACATATGGAGGGAGATCTGAGTAAGGCTTCGCAGAGTAGATGTTTTTGAGAACAGTCTTGCAGCAAACAAGCATCCAGCATCCGAGAAGAGAAGAAAGATAAAGATTTCTCCCTGGCAAGTCAAGGGATACCAAGCCCTCACAGAGCCAGAGTCTGAGGGGCTGTGTCCTACATGCACAAACTGGAGCCGACAAGAGACACCTAACATTAGTCATTCCTGAGCACCTACTATGCGCCTGGTACTGGGGATTCAGCTGAGAAGGGGCACAGCAGGCCCGGGAGTAGTGACAGGCCAAGAGGGCCAGCATCCTAGGTGGATGCCACGGACATACATCCTCAGAGCCCCCAGCCCCCAGGGTGAGGGGTGGCCTGAGGTCACAGCTTGGAAAGCTCCAGGCAGCGGGCCTGCTTACGGGGAGCTCCAAGCGAACCAGAGCTGCTATAATGATTATCCCGGTCTTGAGCCTTCCCTACTCAGGAGCCACGTCACTGTTTGGAGTCACATGGGCACCTTCGCTGAAGGCATAGACCAGACAGAGGAAGCGCGGGACTCTACATCATGCTCAGTGGCTCCAGAGACCTGTGTCTCCCTGTGTCTGTGGCCCCAGGGCCTGAGACATTAACCTTGGCTCAAGCTCAGGCCTCAGAGCCCGGAGAGAAACCTGCTTCCCAGCACATTCCTTCTGGGTGGAATGCCTTTATATGGCCAAGTCCTCGTGGGCAGAGACTTAATTAACTCTTTACATACCTCTACAAAACCCCGCAAGGGTGAACAATTCCTCCACTATCCTCGGAAAGTGCTGATGCCAAGAGAATGTTTTTATTTGATTATTATCCTGTCTCCTCTTGCTGAGATCCTGCGGTGCCAGTTAACCAAGGGTGGGGATCTGTCTGAGCACCTTGGGGACAGTACCGAATAATTGGGGGGGGGGGGAGTTAAGGAGAGTTTGTTTCATTGGGTTTGTAGTTGGCGAGAGTGTTGCGTGCCTGTTATGTACAAAGTAAGGAGTGAGGTCTACGAAGTTGGAAAAGATGAAATTCCTGATTTCAAGATAGTTCCTAGTACAAGAAAGTAAATATTGGAGAATAAAAAGGAACAAATCACCTTGTAAAGCCCTTGTAAATATCATGGGCTTTAAAAGACAAAAAAGGAACAAGTAATCTGAAAGAAAGGTGACCACCCCCTCTACCATCAGGCACTCATAAAAAGCCCGAGTTTGGAAACAGAGGATTGCCTGGAAAGGGACAAGCCAGGTGCAGCTATCTGATCCTCTCCCACCCCCATTCAAAGTGACTGGATAAGGTCAGGGCATGAGAGAGGATCCTGCTTATCTGTGACACATCCCCTGAGCCGCGGTCACTGTCAGACCAGCCTATGTAACCTGGCCACCTTATCAGGAGCCCTGTCTGGCACAGCAAGTACAGGACAGCACAGCAAGAAGGGTGACAAGGTGGCTCCAGATCCTTCTTGGGAAAATGACAAAGCTCAGGCTACCACTAACCTGTAGCAACAGCCTTCTAGAAAGCCTCCCTGGTGCCAGGCTTTGCCTACTTCGATCCACACTAGGTAGGACTTCCGTTCTGAACTCTAGAAGCCAGTTTGACTCATGTCATTGTCAGTGTGTCCCCTGCCCTAAACCATCAATGGCTGCTTCCCAGTGCCAAGCTCTTATTTGAACTCCTCAGCCCTGCATCTAGTCCCCTTTACCATCTGACTGCAGTTTGCCCTTCTGGCTTCACCCCTTCTTCACACCAGTCCCCCCACCTTCAACACCCTCCCCTGACTCCACCTGTTGAAATCCTGCCCCCTTTCTCAGGGCTATCTGAAATGCCCTCACCCTCACAGGGCTTCCCTGGCCCATCACAACCTCCTCCCCACCTCCAAAACAACCCAGTATTTTATACCTGCCCGGTGTCACCTGCCCCATTCCACCGGGTATTGGGCCTCCCTAATTCACTCCATCCACTTGACTTGGAAGCCCCCCAGGGGTCAGTGTCTAACATGTTGTTCTCCATCTCCTCACACATTAAAGGTGCTCACTGTGTTTTTATCCCTTCCGAGTCTCTCACTGTCTGTGTTCCCCTCCATCATCCACACCTGCTCCCTCTCACAAGGCAAGGGATCAGGGCCACTAGAAGACCCACTGGAAGATGCTGGGAAGATTCTTTATTGGTGGTGTTGCTGTTGGTCAGCTTCAACATTCACACATAATTAAAATTTTTTAAAGTTTATTTTTGAGAGAGAGAGAGTGGAAGAGGGGCAGAGAGAGAGAGAATGCTAAGCAGGCTCTGCTCTGTCAGCACAGAGCCTGATAAGGGGTTCAAACTCCTCAACTGTGAGGTCATGACCTGAGCTGAACCAAGAGTCAGAGGCTTAACCAACTGAGCCACCCAGGTGTCCCCATTGGCATAGAATTAAATTGCTATGGAGTCCTAATGGGCACCTCCTTCTCCTGACCTTGACAAGCATGGTTTATCATTTGACATAAAGTGAGTTGATGAGGGAGCCTACGCGGGGAGTTCCTCCAATGCTGACTTCTTGCTCAGATCTTCCACGGGAAATAGGCCCACTCCTGAATCAAAGAAGCTTTGTCTGAACCCTGGCTTTTCTTTTGAGGCGCTTCCTCTGGTTCTTGGCCTACCAGGCTGACTTCTCTCTGGGCGCCTGCTCCTCCAGCCTCCAAGTCCCTTTGGTTCTCAGCCCTCTTCCCTCCCTGCTGGTCTCTCCCTCAGAAGATGGACCCACTACCTCAGCATCAACCACCTCTTCAAAGTTGTTGACCCCAAAACCTCCAAAACTCAAGTTCCTATCTCCCAACAGCCTCTTGAGCATTGGTCTTTGTATATGCAAATAGCATCTCAGACTCAGCATGCTATAGCCCCCAAGTATCCCAATCCGGAGTGAACCCTTTCTCCTCCTTCTGTACTTCCCTATTTCTGCCAATAAAACTTCCCAGTGTGAGTGGGGCCTTCTAGACCCCTCAAGTGCCTGCCCTCAAGCATCCAGAGTGCTCTCAGAAGTGAGCGCTCTCAGAATCCATTCCCAAGCAGCCCTTTCACCCTACCGTGCATGTTCCCCCTATGGCCCAGCTTCTGCACCATCCCTGCTCTTCATGCCAACCTCGTCCAGCACCAGGCACAGATGGACTCATTCCCTGGTTGTCAGTCTTCTTGCTGCATCCCAGCCTCAGGCTCCTTTACCAAGCGTCTTGCAGGGTGAACGTAGAGTAACAGATGCAGATGTCCCTTCAGCCAGGTCCTGTGTCCTCTCACTGTTCCCTACTCATGGCAGTCCTAGCCAGGCTCGGGCACTTCTCAGACAGACACCATTGGTATTCCAGGCTGGAAAACCCAGAATCAGGTTTAACCTCTCCCTGTCCTTCAGTGCCCAGATCCACGCTCTCTTTGGGTATAATGACTCGAGCATCTCCCCATTCAGTTCTGTCACCCTTGTTCATCATCACCCTCAAACATCCATTCCACAATTACCCCCTCCCTCCACAGGCTCCCTAGCCTGAGCTGTGGTCCCACTTTCATTCCAGTGCTGAGCACTTGGCTATAAGTCTGTGTCTCCCTCCACACCGTGAGGCTGAAGTTGGGGTTCATCAATCCTGTGTTCCAAGTGTTGAGTAAAGGTCTCTTCATATCATAGGTGCTCAATTAATGAAGACATATTGAATAAATAATTTTGCACCTGCCATGGGCAAAATCAGATGTAAAGTACAAGGTGAATCCACAACACCTGTTCCCTGGAAATGGCTGGATGGGGACCTACAAGATGGGTAACAGCAGCAGGACACCAAGGGAGAGATTCAGACTGATTGCTCTAAGACTTCTGAGAAAGAAGAGGAGATCAGAGGTTGGGGCTCCAAAGGCATCCAGTAGAACAGATAAGTAGAAAGAGTGTGAGGGTAGTGCAAAGAAGAGAAGGGGAATAGAGAGGAGAGTTCAGGAGGCAAAATGGTGCATGGCTAATGAGAGACAGTAAGTAGACCTATTGGGGGAGGTCAAGATGGAGAAATGGGCTGGAGTCCAACTATGAGGTCAGATAAATACCAGGCTGACAGCAATAATTAGCTAGCTTTAATGAGTACTTACTAGATACTGAATACTAATCTCTGTTTTGTTCATGAATTATCTCATTTATTCCTTACAAACTTCTGGGGTAATTTCTGTAACTATATCCATCATATAAATGAGGAAACTAAGGCACAGAATGGTTATATTACTTGCCAGGGTCACACAGTGATCAAATGGTAGAGCAGGAATTCAAACCCAGAAGGCTTGATGCCAGATCTCACACTCATATCCATTATCCTCAATGGCCTCTCAGGATAATAAGACTCGGTCTTTATCCTGATGGAAACATGGAGATATTAAAAATGGGTGGTCATGGGGCGCCTGGGTGGCTTAGTCGGTTAAACAGCCGGCTTTCGCTTAGGTCATGATCTCGCGGTTCGTGGGTTCGAGCCCCGCGTCGGGCTCTGTGCTGACTGCCAGCTCAGAGCCTGGAGCCTGTTTCAGTCTGTGACTCCCTCTCTGACCCTCCCCTGCTCACGCTGTCTCTCTCTCTCTCTCCTAGAAATAAATAAAAAAAAAACATTTAATAAATAAATAAATAAATAAATAAATAAATAAATAAATAAATAAAAATGGGTGGTCAAGAAGAGGAGAGAAAGAAGGGTGTCACATACCCATCAGAGGTTTGGAGTATTCCTCTACAAGCACTCTATGGTACAGATCTAAAAAGGAAAACCAAAGACCATAGGGTTAAGTCAGCAAAACAATGCTGAGAAAGAGCCCTGGACTTCAAAGGGAAGCCTGGGTTTGAATTCTATATCAGTACTGACTAAGGCACCTCAATCCTTTCTTGGGGACAAGATTTCAGTTTTCCCATCTGAAGATTGATAGAACTGGGGTCCCTTCCAGCTCTGAAGTTCTATGGCTTTATGAGAATTTTGTGATGTGAGAAGATGGCCTCCTGAATTTTCCATGGCATTGGATCAACCAAACCCCAGCTTCCGATATAGCCTCTAACTCCTGTGCCCTTGTTTGTGTCCCACTTTGGTCTCCTGGCATGCGCTTCTTCATAATATTGTGGGACTCTTGTGTTCTCAACTAAACCCACAGCCCCTTAAGGTCAATACAGTCTTGTCTCATACATCTTTGGGTTTCTCTCTCAGCATCTAGCTCTGCACATGTGTGCAATAGATCTTTAATAAAGACATTGAATTTTGAATAACCTACATGGTGTGCAGGGCTAAGGTTACCCTGCCTATATTTTTAGGTCTGTCATTGACACCATACACCAACTAGCCAGAACATATTCCCGTGACAGAGTTCTCACCTGCACGAGCTTTATACCCTTGCCACAGTCACAGACCCCTTCCCTGGATCAAGGCTGAGCAATTTCTGGCTGAGTGCTTCTTAATCCCTTTAAGTGTCCTTCATCCATAAAATCAGACTCGTGACACCTACTCTTAATATGGTTGCGAGGATCCAATAAGACAATATGTGTAAATGCATTTTGTATGAAATGTCATCTAAATATAAGGCAATGTAAACTCTACAAGGCACTGAACCACATTCGAGTGCTGACTCCTAAACTGTAGGACTTTGTACTATCCATTTAATCTCTAGTCTCTTCCATCCTCATATGCATGATATTCCTGTAAAACTTCTGTGGTCCAACTTGACATGCTCTTTCCCACTCCTCCCTACTCTGAGGCTCTGAGTATCAATTTCCTTCTCAGTCTTCAAAACCTGGCTTAAAAATCCTGATGCCTACCTACCCGAGTCAGAATTGATTCTTTCTTTTTCAGGGGCATCAATTTATAATTTTTTGAAAGTTTATATGTTTATTTTGAGAGAGAGAGAGAGAAAGCACAAGTCAGGGAGGGGCAGAGAGAGAAAGAATCCCAAGCAGGCTCCACACTGTCCTTGCAGAGTCTGACACAGGGTCTCATAAACCACGAGATCATGACCTAAGCTGAAGTTGGATGCTTAACCAACTGAGCCACCCAGGCGCCCCTGGGCCATCAATTTAGATGATTCACACATTTCGTGCAAGTGGCTTCATCCTGATTACACATCTATCTTCTCCGCCAGACCAAGGGTCAGCAAACTTTTTCTATAAAGGTCCAGATAATAACTATTTTGGACTTTGTGGATCATATGGGGTTTTTTGTCACTACTTGAGTCCACTGTTGTAGCATGAGAGCAGTCACAGCCAATATGCAAATGAAGGGAATGGCTCCATTCTAATTAAACTTTATTTACAAAAACAGACACTAGGCCAGAATTGACCCACGGGCCACAGTTTGCCCATCCTTGCTCCATACTGTCAGCTTCCTAAAGTACTGACAAGACCCTGGTCATCTCTAAGGCTTCACTTGTGGCCTTGAGGCCAAGCTCCAGGTCCCCAGGAGGTCCCAAATAATTCACAAACTAATAAATAGCAGTTATAATAATAGTGTCCTTTTATTGAAGTCCTATCAGATGCAAAATACCCAAAACTCTTATAAGGTAAGTATTTATCATTCTATTTCACAGCTGAGGAAAATGAGGGATTAAGTAATTGGTCTGCATAGCTGGTAAGTAGGAGAGCAGAAATTTACACCCAGGTCTGTGCAAAGCAAAAGCGCCATGCCCCACTACATGCACTTGAAAACGGTAATTGGATTGAATTTGAGTGGTGGGGTTGAATTAGGTGCTTCTAGCTCTCCCAGAAAAGTCAGCAAAGAATCTTCAAGTCCCAGCACGGCTTCCCGTGCAGTCACAAGCTACCCACCCCAGTAATGGGGAAGCACATTGTGCTCATTTGTCTTCAGGTCGCTTGCCCAGAGCCAGACCTCACATCTGCTCTGGCACCCACATCTTGGCAGCAGACACCCTGAGACTTCTCTGAGCATGAACAAAGCCTGCCGGGGATTGGGGGTGCGGGCCTCTTTGTGCATTCTCTCTCAGGAGCCCAGAGAGTAGGAACCACTATGAGTAACCTCCATGGTTCCTGGCTTAGGGCCACCATTCCAGACTTTTGAAGAGCTGAAAGGAATTTATAGGAGGAGGAAGAGCAGTAGCGTCAAGGCCAGATCAGAGTTCAGTTACCCAGCTTTCCTTTCTCCAACCCTGTCTCAAATCACAGTTGGATCCCAGACCTTTAGAGGATAAAAATAGAAACTGGGGAAGCAGGTTGAGGGAACAGGACACTGAGGGTAAGGACCATCCCTTATAGGTATACTGCCCCCTGTATGTTCTAGGAGTGGGAAAGAGTCCAGGCCGAAAGTGGGTACTAGAAAGTGAGGCTTGGAAGTATCCAGCAGAATTTCATCACTACCCATCTGAAAGCCACTAAAGCTTTTTGACTCAGGCAACTGAGATTGTGATTTTGGAAAAGTCCCCTGAAGCAGTGGATGGGAAGACCAGAGGCCAGGAAGCCAGTTGGGAGGCTGTTGTCATAGGGGAGCTATTTGGAAACCCTGGAGCAAGGTGCTGGCTGTGTGAATGGAAAGAAAGTTCCAAAGATCTCTGCCAGTACTACCCACGCGGTCCGCCTGCTCTTCCGCTTCCTCTATTATTTCATTCATTCAACAAACATCAGTTGAGTCCTACTATGTAAAGATTCTGTGCTAAACACCTGTCCCACCCTCTCTTCCCCATCTTTCCCTTTCCTTTCCTCTCTCCCTGCCTCTCATTCTCACACCAGCTCCTTGCTTCCCCTTTATGATATTTTTCCAAAGGGATCTCAGGGGCTAAGGCCCCACCTCCATCTTCTCCCCATGAGCCAGGGGGCTGGGGACAAGTGTCCTCCACAGTCACGGAAGCCCAAGGGCCTGTTACTTATACAGGACTTATACCGAGGGCCCTCGGAGCTCAAACTGAGCAGCAATGTGGGCTGGCACACCAGACAAATGTACTCAACTCTCCCAGTCTGGTTTAAACATATATACCATATAACATTACTTCATAATCATCCAGAAAAAGTCAAAAATAAATACACCACCACCTCCAAGGTAATATCGGTGACCTCACCCCTTACAGTGGGACACTAAACTAAACTGGTATATTAGTCAGGGTCCACACAAACACTAGAAACCACGCTGAATATTTACAAGGGGGCATTTAATACAGGGAGTTGGTTACATGAATGACAAGGGGCTGAGGATCTCTCAGAGGGTGAGGAAGCATTCCCAGAAGCTGGAAGCAACCATCACCCTTGAGGGCCAGAGGAACAAACAGAAGGAGAGGCAGTTACCTGAGCCCAGGGGTCAGGGTCACCTGCCCAAAGCTGGAATAGTGGCAGGCCTATCTGGCAGGAACCAGAGACCCAAAAAGTTGCCGCAAGAAATGCCACAAGGCTAAGAGAGACAAAGAAGCATAGCCTCTCTTCCCTTCTTCTCACCCTCCAGTTTCCCACCAACATGTCTGTGGTCAAACCCAGCCAAAAGATGTGGACATGAACCTTCCGAGGTCAGCCTGCCTGTGATTCAGAGCAGAGCAAGAGACAGGCAAGGAATAGATCTAGGAGCTAATGGGCTAGTTTGGCCTTTCATTTTCTCCTACCATGTTCCTGAGCCAGGCCTCCAGAAGCCCACCTTGCTCTGCCTTTGACCCACAAGGCTGGGGCCTGGGAATCAAAGAGAAGCCAACTCATGGCTTCTTCTTCCTCGTGGCCAGATGCTACCCTGGGCTTCATTCCTCTACTCCCTTGGATGGTGCTTCTGGATCCTCATTCATTTGTTTCCATCATATAGTCTTTCCTACCTCCCTCCCTTCTTCTCTCCTTCCTGCTGGCATTACTCATTCACCCATTTGATCATGTGTGGATAACTGGCTATATGTCGGGCCCTGTGCTGGGCACTAGGGACATGTTGGATGATGGGAAATACTCCCTGCCATCCAGGAGCTCACAGTCTAATTACAAGTCCACATATACAGACATTTTTAGTGCAGGTCCATACCTAACCCACAAAAGTAGAGGAAGGAATGGTCAGTTCTGCCTGGGGGTTGAACAGAGAAGGCTCACGGAGGAGCCCATGTTTAAGCTGAATCCTGAACAACATTTCACAGCTAAGTGAGCCCAGATAGGGCGTTTCAGGCAGATGGAACAGCACAGGCAAAGACATGGAGGTAAGAAAGAGAATTCTAGTCTGGTGGGGCACAGGGTATGACAGTGAGGTGATAGGGTGACAACAAAGAGAGCTGGTGGCTGGAGGGCCATGAGAGAATATTTGTCCTGGGAGCTATTGAAGGCTTTTAAGTAATAGAAGAAGCTTATGAGAACTGAGCTCTACAAAGATCACTCGGACTGTCATGTGAAGGAATGGGGTGAGACTTGAGGTTGGAAGGAGGGGGAGAAGGGGTCGAGGAGGGAGAAAGCTGGTTCCAAGCGAGAGTCGAGGCAAAAAAAAAAAAAAAGAAAAAGAAAAAAGAAAAAGAAAAACCAGCATCCCTGGGAGGAATTCACAAAAACATTGTTATAGTCAAGGTTTTGATCATTTGGAAAACAAGAACAAAGGAAGGAAAGAAGAGGGAGGCAAGGGGGAAAGGCAGGAGAGAGGAGGAGAGAGGAAGAGAAGAGAAAAGAAAAGAGAAGACCTGCCCGGAGAAAGTCAAGATGTTTTTCAGTAAATCAGTTGTCAGGTTGCTAAGCTACAGGGAAACTGGAACAGCCCGCGCTAAAAGGAGCTTTGGGAGAGGTGGGTGTGATCAGGCAGGTCGCTCCCTCTTCCCGCCCTGCCGCTGTGGGGAGAGGCGGGGAGGAGCGCTATTCCACCTCCAGGAAGGCTCCCGGGGGTCACAGCGCTCCAGGAGAGGGGAGGCTTCAGGGCCCTGGTCGCGTTGTCTGACGCGGAGCTGGGTGTGCACCTGTCGTTACTCACCGAGCCTGCGCGCAAGGCGCCTGTGCCCGCGCTCCCAGGCCAAGAAGCACCGCGATGTGTCACCGGGCAGAACCCCGAGCTCCAACCCCTCTTTCACCTGCCCTAAAGCCATGACGTGCGGGCTTTCTGGATCTCCGTTCTTTCAGGTTTGCACTATGTAGCCAAAGTGGTTTTTGTTTTTTTTTTTAAACTCCATCACCCAATGACTGGACTACCACCACCTGTAGCTTCTTAAACAAATTCCGACCCGGGGTAGGGGTGGAGTGCACAGAGCTGCATTGCAACAAGAAGGCCGGTAGTGCAGGGTCAGATTCCTTTCCAAGGACTTGAATTAAGAGTTTTGTCCCTAGAATTCAAACTTGAAGCCACCTGCTTTATTTGGGTCTGGGTTGTGGGTGGCCAGGAGCTCCAGATACACATTCCTTGCACTCTGCTTCCCTGTACCAGGCACAGCACATAACAGCTCTGGTTTTGCTTTACAATAGTAGTTGCTTGGAGGCAGAGTACTCTTAAAAGTCAGTCACAGCCAACCTCCCTCTTCTACTCTGGCATGCACATGTCCCTGGGGGACGGGGCGGGGGGGGCGGGGTATGGCTCCTGGAGGTGAACGTTTAGAGAGCAGAAGCCAATGTAAGTTGCGTCCCAGGAGCAGTCTCTGAGAAGTGAGTTTAGGGAAGTGATGGGGTGCCTGGAGCTAGAGAAACCAGAGGAGCAAAAGACAGGAGACTGGGAGTCCTGTAAGGATGGGAATTAGTGAGGGATGATGGAGTCAAGACCTGACTGAGGACAGAAAGCCTAACAGGAGAGGTAAACTGAGTCACAAGAGCTGTAGCTGACAAACAGCACAGAGAAAATCAAGGCTGGTTTTAAGAGTCACTGCTGGGGGAAATGACCAAGGCAGGGATCACCTGGAAGAAGAAATTGATCACTGAGAGCATGACCCTTGAGCTCCCACTTGAGCAAAGCCTGTGAGGGAAACTGAGATGGCACTTGGCCACCACTTCCCTGGTCCTCACGGATCTCCATACCCCCCAGTCCCAGGAGTTTATCTGTGCCCTTCTTACTGAAATTTTTCATTTTCTCCCATGGGGCTTTCTGCAACTTAGCCTCTGTGTGCATCAGTTTCCTCATCTGCAAAATGGGTACCAAGGTGACCTCTATCTCGCAGAGCTGCGGGAAGGACTAAAGAAGTTAATATATGGATTATGCTTACAACAGTGTCTGGTACATAGTAATTAGTCAGTGTGTGAGGTACTATGATTTTCATCATCATCTGCATTTTCTTTTCAGTGTGAGATGAATACGGTACTAAAAATGTCAGGGGCAGGGGGCGCCTGGGTGGCTCAGTCGGTTAAGTGCCCAGCTTTGGCTCAGGTCACGATCTCACAGTTTTTGGGTTTGGGCCTCAGGTTTGGGCTTGGAGCCTGCTTGGGATTCTCTCTGTCTCCTCTCTCTCTCTGCTCCTTCCCCCACTGGTGCTTTCTCTCTCAAAATAAGTCGGTAAACTTAAAAAATAAAAAAATAAAAGTAAATAAAACTATCAGAGGCAGGAGCTCTCAGCCCATCCAATAACTAGGGAAAATGAGGCAGAGGAAGTCCAATGCTTGCTAAGGCCACACAGCAAATGAGTGTTGGAGCCAACGTGCAAAATCAGGTGTGCTGGCTCCACAGCTCAGGTTCTTTCCACTGTGTCCACTCTTATGTCTTGGCTCTTCGTGTCCTTGTTAATGACTATGGCAGGACCTGGAACGTGTTACTTCCCCTCTCTGGACCTCAGCTTCCCTGTGTGAATGGGTCACAGCACTATCTCTGAGGGGTGTGGTGAGGAGGCTAACACTGTCACGGCAAACACACCAACACAGAGCATTCTCTAGAATCAAAAACCTACACAATCAAAAACCATCCGATGGTTCTAAATCTTCTACCCATCCCATGCAGATCTCCGATTGCTCTTTCTGGGACCCTGTCTTCACCCCCTGCCCAGAGAAATCTGGGCCTCCATTTCGAATTCTCAATTCTGGACCTCAATTTCTGAAATACCTTTCTGCCCTTCACTCATTCTTTGTGCTTATATTTTCTTTCTCTAGAAGTTTCCAAGTACTTCCGAGGTTCTAATCATTGGTTGTAGTTAGTTTCTAAATCTGTGCCTGTACCCAGGCCCTTAACTAGAGAAGTAAGATACTGCCTCACTCCAAGGACCAACCCCAGGCAAAGTTCAGGACTGAGTAGAGTTGGTCTTCGACTTCGTTTTCGTCTGCCCAGCTGGCTGCAACCTTCCTCCTCCGAACCCCCTGGTATGGGGTCCCTGGGTTTTCTCTCCTTTGAACCTAACCTAATCTCTAGGCAGAATCTGAAATTCCTTCCCACTCAGGTGAAAGTAACAGATAACCACTAATACCTCCCAAAGAGCATTTGTATTTTAACGAGGGTCAGAAAGAACCCTCTGCCAAGTGCTGAAATTCTCCCTGCAGAATTTCACTTTCCTCCAAAGGGAAGATATTTGATTCCAAGCGCATGGCTTTCCCCATACCATGCCGGTCACTAGGACACACCTAGGCACCTGCCTGGCCCTGGCGATGTCTCTGGAATGTTTCCTTGTTTTGAGGGTGGTATTGTAGTCATACTAGTCATATCCATGACGTCTCTTATTTCTGTACCTTAAAGAGCTCTGGGAATGTTAATTAATGCAAGACACAGTCTAAAAAAGCAGACTTGAAGCCTCAACCTCCAGCTACAACTGCAGTTTCTTTTGTTATTTACAAGCTTCCATTAAGAGAGAAATTCAAAGTTTCTAGGGGCAGCTGGTGGCTCAGTCAGTTAAGTGTCCAACTTTGGCTCAGATCATGACATCACAGTTCAGGGGTTCAAACCCTGTATTGGTCTCTCTGCTGTCAGCACAGAGTCTGCTTTAGATCCTCTGTCCCACTCTCTCTGCCCCTCCCCACTCATGCTCTCTCTCAAGAAAAAATAAACACTGGAAAAAAAAAAAAAGAAAGAAATTCAAGATTCTAAAACCCATGTCAGCCCTTGTTCTAGCAAAGGGATAACAAAGCTCCAGCATTTAGGACTACAGTTTTAGTTACTTTCTCAGCTGTTTCTAAAACAATATTTTGTTATTAATACTCCTCTTGTGTAGGGCACCTACATCAATATATGGGCTCCAGCTCTCAATCCCAAGTGCACAACCTTAGGCAAGTCTTGGGAGCTTTCTGCCTCTATTTCCTTCTCTACAAAATAAGATCATAGTGCCTATCTCTGGAGATTGCTGTGACCTTGAGTCAGATAACATCAACAAAGTGCCCATCTCCATGCCTGGTGCTTAGAGCCACTGGGTAGAAGTCAGTTCCCTTCTCCCTTCCTCCCCATGTTCCCCCCGCCCCTTGCCACATAGGCTGCAGAAAAATAAATGGAAAGATACATCCAGAACCATGTGTTCTGAAAGGAGGTACAGTCTGATTATTAAAAACCTCAGACACACATTCCTTTTGTTTAAAGACTTCAACTGTTCACCTTCACCCTTTCCTGCCCTTTGCTGAGTAAAAGAGTAGAGCATGAACTGAAGAGAAAGTTGGGGAAAGCTGTATGTGTCAGTCATTGTGTTAGACACACCAAAGTAAACAGAGTGTCTTGAACAAAGAGATCATTTACTGCCTACAAAGTGGAGCTATTAACCTGAGTGAAGCTGTAATGCATAAGGAAGAAACAGCCAAGCATTCCTTCCTTGGCAAGCACTGGGACAATTTAACTGTCAGTTTGTGTGGCTGTCATTCATCTCAAGATCACAGCAACATAGAAATCTTGTTCAGTGTGCTTTGGCCTTCTGTAGCCTGCTCTCGGTGCCCCAGGGTCCTAGACCCAGGCAGGCGGGGCAGGTAAATAACTACAAATTCCTAACACCTTCTCGATGCAAGGTCAGAATCACGAGAGCCTGAGCAGTGACTTAATCCAAAGACGGAATATGAGGTTACCTTCAGCAGGTGGGGCAGGATGTTAGGAGACTAGGCCAGAAAACAGAATCATGAACTGCGGCTGGGTCCGCGATGGCGTGCCGGCTGGATAGGGCAGTCAGCATCATCTGGTCCACAGGGGCCAGGCTGGGCCAGGCATATGGCGGGAGCAGAGCACCAACCCTCGAAAGGGAAGGAAGACACTGGAAGAGGAGTGGGCTAGGAAACAGCAGAAGCTGAAAACAAGTAGAAGCACAAAAGGTTAAGGTCAGAACCCGATATCTACAACACCACTGCCAAATCAAAGTGTGAGCCACAGAGTCCAAGACACAGGCCCAGGGCTGGTGCACTTACACCAGACTGGGATCCCAGCGAGAGTGGGGGTCCCGCCCGCCTGGCTCATGGCCTTGGTAGGCGAACAGTAAAGGCTACATAAATACTAGCTGTCCTTGCCGGTGCCAAATTGGCAGAAGCTCATGAATGAGCAAGTGAGAGAGGCGGGAGATGGAGTAGAGTGAGACCACAGCATCTAACCATGGGCCTCTCTCCAGGGGCGCTTCTGCCTCTTCCCGGGCGCCAGAGCTCGACACCTGTAGCTGGACTTGCCTCAGACATTCCGTCTGTGCCTCCCTGTACTCCCCACATCCTGGCTTAGTTTCCTGCAGTTGCTGTAATGAACTTGAAGGTATTTGGTGGCCTCAAACAGTTGAAGTTTGTACTTTCACAGTTCTGGAGGCCAGGAGTCCGAAATCAGCGTCCCTGGGCTGAAATCATGGTGTTGGCTACAGAGGCTCTAGCCGACAAGCCTTCCTCTCCTCTTCCAGCTTCTGGTGCCCCTTGACCTTCCTTGCTTTGTGGCTGCATCACCCCAGTCTTTGCCTCTGACTTCACATGGCCTTCTTTGTGAGTGTGTGTGTGTGAGTGTGTGTGTGTGAGTGTGTGTGTGTGTGTGTGTGTGTGTGTGTGTGAAATACCTCTCTCCTCCTCTCTTATAGGGCCACTGCAGGGGCATTTAGGAACCACCCAGAGAACCCAGCATAGCTTCCCCATCTCTAGATCCCTAATTCAAGCACACCTGCAAAGACCCTTCTTTTTCTTAGAAGGTAACCTTACGTTCTAGGGATTATTCTGCCTCCACAGAGCCTAACGCACCAGCGGCTGGGCGAGGATCCCAGCTGGACTTTCCCCGGAGTGAGGTGACAGGGATGGGGGTGTGATGAGGAGGGGTGGAGAGCTGTCACCAGGCCAGAGGCAAGACAAAGCAGGGCAGAGCAGGGACGTGGGAGAGGCTGGTGGGGATCACATGGCCACGAGTAGGCTGACATCAGCGAAGCCATGGGGCAGAGTGGAGCTCAGCACCAGCATCTGGGCAGGGGCATGTTAATGGCCTCCAAGAAAAGGCATGAGTCACTCAGACACCCGGCCAGGAGGAGACACCAAGGCCTGCTTGACCGAGGGCCCTTGCCCAGCCTCCCTCCACTGAGTCCAGCTGGGCCACACTGACTAGGACACAGTCCCTGTCCTTGATGAGCTTATCCTATGGGGGAGGCAGGCATATCTTCATTTTCTCAGGGTGTTTCCTCTCTCTTCTTCTGTGTGTATCTCTTAAAACACACTTCTTGGACTTAGAGCCCCCTCAAATAATCCAGGATGGTCTCATCTCCAGATCCTTGACTTGATTACATTTGCAGGGACTCTTTTTCAAAATGAAGTCCTATTCACAGATTCTGGATGTGAGCATACTTTTTGGAGGTCAACATTCGACCCACTTATACCTCCCCTGTCAACGTTTACCTGCCCTTTGCTTCATTCCTTCCAGTTCCAGGGAGATGTTAAATATTTTGAGCAGCAATGCTAATGACTTCATTTACTACCTCTCTACTTTATCAGAGAATGCCGAGATTTAACACCTTTGTCCAGAGAATGACTTTCTAGGAACTAGAATATCAGGCTCCACTTGGGCCACTGAAAAAATTGGCTCTGGGAGGAGCCTCTTGTACCCTGCCTTCCCAGATCACAGCTCACTGGATTTGTCCCTGTACCTTGATTGCAGGGAATCATGGGACAATATAGGAAGCACTATTTTACCATCCCATCTCTTCCTGGCTTTCTACACAACTTTTGCTTCTTTCTGTTCCTAACTCTTCCCTTCCAGCCCAGTTAATAGTAGCCATACACTGTGCTGAGTAATTTACAATATGTTATTTAATCCTTAAAACACTCTTGTGAGTGTTTCTATGAGTATCAATATTGCACTTTGTGAAAGAAGATACTGAAGCTTCCAGGTTCAAAGGCAGAGCCAAGACCTAAACCCAAGGCTATCTCGTCGCAAATCCCATGCTCTTAGCTACTCTTCTGAGGAAGCTCCACCAGACCTTATAATGGTGCTGCTTTTGGAACAGGGCTTTCAGAAGCATGATGGGAATGATCAAGGGGGTCATGGTGGAGGGCACTGGCCCTGCTTCCAAAAAGTCAGGACGACAGAGTGTGATAGTTGATCCTTGAGGTCAAGAGTATGTGTGTGTTTATTTATTAATGCCACCATGACTGAGATAACCTCCTTCTTTTTAGGAGTGAACAGTCTCAGGGGACCTGGGTGGCTCAGTTGGTTAAGTGTCCAACTTCAGCTCAGGTCATGGTCTCGTGGTCTGTGGGTTCAAGCCCCACGTTGGGCACTGTGCTGACAGCTCAGAGCCTGGAGCTTGCTTCAGATTCTGTGTCTCCCTCTCTCTCTGCCCCGCCCCACTCACACTCTGTCCCTCTCTGTCTCTGAAAAATGAAAAAATGTTTTTTTAAAAGGAGTGAACAGTCTCAAATCAGCAAAACTGAGAGGGATGGATGTGCAAAAGGGCCAACCAGAATCCTTCTCAGTGTTTTCCTGTGAAAATGGATAAAGGCAAGAATGAGGAAGAAAAGACAATTGAGAAGAACAGTCTGCATTTATGGTTAAGGTGGGATGCCTGTGATGCCCATAAAGGTATTAAGTAACTTCAGTGTCCCAGCCCAAGCAGGAAGAACGTTTGTCCCAGTGACGATCTGTCAGACTTAACTGCCTTACTTCTCAGGAGGGAAGGAAACTGAAATGTATTTGATTTTCAGGCTATTTCTCTTGCATTATTGTACTGACTCCTGAAATGATCCCTTGAGGAAAAGATTACTGTCCTCATTTTATAGAGAGGACGATGGGGCTCAGAGAGTGTTTGTGGTTTGCCCAAGGTCAGTTGACGAGTCAATGGCAATGTCACAATTTGAGCTCGTGTCTTCTCACTGTAATTTCAGGGCTCTTTCTTATATTGCAGCTCCACAGTGATTATAAAACCCTGGCAATGTTCGATGGCCTATTTATATGTAAAGAAGGAGCCACTTGTCTTATAGCAAGGTGAAATCAGGAAACACGCCAAGTCACGACTGGTTTCCACAACCCCCTGTTCCTTCTTATTTCCCGGCCGGACTTTGTTCACCTCTGCCTAAAAGACTCCTTCTTGAACCTTAAGACCTACCTGAAATGTCTTATTTCTTTGAAACTTTCTAGATACACCACTCTCTGGCCCCAAGTAGAATAAGTGTTCTTCTTCTTTTCTTAAAATGTTCATTTATTTTGAGAGAAGGGGAGAGAGAGAATCCCCAGCAGGCTCAACACTGTCAGCACGGAACTTGATGTGGGTGGGGCTCAGTCATACCAACTGTGAGATCATGACCTGAGTCAAAACCAAGAGTCAGACACTTAACCAACTGAGCTACCCCAATGGCCCGGTGTTCTTTTTATACACATTCCCTCAGATCTGTATAGATAGATGTGCTTTACTAATAGAGCACTTTGAATATGCCTGCCTCCTGCACATAGGAGCCCATCAAAGACAGGGACTGTGTCCTAGTCAGTGTGTCCCAGCTGGACTCAGTAGAGGGAGGGTAGGTAAGGGTCTGAGACTCCCAGTGCAGTCCACCATGGCTCTGAATCTACCATTGCAATCAGGCAGGCCTTGGCCTCTTCCTTCTCCTGGCCGGGTTACGAGTGACTCATGCCTTTTCTTGGAGGCCATTAACATGCCCCTGCCCAGATGCTGGTGCTGAGCTCCACTCTGCCCCATGGCTTCGCTGATGTCAGCCTACTCGTGGCCATGTGATCCCCACCAGCCTCTCCCACGTCCCTGCTCTGCCCTGCTTTGTCTTGCCTCTGGCCTGGTGACAGCTCTCCACCCCTCCTCATCACACCCCCATCCCTGTCACCTCACTCCGGGGAAAGTCCAGCTGGGATCCTCGCCCAGCCGCTGGTGCGTTAGGCTCTGTGGAGGCAGAATAATCCCTAGAACGTAAGGTTACCTTCTAAGAAAAAGAAGGGTCTTTGCAGGTGTGCTTGAATTAGGGATCTAGAGATGGGGAAGCTATGCTGGGTTCTCTGGGTGGTCCCTAAATGCCTCTGCAGTGGCCCTGTAAGACAGGAGGAGAGAGGTATTTCACACACACACACACACACACACACTCACACAGAAGGCCATGTGAAGTCAGAGGCAAAGACTGGGGTGATGCAGCTACAAAGCAAGGAAGGTCAAGGAGCACCAGAAGCTGGAAGAGGAGAGGAAGGCTTGTCGGCTAGAGCCTCTGTAGTCAACACCATGATTTCAGCCCAGGGACGCTGATTTCGGACTCCTGGCCTCCAGAACTGTGAAAGTACAAACTTCAACTATTGGAAACCACCAATTTTGTGGTAATTGTTACAGCAGCCCAGGAGACTACTATGAGCCCCAAAGAGGTTGATCTTGCTCTGCTAGTTTCTTTGAACTCCTCTCCCCTGTCAGTTTAACAACTCTCTCATCTGCCTCACACCTCCTATTTCTTATGGCCCCTTTCTCTTAGAACCTAGAAGAGTAACTGCAACTTACTGAGCATCTACCATGTGCGATGGTAGCCACTTCACTACCAGCACTAAGCCAGCAGCTTCACGTGGGCTCATCACTAATCCAGGCAGGAACGCCATAAGGTGGGTTGTGAAGCCCAAAGAAGTAAAGTAACTCACCCAGGACAACACAGCTGGAAAATGCTGGAGCTGAGATCTAAACCCAGCTAACTTCATAGCCTTTGGCCTTAGTCCTGGTGCCTCACTGCCGAAGCGGGGGGCTTCTCCAGTTGACTATCCGTTGCCCAGAAGCCTACTGGCACCTCGTACAAATAACAAATACTTCTTACGTGCCAGGCATTGGGCTCAGCACTTTGCATAAATTATTATGTTTTTATTGTCAAAGGAACTCCTTGAGGTGAAAACTATTATGATCCCTTTTCATAGACCAGGAAACTAGTGTGAGTGGTAGAACCAGCACCCGGCTCGGGAGGGGATGGAGGGTCCCAGTCCAGTGTCATTTCCTCTGATCTGCTCTGCCTCCCATTTGCACAAGCACACTGGGCTGTAATTTGACTTGGACTTGATTCAGACTTCTGAAAGGCTCCTGTGTTATCCAAAGCCTGGAGGACTTCCATCAAGTGTATGTGTGGAACTAGCTTGTTAGTTTCCAGAGAGTTCAAAACACCCACCATGCCGCAAAAATATTCCACTGCCCAGACATTCACAAACACCCTGCCCACATTTTCAAAAGTCTCTCTACCTAGTCCTATCTGCACTCTCATCCTCCTCATTAGAAAAGTTGAGAGAGTTACACTGCAAATTAATATACTAACAGATTCTGCAAAATATAAATTATTATAACATTGGTCATTATTACTGATGGTAATATAAAGATTGGGATAGAAGAAAAATGTAAAAATATGTATCCCAAGTAAAGTCTTAAAAAAAGAAAGCATCTTAACGGAGGCGAGCGGAGGGAATAAAGCCAGGGAAAAGAAAGATGAGAGAAAAGCGAGATTGTCCATATTTATAAACCCTGAATAAACTCTGATTTATTTAAAGTTAGTGGTAATTTGCATACTTTCATGTGAAATGTTGAAAAACTTAATTGAAACAGCAAGCTGCACAGCATGGCCAACAGACAACAAAGTGCCTTTGGAAGAGAGTTAGGATTTCCTAAATCATCTTGGCTGTTTTGGGGGCTTCGGAAAGAAGAACAGTCCGACAAAAGGAGGAAAGAACTCTCTTCGGTTGTCAATAGAAGGAGAATAATGAAAAGAGAACAGAACCAACGGCTGAAAACCTGGGTTTCAGACTTTGCTTTTGACTCATTTGCTGTGTCACCTTGAAGAAGACACTTCTCTTCTCTGGGCTTTGGTTTTTCCCATCTACAGATGATTTCTGTTGGGCCTTCAAATTTCATAAGGATATTTTTAACTACTATAGAGTCACTACTGTGGGTTTTTTTTAAAATTAATTAATTTATTTTGAGAGGGAAAGAGAGAGAGAAAAAGAAAGCATGAGCGGGGGAGGGGCAGTGAGAGAGAAGGAGATAGAGAGTCCCAAGCAGGCTCTGCACTATCAACACACAGCTCAACACGGGGTTTGAAACCACAAACCACAAGATTGTGACCTGAACCAAAACCAAGAATCAGACACCCACTGACCGAGCCACCCAGGCACCCCACAACCATGTTTTATAATTTGTTTTTGACTTTCTTTATGAGACTCACAGTCTCATAAACAACTAAAAGAATGAGTCTAGGAGATATGGTTGGTGCTGAACCCACCTATTCCTCCAGGAGGCAAAACCATGCAGACATTTGGTTGAAAATCTTCAGAAAAGAGCTCTGTCTTACAACCAAATCCTAAACTCAGGGGAACTACCCTCGCAATGCTGGTTGGAGCAGCTTTACTAGCAAGGAGGTCCGTGGAGGCCTCTGTCTGAATCTCTTTGCTGCAACACTCCCAGGAAGCCAGCCCTGTCTTTACGACCGCAAAGTAAACATTATCCTCTGCAAAGGCCAGAGTTAGCAGTCACCTAAAGTCAACAGTACTCCTTGAAAGGGAGAGTATTCACCATTCATCACTCCACCGGTTCCTGCTTTCAAAATGAAAACATACACAGGGGTCCCCTAGCAGATCACTCTGGCCTTTTATCCCAAATCACTGAAAGCTGTGGGCAAGACTCAGAACTGTATTTCACAGATGGTCCAGACTGTAGTTTGGAGAGAGAAACAGACACAGGGGACAAAAAGGCAAGATAAGTTCTTAACATATTAAGAAAATTTTACCCAGAAGTCCAGAATTTAGACTTGGCAATACGCATTTCTTGCCTTAAACACTGATCAAAGTACCCTATCATTTTGTTCTTGTTAATTAAGATGCTGCTTCATTACTGTGTTAAATCTGCATCTTGTATGTATGTCCTGGTATGGACATGGCTGGAAAATTCTTCAAAGGCAGAGGAATTTCCACCTGTTTGGTTTCCAAGCCCAACAAGATGCTCAGCTCAGAACTGAGCCAACACAGGCTATCGCCTTCACCAGGAAGTCAATAGCAGCTCCTCACTGTGCCCCCAAGGCCCCTTTCACACCAGTCCGATCCCATCCCTTTCTGCGACCAGCAAGGCACTACCTCCTCTCCCAGGCCTGGGAAGAGTAAGGAGGGCACTGAGGAAAGTACTATTAGGTTCCTACATGGCTCAGACCAGTCTATACCCCATCTTGGACTTTCTGATTAATGATAACAATGATAACATTTGCTGAGTACTTACTATGTGCAGGCACTGCTAAGTGCTTTATCTTGCAACACAATTCTCATGACAATACTATGGGATAACTACTTTTATCATCATTTTGCACATGGAAAAAAAGGAGACCCTAAATACACAGCTATGAAATGGTAGACCTGAGATTCAGTTTGGGGCTGGCTGATTTGAATCCTGTGTTTTAAGATCTAGCATATTCTGCTTCCTGAATTAGTTTGTGAGTTCCTTAAGAGCAGGGATCCTGTCTTTTTCTTTTCTGTGCTCTCACAGAGACTAGAGGAATCCTGGGCAATAGTAGACTTTTGGCATCTACCTGTTAACTGCCTGATTGTTGAGAGATCCATGCAAGGCAGTCAAACACCAGAGATAAGAGTGACAGTGGGGGCACAGAATGATCTTACAAGGAGAGTTTAGAGAGCTGCTTAGAGCCAGGCCAATTTGGGGTAAAGGAGTACAGACATAAAGACACCCCATCCCTCCCCAGGCAATATTCAGAAACTTCCAGAAAGCCTTGGAAAAGAAGGTGGTCTTCTCTCCTCTGAGGAAGACTCTCAAAAGAATAATAAGTTGGGGCACCTGAGTGGCTCAGTCTGTTAAGCGTCCGACTTCAGCTCGGGTCATGATCTCATGGTTCGTGGGTTTGAGCCCCGCGTTGGCCTCTGTGCTGACAGCTAGCTCAGAGCCTGGAGCTTGCTTCTGATTCTGTGTCTCCCTCTCTCTCTGACCCTCCCCTGCTCTCTCTCTCTCTCTCTCTCAGAAATAAATTTTTAAAAAATTAAAAAAAAAGAAAGAAAGAAAGAATGAGAGATACAGGAGGGCACATGGGTGGCTAGGAGATCAAACCTAATTCGATGTCCCCATCACTGGTGGTCACTAAGGAGCCACTGTTGCTCTTTGCAAGAAACTGTTCATCTATCATCCTGTCTAAATTCCAGTTGAGAAAAATGCAAAATGCTCAGCTGTTCCTACACTTTGGGTGGCCTCCAGAATTTTCCTTCCTTTTCCTACACTAAAGATGTGTAGGGTTGCAGCCCCATTTTCCTAATGGCTGATGTTTCAATATTTTATTTGTAAATCAATTATTTGAAACTGAAAATACATTTCCCATACGGAAACATGTTATTTAAAGAGGTTAGAATCTCAGGTAGGTCCTGAAGATCTTTTTTTCCCCATTATTAATATCATGAGTCTGATAGTACACATCACCTATAAATAATCACGTTATAGGAAAATGAATTCCCAATTCTTTTATAAGGTACTTTTTTTTAAATATTTTTTTTTATTTATTTCTAGAAGAGAGAAAGACAGGGTGAGCAGGGGAGGGTCAGAGAGAGAGGGAGACACAGACTCTGAAACAGGTTCCAGGCTCTGAGCTGACAGCACAGAGCCCGACGCAGGGCTCAAACCCATGAACCGCGAGATCATGACCTGAGCTAAAGTCGGACGCTTAACCGACTAAGCCACCCAGGCGCCCCATGAATTCCCAATTCTAACTCAGCATGCTAGTACAGAACTCCCTCTCACCCTTGAAACAGGAATTCCTGAGAAGAAGTGTGGTGGCAATGTGGTATCTGATAGTTTTCTAACTGGGTTTGGAGAGGAAGTCAAGATTTGAGGGCATGAAGTCATGTCACAGTGTCATCAAGGAGGTCACATCTGCTGAAACAGAGATTACCAACACCCCTGATATCTTTTGGCTCAGGATAGCATACATGAGGACAGAAGTCACACTCTTGGTCTCCTTTAGGGCATCTTAAGCTTCAAAGGGATTTCTCCCACACTCAGCCTATTTAGTCTTTGAAGTAAAAACTCAATCATTCTCTAGTTCCAGCTCCAACCCAATAACCCAACATATTATTTCATGCTAAGGGGCAAGGGGTTGAAGAAAGAGTGACTCCAAAAAGTCCTCATTTACGTAAAAATAATAATAATAATAACAGTTACTATGTTGCAGTATTCACTTTATGCCAGAGATCTTATGATTTATTATGTTTTAATTTATCAAATTCTCACAAAAAACCTGTGTATAGATTTATTATTAACTTCCCAGGGAATATAAGGAAACTGAGGGTTAGCATGATCAAATAACTTGCCTTAGATCACACAGCTAGTCTATGGAAGAATCAGGATTCAAACCCTAGACTCCAGGCTATTCACTGCTGTGCTATACTTGTTTTCCAGAAAAAAAAAAATTCCCCCCCCAAAAAAACCCCACAAAGCACAACTTGCTATAAGTATGTTAAAAATACATATTTAGGAGCACCTGGATAGCTCAGTCAGTTAAGTGTCCGACTTTGGCTCAGGTCATGATCTCATAGTTTGTGGGTTCAAGCACCATGTCAGGCTCTGTGCTGACAGCTAGCTCAGAGCCTGGAGCTTGTTTCAGATTCTGTGTCTCCCTCTCTCTCTGACCCTTCCCTGTTCATGCTGCCTCTCTCTCTCAGAAATAAATTAAAATCATTTTTAAAAAAAATTTTTAAATACATATTTATATTTAAATGATAATCTAAAAAAGTGATATAAACATATTCTGGATCATTGAGCAACCCAATTATAACAGAGTCCTGTCACACAATTTAATGATTCCCTTTTCTGTTTGTTTACGATGGCTTTCAAGCCAAGTAAACTAGGTAAATGAGAAAATTCTCAAGGAGATTTATGACTATACTATTACAGCACACTGAATGAATGAGGGGTTTGCAGTAGATTCAACAGAGACAAATCATGGGAAAGCTGCTTCTCCATGCAGTCACACAGCATATAGCACAGACACTCACACTTTCAAGGACTACCCCTTAGCTACCATCCTCACATTGGAAGCAGATACTTCACACAGATTCCTTCTTTCTGTATCCAGCATTACACACCATGTTGACTCATCATTTTGAGAACCAGCTACTTGACTGCTATAGTGTTTTAGTCCTCACTGAGAATTGTTAAGAAATAAAGTTTGTCGCCAAGTCTTCTCACAGCTATTCTTCTTTCTTGATAATACAATGAGTAGTCATAAATCTCCTTTAGAATTTTCTCATTTACCTAGTTAAAAGAAGAAATTCGAAGAAACAGGAAGGCAGAAACCAGCTAGTTCAATCCTCCCATACGAGTAGCCTGTCCAACCTGTTTACAAAAACAAAAGAATCACAAAGTTGAGATTTATTACAACATTAGAAAAAGTGGGAGAGCAGGAAGCAGAGAAAAAGCAGTACAAATAGAAAGCACAAAATATGAGATTATAGCAATAGATCCAAGTAATCAATTAGCATAATCACAGTAAATGTAAATGGATAAAACTGTCCTATTAAAAATAAAGAAAATAGTATATTAAAAATATTATAAATTCTGATACACTTTTTATAAGAGACTTGCTGAATTCTAAGGATGCAGAGGACATAAAATAGAAGTAATGTAAAAAGGTAAAGCTGGCAAATACTAACCAAAAAAAGCTAATGTGGCTATTAGTAATACCAGACAAATGAGCTTAAGACAAAAAAAGCATTCTTAGAGATAAAGCAAGTCACTAAATTTTGATAGAAGTCTTAATTCATCAGGGATATGTAACAACTCTAAACATAAGTATTTACAATTCACAGAGAAGGGAGGGTGCCTGGCTGGCTCAGTCAGTGGAGCAGGTGACTCTTAATCTCAGGGTTGTGAGTTTGAGCCCCACATTGGGTGTAGAGATTGCTTTGAAATAAAATAAAAATATAAACAAACAAATAAAGAAAATTCACATAGGAGGAGTCATTTGAAATGGTCTTAAAGGATGCGTAGGAGTTCACCAGATAGACAAGGAGACAAAACCAGGGAGAAGGGCATGCCAGACAGAGGAAACATCACACACCAAAATCCAGAAATGTGGGAAAACAAAGCATGTACAGAGGTCTAAAGCATTGGATACTTACATTGAGAAAGAAAAATTAAAACATTTGAAGTGGCAATGATCGCACATGTCATCCACAAAGCCTTAGTTTTTGTGACACTTTAAGGTACCGGAAAGAAAACCTGGACCAAGTTCCTCTTCGGCATAAAACGAAAGCCACTAGAAAAAGAATACTACGTGCATGAGGGGGATGGGAGGAATGAAAAGAGCTGATGCTTTCATTTTCCCTGGCAAATCCTGCACTGCAGATTTTGCAAAGCCCCAGAGTAATTCACTCTGGTGATGTCATTTTAGCCTTGGTTGGCTGCACATCCTACTAAACAATCATGTGACTAACACCCTTCGGCTCTTACCGAGAGTCCTAAACAAGACAGGCAGCATTGCTCAGCCTCGGTGTCGGTGTGCTAGCAAGCTGCTGGAGTTCCTCACTTTCATAATTACGATCTGACTTGTTACATGTAATAAAAAGGCGGTAAGAAAGGAGAAAGAAAAACAAGTGTGGAAACTATTTCATAGTAATGCCATGACCTAACGCATCCATTTATTTCTGTTGGCAAAGGAAGCCGAAGATCCAGTTTGACAAGAAAAGATCAAGAAAAGTTGCACAATGGGGTTCTGGGTTGGGAATGTCCTTTATACATTGTCAGTTTCTACCATGACGGGTACTTCACTCAATCGTGAACAAAAGGACTTTAGTGAGTGGCCAAAAAGTCTTAAGGAATAACATTACTTCAGACGAAACTACTTTTTAAATTTTCAGACAAGTCAGAGAATTTGTGCCCTTTGAGTTTGGATCCCATCTTTGTTGATATTTTTAACTAGGGAATCACCGAATATGCAGCAAGAATTGATACTTACCCGCCCATTTTTTATTTTGCTGCTGAAACCTGGAAGCTGAGGGGGAGTGGCTGGAGGGATGGGGGAGAGATTGTCCCCTTTTCCGGTGTTTTCAGAAATGTCCTTTTTTGTAAGTGAAACCTGGATTTTGCTTTAATCACAATGGAGATTATTTCCCACATCGGAGAGAATGGAGAACAGATCTCAAACCCTGTGCCCCCTTTTGTCCCCAGCTTTCTACATTTATCCCTTGCCCTGCAAGAGCTCATGTCCCCTCTTCTCTTGTTTGCTCTTCCTCTCTTTGTTCATGCCCCCATTCTTTTCTAGCCCACAGAATGGCAGAACTTATGCAACCCAGTACTTTTTGTAGAAGCTGCTTTGTTCCTATAATTCAGCAGGTATCTGTCTGCTCCCTGCCACGTGCCAGCACTGTTCTAGGTGCTGGGAAGACAGCAGCGAACAAAGCAGACAGCAAAGGGAACAGAAATCCCTCCGCCACCGAGCTGCATTGGAGGGCCGTCAGGGAAGGGGCTCAGAGGAATTGCTCCGTCAGCTGAGATCGGAATAATGGAAGGAGTGAGCCCAGGGGAAACTACCTGGAAACGTGTTCTCCAGCCATAGGGAACAACCCAATGCAAAGGCTATGAGTGGAGCATTAGTTCTGTGCATTCCAGGAAAAGGGAGGAATTCCCTGAGCCATTCCTAGGATCTATTCACTCACACATGAAGGCCACTTGTAGCTGCTAGGTCGCTGGGCTGGAATGCCCCTGCCAAAGGTAAGAAGGTCAGATTATAAAAAGCCACTGATTCCATTCCAAGCTGGAGGGGTGGGTAGGGAGGGTCTGTGATTCCAGAAAATCAGTGTGGCAGCCATGCCACAGAGTAGAAAGGGACTGGAGCCTGAAGAGAGAGGAGAGGCCTACACAGCTGTCCCGACTCCAAAGGTGGTGGCAGAGAGCAAGAGAAAGAGGGAATGGGGAAAAGGCAGAGATGGGAACATGCCTTCCAGAGGAAATGATCAATGTGGATGAGAAAGTATGGGGGTTTGGAAACATGAGGTAGGAGGAATTAGAACATTTTGTCCACAGAGTTCCAGAGTTTGAGGAGAAGCAGGACATAGAACCCTTCTAGGAGGTCTGAGGAGGAAGAACAAAGGACTAGACAGGAAGCAGAGTGGGAACTTTAGGTTCAGGGAGGGGTGGAGGAGGCGGGGTGGACCGGTGCCCACAATGCACACAGGCACAGGCCCTAGCCCGGCCTCACACACATACCCGGCAATGGCAGGTGCCTTTTGAAAGTGTGTCAGGTTGAAGGAAATGAGCTAACCGTGTCTTTTTTCTATGCAGGCAACAGGATGGCCAAGCCTCTGTTTTTATAGACTGCATTCGAACACCTTCTTAACATTTGTTCTCTTTGTAAACGTAAAATTCGCATACCCTCTTTTAAAATAATTTGGAATTTCAAAACCATTATAGGAACTAAAAACAAAGCAAGCTGATGTCTAAAGTTTTTTTAGGTTACTTACACACCCTCTTCCCATTTGGTCTGTACCCTCTGACTTTGTGGGACTTTCCTGGGAACCCCTGCTGAGTTGCTACAGCCTGGCCAGGTGGCCAGGTCTGCATACCAGCCTCAGGCTGCATTCATTAACTCAAAAGGGAGAGGAAAAAAGGTAACAACTTAGTGGACTGCGGACACTTGTCTTTACAAATATGCATAGTGATTTAGTCAAGTGAAGGAGAAGGGTGTTGGGGTGAAGAGAAAGCTTGCCTTGCTTCAGAGAGCAAAGCTAGACTCAGTGACTAAGTCTCAGTGACTCAGTTTCAGATTAAAAAAAAAAAATTGTTCTCAGTGACTCAGTTTCAGATTAAAAAAAAAAGTTCTCATTAAAGATCAGGACTTTCTGACAGTAGGGGTAGTAAATATTCATCACGCCGGTGAGATGTGTTGTAAAGCGGGAGCCTGCCCTGGGTCCAAGGTCCCTTCTAACACATTTGTCCCATGAGCTGATTTCTATCTAAATACCATGAGCAAGGCACTGAGCGATGGCGTTCACAAAGACTTTTGTCCTTTCTCATCAGGAATAGCCACTTAAAAAGAACTGTCAACATCATTAGCCATTAGAGAACTATAAATCAAAATCACATTGAGATACCACTTTCCACCAACTAGAATGGCTAAAATAAAAAAAAAGATAGACAATAAAAAGTGTTAACAAGGATATGGAGAAATTGGAACCTTCCTGGATTGCCAGTGGGAATGTAAAATGGTGCAGCCTCTTTGGAAAATAGTCTGGCCATTCCTCAAAAGTTAAGCGTAGCGTCGCCATATGACCTAGCAATCCCACTCCTAGGTACACACCCAAGAGAAATGAAAATGTATGTCCACACAAAAAATTTGTACGCAGATATTCACAGCGGTCTTACCCATAATAGCCAAAAAGTGGAAACAATTCAAATGTCCATCAACTGATGAATGGATAAATAAGATGTGGTCTAACTTCTCCAAAGAGGACATCCAAATGGCCAACAGACACATGAAACGATGCTCAGCACCCCTCCTCATCAGGGAAATACAAATCAAAACCACACTGAGATACCACCTCATGCCAGTCAGAGTGGCTAAAATGAGCAAATCAGAGAACTCTAGATACTGGCGAGGATGTGGAGAAATGGGCACCCTACTACACTGTTGGTGGGAATGTAAACTGGTGCAGCCCCTCTGGAAAACAGTGTGGAGGTTCCTCAAAAAATTAACAATAGAACTCCCCTATGACCCAGCAATAGCTCTGCTAGGAATTTACCCAAGCGATACAGGAGTGCTGATGCATAGGAGCACATGTACCCCAATGTTCATAGCAGCACTCTCAACAATAGCCAAAACATGGAAAGAGCCTAAGTGTCCATCAACGGACGAATGGGTCAAGAAGATGTGGTTTATCTATACGATGGAATACTACATGGCAATGAGAAAGAATGAAATCTGGCCATGTGTATCAATATGGATGGACCTTAAGGGTGTTATGCTGAGCGAAATAAGGCAGAGAAGGACAGCTACCATATGTTTGCACGTATAGGAGGATTAGGAGGAACTTAATGGAGGACCATGGGGGAGAAGAAGGGGGGAAAAATAGTGGGAGAGAGGGAGAGAGGCAAGCCATGAGAGACTCTTGAATGTTGAGAACAAACTGAAGACTGATGGGTATGGGGGGGAGGGGAAAGGGGGGTGACGGGCATGGAGGAGGGCACTTATGGGGATGAGCACTGGGTGTTATACGGAAACCAACTTGACAATAAACTATTTGTAAAAAAAGAAAAGTTGGAGAATTAAACTGGACAAAGTTGCAAAAAAAAGATAAAAATAAAACTAAAAAAAGAAAGAAAATTAAAAAATAAAAGAAAATAAGATACGGTCTATCCACACAATGGAATATTATTCAACAACAAAAAGGAATGAAGTCCTGACAGATGCTATAACATGGGTGGATCTTGAAAACATTATAAGTGAAAGAAGCCAGTCACAAAAGACCACATATGGTAAGATGCCAATTATATAAAATGGCTATAATGGGCAAATCTATCAAAACAAAAGTAGACTAGTGATTGGGGTCAAGGAATGGAGGGAAAAGAGGGGGGAAATAAGGAGTGTCTACCAATGGCAATGGAGTTTCCTTTTGGGATAATGAAAGTGTTCTAAAGTTGATTGTGATGATGGCTGCACAATTCTGTGAACATACGGAAATAATAGATGTGTATACTTGAAATGGATAAAGTGTACAGTATGTGAATTATATCTCAATAAGACTGGTAACTAAAAAGAAGAGAGGAAGGAAGAATCTGGTACAAAGTTCAGAATGCAAATGGACTCATAGATCCCAGACCTGTTTAGATTCATGATAGCAGTACATTGAGGAGGGCGGGGGAGGGGAGTTGAATGGAGAGAGAGAAGATAAAGAGAGAAGGAAAGGGAAAGGGGAAAGGAAGGAAAGATAAGGTAGAAGGAGAAGAAGGAGGAGGAGGAGGAGGAGAAGAAGAAGAAGAAGAAGAAGAAGAAGAAGAAGAAGAAGAAGAAGAAGAAGAAGAAGAAGAAAAGATAAGGGAAAAAAACTACTCTCAGCAAAATGGGAAGCAAAGTTTTAGCACAACTATTATTTGTAATTTGCTTGTCATATAGCAGGATTTCTTCCATATAAATTCATCTGCTTCTGAATTCTGACACTGGATATATTTCTGAGGACGATTTCTCCCCACCCTCCAGACAGTGCCACCCTGATACCCAGACAACAGAGCCCCCTCACCTGCACCACATGTCTACCACACACACACTATATTGATTAAAGGGCATAGGGGTGCCTCTGGCCCTTGGGGTCCAGCACGCCACACTGGCCCAGTGCGCCCCATGACCCTAAACATTTCTTCTTGAGATAACACCATCCAGGACTCCCAGAAACATCACTGGACCTCCTTGCCCTCCGTCTTCAAAACAAAAGAAGATTCGGGGGCTGTGTTGCTCATGATCTTAGAAATAAAAATTGCTTCAGAAAGATTTGAGTGATGGAAGCTCTTAGGTAAGAAAAGACAAATTAATTAAGTTGTCAAATCCTTTCTCTCAAAGAGTATGAATGCAATAGACTCTTGCATAACAAAATATCCTTACCCAGGAATGCTAAGCATCCCTATACTTGCTTCCCTTTATCTCCCAGTCCTGGAGGTACTTGAGAATTACATCGTACTCGCAACTGTTGTGCACAGTGATTGAGGTTATTTTGCAACAGCAAACAGTCTGTATTATTCCTCAAATATAAATATATAAATGTAGCTATGGGGCGCCTGAGTGACGCAGTCGGTTAAGCCTCCAACTCTTAATCTCAGCTCAGGTCATGATCTCTCGGCTTGTTGGGCTCGAGCCCCATGGGCTCTGTGCTGATGATGTGGAGCCTGCTTGGAGTTCTGTCTTTCCTTCTCTCTGCCTCTCCCCTGCTCGTGTGTGCACTCTTGCTCTCTCTCTCAAAATAAATAAATAAACTTTAAAAAGTTTAAAAAAATAAATGGAGCTGTAGCATGTATGAAACAGAATGCTGATTGTTTATATTGGCAACTGGATATTAAACACTAGGATGGCAATAATTTAATTTGTTATATAAACGTATTTAATAAGATTGAACAACTATTCACAGAGTTAAGTTTAAATGTTCAACTATATTTAAACAATTTTTACTTAAAATATTGGTGTTTTTGTGTATTTTTTTATTTTGCCTTTTAATTTTAATAGATAATATAAATATTTTAAAATAATTTTAATTTTAATAGATAATATAAATATTTTTAAAATATTTTAAAATATAAATATTTTAAAATAATACTTTTGAAAAAATACAAAATAATTACAACTTCAAAATTTGCATTCACTTTAATTTACATTTTGATAAAAGCATATTCAAATTTTTAAACAATTTTGAGAACAATTACATGTTATTTTTCATCTGTTATTACTGTCAATGGAACACAAATTACATGAAAATCTTTTTGTAACAATACAAGTAACAGTTTTGCTGAAATGAGGAAAATAAACCAGATGTAGAATAAGTGAATGATTTGTGAACTACTTATGCCTTTTGTTACTCATACAAAATGTCGCTAGCTCATCCAAACGTGTGCAAAATAAATCAATGTGCTCATCTCTGGTATATTGCCAACTTTCATCATATAAAGACCACAACTTTGTTAATGCTTTTGGATTTCATCATTGATTTGTCAAGAGAGAAAGCTATGACATATTTTACTTAACATCTTTTAGCTTTCCTCACAACTTTTACATGTATAGACGTAGGATGTGTGGGCCTCTGTCTGTGCCTGGCCTGTTTCATGAGGGGTCCAAGTTACCCAGACAAATATAAAGGATGCGTAGGGAACCTCAAGGGAAGGCTTGAATCTACGCCTTTCTCTCCGAAAATAAAAATAAAAATTTCAGGAATTCCTTAGGGTAGTCATAATCCTCTGAGCACACTTAAAATTCACCAAAGAGGGAAAACTGAACCACGCCCCCACAGCCTTGGAGGTGGGTAAGGTTTATGACTCTTTTCCTTTGGGGTGAAGGTGTGGCAAGAAGGGAGGAAGAGAGAGCTGAGAAGCAGGAACAAGCCCAAAGCAGAGAAGGGCCCTAGGCACTCCCATTTCTCAGTGCTGGGGGCAGGGGCCGTTAGGGAGCCTCCTCCCCTACTTCACAGTGATGGCCTCCTGCTCAGGACTCGACGGCCAGGACTTGGTGCCGATTTGGGGGCTCTTCACCCTGGTGGGGGTAGTACAACTCCAAGGACACACAGGCCTGAAAGATCAAGACAGGAGTGGGGACAAAAGCTCTCTCAAAAACAGCTCAGCCTTGGGCCTGGGCCTTGCCAGCTGCTAAGACTTTGTGTCCCCTTCAGGCAGATGAAACGTGAAAGGCACTCTTTCCTCCTTGCAGAAGCAGCCAGCCCTGGGCCAGGGAGCTGGATCTGGCAAGGGGAGCCAGGCCTGAATTTTAGTCCTCAGCAGCTCCCTTGTCTGGGCACCAAGCACAGGGCACAACTTGACCCACCGCGCATGTGGCTCCGGCCTGGGCAGTAGGGAAGGTGACCCGACTTCTGGTGGTGGCACACTTGGAGCAGTGATTCTGAAATTCCATTCCAGGCACCCCTTGGTTCCACTGAGGTGTGTCTGACCCCCACTCCCAAAACCACACAGCAGCCACAGCAGTTAATTGTTGCCTCATCTCTAGTGTAAGTTGTGTTCTTGGTTTTGTTTTTGTTTGAAACAAGGGATTGTATAACTTAAAAAAATAATGTTTTTTCTTTACTGCAGATCTAGACCAGCCACATCACAGTCTCTGGAGGCAATGGGAGAGGAGGGACAGTGAGAGGGTGCAATGGTGCATTTCAGGGACGTCAATAGCCACTGGCTTTTGGCCCCAATAGCAATAGACGGGCTCCTCTCTTTGACCCCACCAGGCACTGTCCTTTGCAGTTACTTAGAATGGTTTTTTTTGGACCTTGGATCTCTCTGTAAATCCAAATTACCAGGCTTTGTTAAACCTTTCACATGCCAAAGTAGGCAAACAATTTTTATTAACGTTTATTAATTTTTGAGAGAGAGAGAGAGAGAGAGATTGAGAGTGTGTGTGTGTGTGTGTGTGTGAACAGGGGAGGAGTAGAGAGAGAGGGAGACACAGAATCTGAACCAGGCTTCAGGCTCTAAGCTGTCAGCACAGAGCCTGACACGGGGCTTGAACACCCAAAGCCTGAGATCGTGACCTGAGCCAAAGTCAGACGCTCAACTGATGGAGCCACCCAGGGGCCCCAACAATATATATTTTGTTAACATCCACATTTGAAAACTCGTCCAGGTATAATCCATGGTAATATACAGACAACACAGCAATCGTGACAGTCCCTCATTTTCCTGACTAAATTTAGAAACAAACATTTTCAGAGTATGAAATTAAATAACAAAGGTCATAGGACAATGAATAATATGCTGTGTGTGGTTAATTGCACTTGGTTCTAAAAAAAGTCATCGTAGCCTCTACATAAAAATTGCATGTGTAGTTATTTTAGTTTGAAATGTCATAGGGTTACTTGGCTTCGGAAAGAAAATGGAAAAGCACAAAGATATTTAAAAAATACTTCTTAAGAAAACGTAATACTTAATTATTTATTGCTTCCCTTTGCCCTGTGGCTCACTTATAAATATGCAATGCACTATTCTTTGTGCCATTGAAATTAAGGGTTCATAGTATTTTCAGTCTTTTCAAGGAAAAGACCAAATAATTTAGATACAGAAAAGATATGATTGTTTCCCAGCAGTTACCAAGTCTGATGAACCAGTGTAATCATCATGTAGGTAGAATTACATTTCATCTTTTTCCATGAGGAGATAACCTGTACTTTTAACTTCCAACAATGCTGTTTTGACGTTCCCTTAATACCTCAGGTTTCAAAAGTGAAACATGTCTGAGATCCTTGAATGAAAATCACTTGTCTGCCCAATTTTTGTTTCTGCCATAACTAAAGCAGGAGACTTAATTGTGAATGAACTCATTCTAATACTCAAATAAGACAAAATAAGCAAGCCACATTGATAGTAGCAATGATAGAAGTGATAGCACTGGCCGGTCTAGCAAATGCTAATGTGACTTGGGGTGTTCACCTAAAAAGAGACACACACTGAGGTCAAATGCACTTTTGCTTTTTTGGCTGATTTTGCCCTGTCATACCCTAAGAAGAGATCAGAGAAGGATTTTTCCTCCCTATATTTTTGTCTCCTATTTCCCTAGGATTTACACTTTTGCTTCTTCTGCTTGGTTTGATAAATATTATTGGACACTTGTGACACGCTAGTCGTTAGGAATTCAAAGACGAAAAAAAAAATATAGTCCCTGTGGTCATGAAGCCCAATTTAGAGTATTCAGACAATGGGGATACTCAGCGCGAATACTTTGAGTTGAGAGGAGGGACTCAGTTTCTCCATCTGGATAACTTCTCTAGGGTCCATTCAAACTCTAAAATGCACATGATTCTACTTGATGACTCTGGGTTTCATATTATTTCAGATAAGGTGTTTAATAGCTATGCTGATACAGCCACGGTACTTCCAGAATGCTGATGTCAAGACAAGCCTTAGTCTTCTTCAGGTTCTTCTTAATGTTTTCCTGATGTTATTACCCTACTAAAGCCCCACTGTTACCTTTTGCTCTTGGCAGGAGGGGTGCTAATACGAGCATGTTTTGCAGGGGCAATACACCTTCAGTTCACCCTCATTTGGTGAAGAATAGTTTTGTCATCTTGTTCAAGTTACTTACTTGCCACAGATTGAAATTCTAAAAGAATTTACTTGTCTTCATTCCTTTCGGAATAAATACAAGTCTGACACACTCCCCTCTTCTATTTTAGAAGAGAGAGGCCTTAAAATGGTTCTATCTTGTGATTTATTGGGCGGCTTCTTGCCAGTGAATGAGACTGATCCCAGCCACAGTCTCTTGGTTTTGCATCATCCAAACTTGTGGGGTTTGCTGATTCAGGAATCATTCTGTTCTGTATGGCTCTTCTGTTGCCTGCTTCTAAATAAGGAGAACCATTCTCCAGCTTGAGTTATAAAACTCATGTTTGTTTTGCTTTGGTTTGGCTTTTAAAATTTTATTTGAAGAGGTGTCAAAAAGATCCAAGGCAACATAAGATGAATTGTAGATCAGTGGATGTCAACTGAGGGTAAGGAGGGGTAAGAGCTTTTTCAAACTACATAGCTTGAAAAACTGCTTCCACCCATCCTGTCCATTTGCAGCATTTGAGAATCATGGCAGTAGAGTAACTACAGAAAATTAGAACCCAGAACCCGGGTTCCATTTACATTTCTGCCACCAACTCCCCAAATGCTTCATGATCCTGGTTTACCCTGTGGTCAATGACACTTACATGTTCATCTGCATATTCTGAATTTGATAAATCATCTACCTACCTCTTCTTACTCAGATTTCATGCTCTAAATGCAGAATTTATTTATAGATTTCAGAGGGGAGGTAGGTAGGGAAATGGGCAAAAGGGTGAAGGGAAGTAGGAGGTACAGGCATCCAGTTATGGAATGAATAAGTCACAGGGATAAAAAGTACAGCATAGAGAATAAAAACAATAAAGTGATTTAAATTTCAAAGAATAAAATATATAATGAAAAAGCTATCATTGAAAAAAAAATATGTAGGCTTTCCCTATGCTTAACCCCAGAAAAGCTGGTTAATTAAGTCTTGTTTCCCCCATCAAGGAAACAGATATTGAATTGTTTGTTTTTTAATGTTTATTTTATTTTTGAGAGAGAGAGAGAGAAGGTGGGCACATAAGCAGGGGAGGGGCAGGGTGAAAGGGAATCCCAAAGAGGCTCATGCCACCAGCACAGAGCCTGACACAGAGTTTGATGTCATGACCCAAGCTGAAATCAAGAGTTGGATGCTTAACTGACTGAGCCACCCAGGCACCCCATCTAGATATTCAATTGTAGCTGAAGGATCTTGTTTCAAAATGATGTCCATTCATTCATGGGGGTGCAATTTATTTTATTTTTTATTTTTTTTAATTTAATTTTTTTTTTTTATTTCTAGTAGAGAGAGAGAGAGAGAGAGAGTGTGAGCAGGGGAGGGTCAGAGAGAGAGGGAGTCACAGACTGAAACAGGCTCCAGGCTCTGAGCTGGCAGTCAGCACAGAGCCGGACGCGGGGCTCGAACCCACGAACCGCGAGATCATGACCTAAGCGAAAGTCGGACGCTTAACCGACTAAGCCATCCAGGCGCCCCTTGGGGGTGCAATTTAGATGTGTTTCCAAGCTGTAGGGGGCAGATTCCTTTATCCAGATAATCGGTAGAGCACTGACAGAACCCAGCAGAATTGGTCAGTTACAGATCCATTGAAGGGTGAGTGTGTAGCTTTGAGACCTTTATAAGATGCCTCAGAGATCCCTTGGATTTGGTATTTTCCATCAATTAATTGCCTGAGCTCACTGCATTCCCAGCCAAGTGCACTTTCCCCCTAGCTTTCTCCAGAAAGTCTCATCTTGCCCTTTACCACCTCCACCTTGAGTTTTGGTAACCCGAGTTCTCCCACGTGCTCTAGGAGTCAATGGCTCTTGTCTGGCCCCTCCGGTCTGCATTTCCTTTCTGGGCTCACTTGTCTCCTCAATGAGCAAAGTTTAATGTGTTCATTATCTGGTCCTTTGCAGGGAAAGTTTGTCATCCCAGGGACCAGAATGTGGCACTTGTGGCTCCTCTGGTAAAGCCGTGCAGAAGGATGCGTCTAGCTGGAATACATTCCCAGCCTCTCATCTTTCTGTCACTCAATATCTTCTCGGAACATGAGTTATAGCACTAGTGTGCTTGAGAGAAAGAACTGAGCTTAGGTCAGCCCTTGTCTTCTCAGAGCTAGCCTGTCACAGGCAGCATAAACTCTGGTCCGTCCTCTGCCATGCGGTATGGAGCCAGCACAAGTCACTCTGCTCTCAAACTTTATTTCAGGAGTAGCCTCATGTTAATTCAAGCTCAAAGAGACTGCTGCATAGCCAGAATTAAAGTGTATTCCATTTTGAGGGTGTCTGGCTGGCTCAGCTGGTAGAGTGTAGAACTCTCGATCCCAAGGTTGTGAGTTCGAGACCCACATTGGGCCTGGAGCTTACTTTTAAAAATAACAATAACAAAGTGTATTCCAGGTTAATGATAAATGCAACCAGTTATCAGATGGGTCCTAATATCAGCAGATCCCTATAGACAGGGAGCAAAGTCATTCAAATTCTGTACTTAGAGCACAAACTCTGAATAAGAAGAGGTAGACAGATGACTTATCTTTGCCACAGACACCTGAAAGTTCAAGTCCTTGGACCAAGGCTCCTTTTCCCCTGTCCCCTGCACAGTATTTGGGAAGGTGTTCTCAACTTCTGGCTTCTTAGGCATAGATTTTCCATGCTAGGCTAATTGCACCTCTGCTCACCATCTCTATTCATCCAGGCTTTCTCCAAACAGTTGATTAGCTTTACAGGTTTTGAATCAACAGTTACATTCTGGTGTTTGCCATCCTTGAGATTACCCTCATGTCACCTTGGCTGAAGTTACAGATGTTTCCAAAGTCTTCAGTTATACGCTGGTTAACTATCAGTTTACTCCTTCAGTCAATTTATAATCTGTGTGAATGTGTGTGTGTGTGTGTGTGTGTGTGTGTGTGTTTGTGTGCGTGCACACGTGCCTTAATGATTTAACTCTTAGAAGGCACCTTCATTTCCTATTTCTATGGGAAGATACTTTACTATTCCCCCATTGATTACCATCAAGGTATCTTTCAGTTCTTTGGAAAATAAGCCTTTTAGTATAACTGTTTTTATTATACTTTGAAACTTAACTGCCTGAATTCAAGCACCTAAACAGTTCTTCCTGATTTCATATTATAATAACTACTTAGACTGAGCTAATGATGACAAATATCTAGCGAAGCCTCTCAGTGTAACTCATTGTTTTTTTAACCTCTGTTAAATAGTCTTATGCAATAAAGTCAACACATCTTTAAGATCTCTAATTTGTTTCCAAAGGAGGTGGATAAAAATATTTTACTCTTAAGCAAAGAGATAGCCAATCGGATGCCTCTGATGATCAGAATCAGCCTCAGATCAGAAATGACCCTCCCCACTGTCTTCCTTTTTTTCTTCCCCAAGCATCTCTCCTGTGTTAGGCATAGTTTTGAGCACTATAGATATAAAAGTGAAAATATGATCTAATAGAAGATTCTTGACCCAATGGGGCTTACACTCTCGTTGAGGGAGACAGACTATAAAAAAACAAATAAACAAGAAAAATATCAGCAACCGGTAATTGCTGTACAGAGAATAAGACTGAATAATGTAATAGTGACTGCTTTCGATGGGGTCATCAATGAAGGCCTCTCTGAAGGGCCATGTTAAGGCTGAGACCTGAGAGACAGAGGAGCCAATTATAGCAAGATGTGAGTAAAAAACATCAGCGGTACAGGATGAAGGAGGTGGAACAGGTTTGGTGAGTGTGGGAAGAGAAAGGTAGTACAGCTGGAGTGTGGCCAGCAGGGAGGAGAGTGGCAACAGGTCTTACCCAGAGCATAGGCTGTGGAATGTGTGCAGGAGCAAATACCTTGATGATTTCCTCATGGAGAGGGACCATGGAAACTATAGCTGCTTTACAGTGCCTCATATTTTTGCTCTATTTTAAAAATATATCATAAGGAAAAGTGGGTGTATAATATGGGTTGGTTCAGTCTCCACAGAATTGTCTCTGGCCAAGCTCATTTGTGTGTCTCTTCCAGATCTGTGCTCCAAATCAGACAAATGACATTTGAGAAGAGTAAAAGGACAAGGATGTAGAAAGTTCATCATCATGGCCTTCAATATCTCAGAGGTCACAGGTGTTTAAAAGCCAAGGATAGAAGAGTAAATGAATGATTTTTGAGGAATGGCAAGATGAAAGCCATGTGAATGACTTTTTGCGAATTGTTTTGTTAAGCTTGATAAACTCACCCTTTTGAAGAATTGGAGGTATCGACATTCTCTGTCTCAAAATGTATTTTCCAGCGCAGTAATATGCGTGTGCTAGGAAAGGATAAATAAGGCTTTGTTTGTATGTTGTATCTTGTTTGTATGTTGGCCCTGAGGTTTACAGGTTCATAAACTATTGTTCTCAGTTCATTCAGGAGAGAATTGATTCACATTAATCAGAGTTATAATAAATCAATTAATAAAGTACAACCAAAGGCAGAGCGAGATAGAAGCAAACCATGAGATGATAGAGAACAAACTGAGGGTTGATGGAGGAGAGGTGGGTGGGGGATGGGCTAGCTGGGGGATGGGTATTAAGGAGGGCACTTGTGATGAGCCCTGGGTAACTCATATTATGAGTTATATGTTAACTAACTGGAATTTAAATAAAAATTTGAAAGTTAAACTAAATTTAAAAATAAATTACAACACCATTTATTTATTACCTGTGAGAGGTGCATCTACCAGCTGAAATTCATGTCTGTTGGTCAACCCAGACTCTTCCTGGGAAGAAAATCTACTAAGAAATCAAATTAAAGTCAGAAAGGTTAAATGTTAAATATGGAAACTGAACAAATCAAGTTGGATGTTTTGAAGGGCTATTTTCATTAAGCAATGGCAGCTTGATACAGTCTCTTTTCACTACAAGGACATGCAGTCCCAGCTGGGCAAATGATCTACTATTCAGCTGGACAGGGAAAGTCAGTGCTGAAGAAACACTGACAAAGGCTGACTCCTAGCCTCTCATTTTCCTAAGTCTGGGCCACTATTTCCCAAAGGGGAAAATACCACATACCACTTTTGCGACTTTCAGAGTTTGTAAATTAAACTTAGCACGGCACCATTCCTATCAACTCTCTCTTCATCTGAATACTTCAGAGCAGGTTATAAACATTAATTAAGCCGCAAAACATCCCTGTGACGGGATAATTACTAGTCGTTCCTGCATTTGAGATAGGCACATTAAAGGAAGAGGTCAAATGAAGTCAATTCTTCAGGTTAAGCTGATTCAGCAGCAAAACCATTCAGGGAGCTTCTTATCATTACAATCTAAATAGCTCTGCAACTGATTTCCTCAAACTTGAGCATAACCTTTAAAACTGAGCTGTAGACGGGGCTCCTGGGTAGTTCAGTTGGTTAAGCGTCAGACTTTGGCTCAGGTCATGATCTCTCATGGTTCATGGGTTCTAGCCCTGTGTTGGGCTCTGTGCTGACAGCTCACAGCCTGGAGCCTGGTTTGATTTCTGTGTCTCCCTCTCTCTGCCCCTCCCCCCCCAAAACTAAATAAACATTAAATTTTTTTAAAAAAACTGAGTTGTAGACAAATGAATACTTGTTTGCCGAAAGAAAAATTACAAGTCTAACCTGGTGAAGAGCAAAGGAAGGTATACCCTGGGTTAGCTACTCTGATTTCCTTTAGGTCCAATCTGCTTACAGCACTGGACCTCTACCCCTTCTAATCAGTATGCGTTCTTGTTCCTCCCTTTCATTTCCACTCGGAAGTGGAAGAGTGGGAGCCTACACTCTGCTGTTGATCTGCAGTGGAGGAAACAGCCAGTTGCTGATGACAAATATGGCCTAAAGAGCCTGCTGGGTGTAGCCAAGCCTACCGCACCCAGCAGCCTCCACTTGACTCCACCCCATTTCACTCGCGTGCTGCGTCTGCTAAACATTGTCCAGCTCCTGGGTCACAGGCTGGCAAGGCCCTGAGCTATTTTTAGCTGGGTCCAGGGCTCAAGGCACTAAATCTGGATAGGTAGCTGGTATTCAACTCTAGCTTTTAAAAAATAACTTCTATTTTTCTCTCCTTACAATTTATCATGTCTTCATTTTAGACTTCTTGGAAAATACAGCTGAGAAAAAAAGAGAAATTTAGAACACATAGCGAAAAGAAGAAAATTAAAATATCCTATACTACTTTTTATTGAGGTGTAATATATACATAAAGAGTAAGGCATACTGATCTTACATAGGCATACTGATACACTTTTCTCTCTTTTTAAAGCTTATTTATTTATTTTGAGAGAGAGAGAAAGCGCACAAGGAGGGGAGGGGGAGAGAGAGAGAGAGACAGAGAGAGGATCCCAAGGAGTCTCCAAGCAGAGGCCAACTCAGGGCGCGAACTATCAACCGTGAGATCATGACCTGAGCAGAAACCAAGAATTGGATGCTTAACCACTTAACCGATTGAGCCACACAGACCCTGGTACATTTTTATCTAAGTTCATACTTGTTTCACCACCACCTAGGCATCATAAAGGACACTCCAGCACTCCAGAAAATTCTTACTTGCCACTTACCAGTCAGTATCCCTGTACCCTACAGGTAAACTCTATATTGACTTATATTAGTTTTGATTAACTTCACCTGTTTTTGAATTTCATATAAACGGGATCATACAGTAAATACTTTTTATGTCTTCCTTTTTTGACTCATTATAATGTCTGTGAAGTTCATCCATATTGGTACACGTAGCAGTGGATTGACTTTTTGTTTGGTTTTGCTGTATAAATCCCACCATGTTAATATACTACAATTTATCAGTCCCCCTGGTGAAGGATATTTAGCTAGTTTCCAAATTTGTATTATTAAAAATAAAACTGCCATAAACATTTTGTCCATATATTTTAGAAACCATATGTACTCACTTCTGTTGGGTACACATCCAGGAGTGGAATTACTATGTCATTGGGTAGTCAGATCTGGCTTTTGTAGATGTGCCAGTTTTCTAAACTGATTGTACCATTTAATGGTCCCATCAGCAATGTGTGAGAGTTACAATATATACTCTTACCAACACTTGATATTCTTAGTCTTTTTAATTTTAGCCATTCTGAAGAGTGTGACTTGACACCTTATTGTGGTTTTCATTTGCATTTCTCTGTTGACCAATGATGTTGAGTAAATTCTCAGATATCCTCTTTTGTGAAATGCTTGTTCAAATCTTTTGCCCATTTTTAAATTGGTTGTTTGCCTCTTCTCTCCTCTTCTCTTCTCTTCTCTTCTCTTCTCCTCTCCTCTCCTCTCCTCTCCTCTCCTCCCCTCCTCTCCTCTCCTCTCCTCTCCTCCTCTCCTCTCCTCTCCTCTCCTCTTCTCTCCTGTCTCCTCCTCCTCCTTCTTCTTCTACTTAGAGAGAGAGAATGCAAGTGGCCAAGAGGGAAGTGGGAGAGACGAAGAATCTTAAGCAGGCTCCATGCTCACTGCAGAGTCCAACACATGGCTTGATCCCATGACTCTGACCTGAGCCGAAATCAAGAGTCAAACGCTCAACTGATTGAGCCACCCAGGTGCCCCTTGTTTACCTTTTCCTTATTGGTTTATAGAATTCAAGTTCTTTGTTGGATTTATATATACTATATAGGTTCATATGTATATACAATTTATCATCTTTCTCTCTTATATTTTTTCTCTCAGTCTATGACTTACCCTTTCACAAAAGTTTTTAATTTTAATAACATTCAACTTAATCAATCTTTCCTTTTATGGTTAATGTTTTCTGTATCCTGTTTAAGAAGGCTTTAACTGCCCCAAGGTCTTGAAGAAAGTCTCCTATGCTTTCTTCAGAAGCTTTGTTGTTCTACCATTTAGGTCTCTGATCCATCTCCTGTTAATTCTTTGTGTATAGTGTGAAGTAGAAGTCAAAGCTCATTCGTTGTTTTTTTTTTTTTTTCATTAAAATATCCAATTGCTCCAGAATCATTATGGAAAAGACCATTCTGCCCCCATCATATATGTATGAGTCTATTCCTGGGCTCTGTACTGTCTTCTACTAGTTTCTCTATTCTTGCACCAATACCACACTATCTTAATTACTGTAATTTTATATTGCATCTTTCAATCTGATAGTAAAGCCTACCAAATCTGTTCTTTCTCTTCAAAATTTTCTTATCTATTTTGAATTCTTTTCATTTCCATACATATTTTAGGGACAGCTTGTCAACTTTGACCACCACCTCCCAACTCTCAAGAAAAAAGTAGTTGAGATTTTCATTAGGAGTCCATTGAATTTATAGGTTTGGAAAACATTGGTATCTTAATACTGGGTTTTCCAACTCATGAACATGATATAAAACTCTATTCATTTAGACCTTTCTAAATGATTGTTCACTTTGTAAAAATTTACCAATAGATTATGTATATCTAAGTACGTCATTAAATATTTCTTTACAGTGTGATTTGTAATGCTTCATAGTGTTCCACTCTATGGAAGCACCATAGTTAAACTAACTCCTAATCATTAGGCATTTCAGTTATTTCTAATTTTTCACTGTATGAGAAACATTGTGATAATTATCATTATAGATACATATAAGAGCAAACAGACTGATATTCAGAAGGACTTTTGAGGGGCGACTGGGTGGCACAGTTGGTTAAGTGATCAACTCTTGGTTTTGGCTCAGGTCATGATCTCATGGTTCATGTGTTCGAGCCCCGCATTGGGCTCTGCACTGACAATGCGGGCTCTGCACTGACAATGTGAAGACTACTTGGGATTCTGTCTCTCCCTCTCTCTCTCTTTACCTCTCCCCTGCTCATCCTCCCTCTCTCTCTCTCTCTCTCTCTCTTTCTCTCAAAATAGATAAATCAACATTTTTTAAAAAGGACTTTTGAGGAAAGGAGTGTCCATTTTTCTCTTTTTCTCTGTTTCTCTTTTGCTTTTTTTCTTACCACTCTCAGTCATCCATCAACACACATGCACACACACAGAGTACAATACATAGATGACAGAAGGTGTTAAGCAAATGTTTCTTCTCATGCTCTGAGTAGTTTAACATTACACTTACCTATCTCATGGCCCAAGCAAATCTCACCCTGTACAGGAGTATCTGGGGTATTTTTTAAAAACAGAAAACATTCTATTCACCCTAGCAACAGGAGAAAATTTGGTTTCAGCTACTTTAAAAAAATGACAGTTTTGTGGCATTAAGTCAGATTCTTGGACCCCCAGAATCCTCATCTGTCAAAAGAATAAAAACCATGACACTAAAGTTCTTCCAAGCCCTAACATTCAACTGTTTTATTTAATGGATGCCATTGATAAAGACAAAATAGATGAAGTTAAACAAACAAATACAGCAGAACATAAAATATATATTTATTTTTTTATTTTTTAACATTTATTTAATTTTAAGAGGGAGAGAGAGAGAGAGAGCACACAGTGGGGAAAAGACAGAGAGAGAGACACACACATACAGAATCCAAAGCAAGCTCCAGGTTCTGAGCTGTCAGTTCAGAGTCTGACGTGGGGCTCAAACTTCCAAACCAGGAAATCATGGCCTGAGCTGAAGTCAGATGCTTAACTGACTGAGCCACACCGGTGCCCCATAATATAAAGAAAAACATGGAATGAAGAAAAATAGCTATGCTAAATATAAACAATAGGATCTTCCTATCCAAAATACACTGATAGTAATTGATACAAATATATAGATTCAAATGTGTCTGACCAGTATCTAATTATATTCCACAAGCAATCTAGGGGAATGAATCAAAAGTTTGCACATTTTATTATAAGTGTAGTAAATCATCATCTGGAAAAATGGGGAGGCTCATTAAAAACGCAAATTAAAATGACATTAATGTATCACTATCCACCTATTAAACTATCAAAATTAAATAAGAAATTATATAAGCCCAGCAATGCTAAATTGTGGAGAAACATGGTATTTAGTGGCTGCATAATGTTCTGCTACACAAAAATAAAACCATAATTTCACCAGTTTCCTGTTTAAGTTGTTACTGCACAAGTCTTCCTGAAGAACGTTCTGTAAATATGTATCTGAGCTATAAAAATTGTTCCTTTCATTAACAGATAATTCCACTTGATGACATATATTATAAGGAAGTAACAGAAATGAAAATAAAAAATTTAGAAAAATATTAGTAACAGTATTTTTTCCTAAAAAATTTTTAATGTTTATTTTTTGAAAGAGATATAGACAGAGTCGAGTGAGGGAGGGGCAAAGAGAGGGAGACATGGAATCTGAAGCAGGCTGCAGGCTTTCATCTGTCAGCACAGACCCCGATGCAGGGCTGGAACTCACGAACCATGAGATCATAACCTGAGCCGAAGTCAGACACTTAATCGAATCAACCGAGCCACTCAGGCACCTTACAGTATTTTTTTTTTTATAAACAAAGATTTGGATACAGCCCAAATGTTGCAGTCAAAAAAGAACTCAGTAAAGTTGGGGGAACAAAGTCTTTCAAAGAAGATTTACTTTGCTCAACAACCATCTGAGTGACTATTAAGAGGAGATAAAAGAATTTTTAAGAAGAGAATCACATCTAGTGTCATCCTTCATGGAACTCAAACTCAGGGAGATAGATGTAATAATTATAGGCAACGTGTCGAGGGCTTACAATGTAGGAGGTACTATTTAAGTGCTCTAGATGTATTAACTCTTAATATTCGCAACAACCTGTGAGGTGGGTATTATTATCCTTGAAGCACAGTGATCAAATAACTTACTCAAGTATTCCAGGATAGGAAAATATCACTGTCTTTTAAATCCAACCCTACTCATTAGGCTCAGCTGGTAAGTAACAGGGCTGGGATTGCGATGGACAGTGGGTGGCTGCAGAATAAGAACTCTGAACCCTTGCACGAAACACCATAGCCCTTTTATACAGAAATAACAGAGAGATAAGTAGCAGCAGGTGCAAAGTGTCATGGGAGCATGAAGAATGAAGCTGAGCCAATATGCCCTTGGGGGGTGGGGGGTGGAAGATGGAGGGCAGGCCAAAGGTGGCGGGGGGGGGGTGGTGGAAATCACGGAGGTCAGAATATGGCAAAGAGGGCAGAGGCAAGTGGATTGTGCAAGGTGCTGCTCGGTGTTTAGATTTTGTCCTGAAGATGATGCACAGGGCCTGAAGGATGGGAGAGTTGGGGTGGGAGGGTGAGGCCAAGGAGGTCCCAGCAGCCGCCCAAGTGAAAGGAAAGGCAGATTTGCACAGAGGCAGTATCAGTGAGGATGAAGAAGAAGGGCCAAATGATGACTGGCTGGGCCCTGCCAATGCCCAGAAATGTGTTTATGGAATAAGAGGGGAGGGGGCAAAATGGCGTATACAATACTGATCACTTCTGAAAGTGTACAGGCATACATACTGAACTCCAAGGGTACATACAGGGGGAGAGGATGAACCCAGGTTGAGGGCTCATCACGTCCTGAACTAGGTTTTTCATGGGTCTGACCTCATTCAGTGCTTCCAACTGTGCCAGGCAGGCATTATTATTCCCAGTTTACCAGCAGGTACACTGAGGTCCCCAGAACTTAGATGAGCTGCCTGAAGGGTGTGGCTTGTCTGTGGTGGAGCTGGGGTGTGTGCGCTGGTCTGTATGACCCCAAGTTCCTGCTCTTGCTACTCTGTTATAGAACCTTCCTCATTCTAGCAGAAAAGAGTATAACCCATTCTTTTCTTCCATAAAGTTTAGGTCTGGACAACTGAGGGAGAAATTCGAATCTGGAAAACTAGCACGGGAAAGATTAGCTAGGAATCATCTTTGACTCCTTTAAAGGAATCTCCTTAATCTCCCCTGTAAATCCTGCCCCAGCAACTTCTGCTAATCCCATCTCCAAAGCAACTCTAGATGCTTCCTCCTCTTCATTCCCAGTGCCATCATTGTAGGGTAGCCTGTGTCAGCCCAATCCTGCCCAGCCTGGCCTGATAGCAAGCTAATTTACTTGAATGGCATTGTATCCCACTTTTTCTCTGATCAAACATTTTGAGAGGGAACTCTTCAAGACTTCTGAATGAAGTTGCTTCTTAAATGCTTCTCTTGTTTCCACTCTTGTTCCCCCACCTTCTGACTAATTAGGTCATGCTTCTATTCTCAACCTTCCAGAGGCTCCTATCACATTCAGAATATGATCCTGGATCCTCAGTGTGGCTCACTCCATCTGGCCCTTCTGTGCTTCTGTCTCTTCCTCAACCTGTCCACCAACTTACTGTTCCCCATCTACGCCAACCACATTTCCACCACAGGGCCCTTATATGGTGCTTCTATCTGCTAGAAATAGTTACCGCTTTGTAACCCACCATGAGATACGTACATGGTTCTCTTTCTCATTTTATTCAGATTGCTGCTCATTTGTCACATCTACAGAGAGAGCCTCCCTGACTGCCCACTCTAAAGTAGCATTCTTCTCTCTCCCTCTTACTCTGTTTTATTTCTCATTATGAACCTTAGTACACCCCCACCCTCCGCCCACACACACTCCCATCTCCTATGGAATCAATTATCCTGGTTTGCCTAGGGGATTCTTGAGCCAAGGGACTTTCAGTGGTGAAATCCAGAAAGTCCCAGGCAAACTAGGATGGATGGATCACTCTATACCACCCCTACCAGAATATAAGCTTGATGAGGAAAAGACTTTCTTGTTCTCTCTCTCTCTCTCTTTTTTTTTTTTTTTTTTTGTTCTCTTTTGTAAACATCACCAGAAACGAGCTCTCCCTGGCTCTTCTACCTGATTCAGTCTCTTGCTTATGTTTAATTTTTTGACTCCATACCAATGAAAAGTGGATGAAGGATACATGGGTCCCTATCAGAATCCCCCAGGGCATTGTTTCAAACTACGAACTCTTCCACTCCCAATCCTGAGGATTAAATTGGACTTCCTTGGTGGGAGGAGGGGAATCACACAGTGGTGTTTTGAAAAAGCTGCCCAGATGATCCAGACAACAAGCACACAGCCACTTTGTCGGCCAGGCACTGAACTAAACCCCATAATGCTCCATACCCTGTTAATGTCCCTCAATTGCATCACCCCTGTAAAGGCCTTCCCTGACTTCATTGCCCTCTCCCTCTTTGGAATTCTAAAAGGCTTGGGGTCTGGACCACACTCCTGAGCCCTAGCCTGCAGGTCTGACATAAGAATACAGACACATCAGGGTTGCTTATGAGAGCCCTCTCAGGTGTGCGAGGCAGCCATTCCAACCTCCCCCTGGCTCTGGCTGAGAATGACTCCTCCTTCCTTCTCATCCCTGAAGACTCCCACCCACAGTGAAATCACCCACCCTCTGCTCACTCCTAGTCTGCTGTGAACTAATGCACCCTGCCATCAGAACAGATCAAGGTCACCAACCCAGTCCATCCATTCACAGTCTTCCTACTTCCTTCCACAACAGTGTCCCAGAGCTGGTCCCTAACTAGCTCTGACCTCTACATCCCACTGCCTGAGTATTCCAAGCCTCTGAGTCTTCATCTCTACATCTATCACAGAAAATACTTACTTCACAGGATTTTCAGGGAGATTAAATATAATGCCAGTATAAATTTCCAACACATGGGACACTTAGACGCCCAGCCAAAAACCTTCTTTCTGTCTCCTGGGCTTTGGGACCTTGGTTCTCCCAGACTATATGCGTTCTGTCTTAACAGAAGCATCACTATTCGAAGTATCCTAATGTTACCAGAATTTAGGATTTAGGTTTACTCAATCACATTTTCTGGACTGGAATATAAGGAGTCAGAGCAACCCTTATTTTGGCAACTAGAAAGTTGTTCTTTGAGCTAGTGGTGCTGTTTAAAACACATTGGGGCAGAAAACAGAAAACTGCTGTGCTGATTCTTGACCAGGCTGGCCTGGAAGATAAGAGGGTGAAAATTAAAATGAGAACTGGTATAGAAGTACAGGATTCTACGTGATTCTTGCACAGGGAAGCAGGGATGAAAAGACTAGGTCCTTGTACAATGCAATTGTTTCCAAGTAAAAATAAGAGAGAGAGATAGAGGGAGAGAGAGAAAGGAAGGGAGGGAGGGAGAGGTAGGTAGCTATCCAAGCTAAGAATCATAAGTTCCATTTTCAAATTTCAGTTTTGTTATTAAGACAATGCAATCTAACCTTCCCAGATCTCAACTTCCTCAACCACAAAGTGAGCAAGATCAAAAGTAATAGTCTTTTTAAAAAAGTTCCCAGCATATATGTTCACTTCCTTTTTTCCTTCTGCCCTTTCATTCTCTATCCTTTGGTTTGGAGCCAACTTCTTCCTGGCAACCAAACACCCAGACTCCATGAACTGTCCTCGGTTTCCTCCCCGCCCCCCCAACCCTGAGCCCCCCACTTATAGAACCAGAGGTGTCCCAGCCTCCTTCACTCTCCAAGCTGCCAGGCCCACATTTAGGGCCCAGGTCTGCCTGTGAATTACAGCTCCAACTGACCTCATGGCTATTGCACAGGGCAGTGGAAAACACTGATAGATGCTTTCTGCCATGCCAAATTAGAGTCCTCAATGGCTTTTCCCCATAAACTTTGTTATAATTGGTGGTTAGAGTCTGTATTACCATGGATACTTTCCTACGGTTACATGAAGGATTAAATTGATTTTGCAGACTGATCTGGGAATTTAACCACCATTTGTACCACAGTCTCTGTGGGAAAATATATTCTGTGTTCCAAACAATTGACCTTTTGGAGTTGATCCAGTTCCTACTTTGGGGACGGCCTGTACAATATTGTGTTACATTCTGGGTTTCATCTGTGTGTCCCAGAATCAAAGACTTGTTAGAGTGGGAAGAAACTTTTACAGATCATTTATTAATGAACTAATTTTGTAGGTAATAAAGCCACGATTCAGGAAGAGAGAGATTTGTCTCAGGTTATTCAGCTACTTTGGTCTCACACCTCCAAGCCAATGCTCTTCCACTATCCAAATCATTTTGTGGTCGTTTCCCCACATAGTCAGTTAACCATTTCAAAGTTGGGAAGGTCATGTCTTCAGCACAGAATCAAAAATACTAAATGTTTCATAAATACTTAATCCATTATTCACTTTGCTTTAGAGGTCCATTCACCGTAAGATTTCCTTAAATAACAGGTACCATTAGGACATTTCAATTAAGTATTTACAGTATTTATAACAGACCAGATTTGGTTCCGCCTGGGTGGCTGGGTGGCTTAGTCGGTTAAGCGTCCGACATTCGCTTAGGTCATGATCTTGCAGTTCGTGGGTTCGAGCCCCATGTCGGGCTCTGTGCTGACTTCCAGCTCAGAGCCTGGAGCCTATTTCAGAGTCTGTATCTCCCTCTTTCTCTGACCCTCCCCTGCTCACGCTGTCTCTCTCTCTCCTAGAAATAAATAAAAAAATATTTAAAAAAAAAAGAATTCATAAATATTCTATTTAGCCAGTGTTTCCTGCATAAAAGGACCTATCAGTGTTGCATCAGTAAATATTTTTCACAGCTCACAGACACATTTCGGTTTAGTTTTAGAAGACACATGCCATTAATTTTAACATGGTCTTAGGAGAGAGCTACTTGTTTTGTAACGACATTAGAAAGCTTAACAATGCTTTGTTTTATTTACCAAAACGAACTGACACAGACTTGTGAAATCATTAAGAAGTAAACCTTCTCCAACTGAAAAAGTGACACATACATGATTTGGATTTGCTCTATGAGGAGAGCAGCCATCATTAGAAATAAAACATTAGAAATAAAACATCTAAATTGTTTTACTTCAAACAAATTTTCACACACTGTATACTCTTCTTCGCCCACAAACACATTTAGTTATTTCTTCGTATCTTGTTTGAATGAGCAGGATGGAAGAGCACCTGAAGAGAAACAATTTCACATATGCAGGTGACATGGTTTTATTGTAACAAACTAGGGGTGACCTAAATAGACAGCTGGCCCTGTAATCTAGTTACAAGAGAAAAATAAGGACCACAGGATCAACTCTTCAAAAACTAAATCTTCATCCTTTGTGGTAGCTGCCCATCCAACTCTCACTGCCTTACAGTTAACAGTAATAAATAATATAGCATTTATAAACAGTAATAATAGTAGTAGTAGTAGTAGTAGTAGCAGTAGTAGTAGTAGTAGTAGTAATACGTTACTAGGCATTTATTTTCAATCATTTTATCATGAAAGCTCTACCAGAAACTTCTCCTAAAAGACAATGCACCACTGAGAGTTTGTGTGTGTGTGTTGGGGGAGTCAGAATTGGGAAGTGGTGAAGTACTGGTCAAGGTCAGGGGAAAGAGGCATTTAGTCATATCTGGCTTTACAACTTGGTGGGGGGGGGGGGACTAAAATTGCCGAGGATATGCCTTATGACTTAGCTGGTAACGGTGGCACTTGGTTATTCTCTCATACGTGTATTGAAATGAAACCAAAACTAAATCTGAAGAAACAGTCTTGGCCCTGACCTGGTGTACTACCCCAGCCTGGCTGTGGGTTGCAAGGAGCGGCTTCTCTTCTAATGCATGTGTCCTTGTGTGGTTTCTCAGTATCCTCAAATTGAGCTGACCACAAAAGCTTATGGCATTTGATACATAGATGGCTGCCCTCAAGCTGTCTCTAGTAGAATTTAGAACTTGCTGCCACCATAGACTTATTAAAGACTTGATTAAGAGGAATCATATTTATGGAAGGACAACCCAATGAATGCCGAGTCATTCATGTAGAAGCTATTTTGGATTAGTCAGAGCATAAAGAGCTGTACATCACTATCACAGCCTCCACATTTTGCCACCTAAACCTATTTAATTTCACATCTTATTGGCTATTGGCCAATATTGAATGGTATATAAAACATCTTTCTTAAAAGTCTATGCTGTGTTTACTAAAAGGAATAATGAGTCTGCTGTTCACTATGTTCTAAAGTGCCTCACTTGAGAACAAGCCACAGGCACATCTCTCTCATCTCAACATAGTGATGGCTGGGGTCCTGTGAGTCTTGGCCTGCCTTTATCTAACGGGCCCTGATGAGACCCAGGTATTTTCTGTTTGGAAAAAACAGATACTGCATATAAGATCATGATGTTATTAATACCCCAAATTATGATTCCCCAACTCCCTTGATATCAAGAAGTCCAAATACCCTCCACAGACATTTCTGGAATTACCCAAGGATATTGGCATGTGTAACCCAAATGTCTCCATAAACCCAGTGGTGTACTGGTAAAGGTTTAACCACCAGCAATATGGCAGGAAAAAAAAATCCCATAGATTCGTAGCATTTGCTAAATTCCTTGGTGTAAATATTCCTGTGATAACCAAAGGGATGTCAATGAACATGAAGTTGGAAGAGAGATATATATCATTGTATAATATTTCCATCATATGGATACAATGGACGTAAACAACCTCTGGACTATACATGATAGTAAAATGCAGCAAAATAAACAGGACATGATAAATTTTGAGTAATGGTTACCTTTGCTTTTAGTATAATTTATTCATTTGTAAGTCTATATAATCTAAGTTTTAAAACATGGTTCTGTTTAAGAATGGGCTTGCAGAATTCCTGCAATTGACTCTCATGAGCCAGTGTAAGCTGGCTACAGCACACCACTATCTAAAGTCCCACTGAGATGGGAATCCCAGCTAATAGTTTGCCCTTTGGTCTGTGAAATTAACAAGTCTGGTCTAACAAGGAGCAGGACCTTACCGTGGTCGGTAAGGGGACTCAGGTCCCTTTCCTGAGTCTTGCCACATATTTGGAAAGACTGAGAGGCAATTCCTAACAGATGGTCAGGACCACTACTGACCAGTCCTCTGCTCTGAAGTTTTCTGGTCTCCAGGTCTGGGTTCTCTGCAGGGCTGCTACCCACCACAGTGCCTGGCCCCACCAACATCTGTTACACCCCTGGCAGCCTTCCCGTGTCTCTGCTTCTGAGCTGATGGCTTCCCTAAGTAGGGGTACTCCTCCAACAGGATAGGCCTCGTGTTTCTCAATGTCAATATCTGCCAAGTGGGGCTTTTCTCTATATTGTACTCAGCTACCTTTAACCTCATGGTGGTTCCAACGGCTGCTGCTGTTACTGCCTATGGGATTGTCTCCTGCAGCCTCCAGATCTCCCCCTCCCATCCCTTCTTCTGTCCTCAATCTCTTATACATATTTTAAAGTCCAAATAAACTTTGAAAGCTGAGTTTCATGTGAATGTGAAACTCATTTAACAAAGAAGGATATAATGGAAGTGAAGCATGATCCCAATTTTATAAAATATGTTCAGGTATACGATAGGAAAGATGTTATCTAGAGCTGGTGAAATCATAGATGAGTTTTACATTTTATCTTTGTTTTCAAAAATTTCCTTCAATAAATATATTTCATTCTGGGGGCAAAAGAGGGGATTGCTTTAATGGCAAATCTGACTTGTACTGATATGAAGCATAATGTCTTATTCATCTTATGTGATGTGAATATTCATATGATTTTCTTTTAAAAAAGATATAATGTTTTGGGGGCACCTGGGTGGCTCAGTCGGTTAAGCGTCCGACTTCAGCTCAGGTCATGATATCACAGTTTGTGAGTTTGAGCCCTGTGTCAGGCTCTGTGTTGACAGCTCAGAGCCTGGAGCCTGCTTCGGATTCTGTGTCCCCCTCTCTCTCTGTCCCTCCTCTGCTCACACTCTATCTCTCTTTCAAAAATGAATAAACGTTAACAAAATTTAAATATATATATATTCAGATAATATATATATATGAACAAAATTTAAATATATATATATATATATTATTCAGATAATAGTGAGCTGCCCTAAAAGCTTCTGGGGTGCTAAGTAATATGTAGTATATGTACCAGTTAAACTTCAAAATCTGAGGAATTCTGAATCTGAATTCTTATGTAATTTTTTTGGAAAGAGATCCCGCAGAAAAGTTGGCTGGGCCACTAGTGATATATAGCTCTTTCATTTTTATAATAGCCCTTTCTTTCCCAGGATTCCGAAGCACTAGAAAACCTGGAGAAGGGGATATCTGCAAGCAGTACTCAGGACTGCTTTCCAATCTCTCCTGACTCCCACAACCCTGCTAAGACTGGCCTCTCGCTGCCCCACTTGTGGTGATTTCTCTACAGAAGCTTACTTTCTGCCTGTGCAATACAGCTTCCTTTGGGTGTCCCTTGTCTATTAAATATGTCTGCATATATTTAAACCCTAACTGCGGACAGGGTTTAAAGTTTCATGGGATTCACGGGCCCCATGGAAATCGGATGATAAGCAGTCACTTATTTAATTATTCCCAGGCAACTCTTAAAAGAGTTTCACAGAAGAGATGTGGGGAAGTGACATCCAACAACACAGCTGGTATGTTTGAGCCCTAGTTCCCGCTCTGCTAGAACACCTACTCCACTTGCAACTGATCTTTTCCCTGGTTGCTAAAAAGCTAAGAATCATATTTGTGGCCCATCCCTAGCAAACCAATAGTATCTTACGCCATGCATTTTGCAAACAAAACTGCTGGCTTTATCTTATCTTTCCCACTTTTTTATCCTATTTTTCTCTATACTTACTTTTAATTTATCCAACTGCATGTATTTTCTTAAGCTACCTTAAATTGCTTCTTTTGGAATAAAACAGGGTATAAGTAAATGTTCTTTAACAGAACAAGAGCGTGATGAGGAGCCATTTCTTCACCTCTGAGAGCCCCGACAGGAACTGGCAATAAGTCTGCTAAAACTACTCCAGACAGGACCACCATTATTGCTTGTCACCTGTTCTATGCCCACCATCAAGGTACAAGCTAAATCCTGAAATGGTGAAAAAGCTAGGAGGAAAAAAGGCATTAGGAAATTCTAGCTCTGTAAATCATCTGGGCCATTATAAAGCACTTGACTGGACAATGTTTCCTGCTTGCCCCTCCAAAATAAATAAAAAGAGAGAGAAAAAATAAATCTTACGGTTTCTACTTGCTAAGTTTGTGAGATAGCACATGCAAATTTGTCTCAGCTTAACATATACTGGTGATAACATTTCACAGTTGTTAAGAGGGAATACACCTGGTACTAGATGCCTCGGTTTGAACCCCAGATCTGCGAGTTACTTGTGTGATTTGGACCAATGAATTATTCATTCTGTATGTACCTCAGTTAATCTCAGGTAGAGATAATAATAGTACGTACCTCATAGGGCTGGTTTAAGGATTAAATAAGATAATGTAGAACTCTTTAAACAGTGCCAGAGCATATACAGAAATCTCAATGTTGGCTATTAGTAATATGTAAGTGGGAAAAGCACTCCCTTGACCTCGGGACAGCACCTTGTCAGAGTTTCTGGATTAACACTTGAAAAATTAGTAAAGACCTTTGATCTGACCACTTTCTTATAACAGGCCAAAAAAACTCTGGCTTGCCTGAGTTACCCTTCCTCCTGCCTTTCTAGAGGCGGAATTACGTGGTGTAAAGAACAGCTGGACAACCAACCCTTCTAAGCCTCCGTCTTTCTTCTACGTGCCAGACGCTTGGTGGGTCTACCCTGTAGAAGCTTACAGTCGAGTGTAGAAGATAAATGCAGAAACAATCACAAGGTAGGATGATTAAGTAATATTAACGGAAGTCTGGACCAAAAAAAAAAAAAAGCACTGGGATAAAACAATATGCAAAGAGTGGATAGAGATGTAAGATGTGTAGATGCATTACACAAAAGGCAGAGAGTGGTACCCACGTTGAAATATTATTGCTGACCCTTCCAGAGCCCAACTTAACTTATTTCATCCAGGGGCACCTGGGCAACTAGCCTTGTGGAATGATGGGGGAGAAAACCTCTCTTTTCCAATGTCAAACTTTTCCAAGAGAGTAACTCAACCCCTTCTTGCTTCCCAAATGCGCAAACCTGGGTTTCAAACGTGGATGTAGTCCACGTTTCCCGGTTAACGGAAACATGAGGAATTGCTTGCAAAACCAGGGAAGGAAGCCAAGAAAAGAAAAATGAAGCAAGAAGGGTACAACAACCCGGTCTGCGGAGGGCCCCAGCCAGGGCAGCTGGGCTGCGGGAAGGTCAGCTCTGCCCACGCTCGCTCTGCCTAATGGGAGCTTCCCCAGCGCAGCGAACCCCGCGAACCTCGGGGCGCCTGCGCCGCCGTGGCGATTCGGCGCATTGGAAGTGGCGAGTGAGGGCGACGCACCTGCGCGAAAGCAGCAGCGGCGGGAGAACCAAGGCCAGTGCGATTGCGCGAAAGCCAGGGCTGTGGTGGGGACCGCGGAGGCGTGCGCCGTGCGCCTGCGCGGAGGGTTGCGTGGCGCGGTGGCGGGGAAGGGCGGTGTGCTGTAAGTGGAGCTGCGGGTGGGGCCGTCGGCGGCGCTGGTGAGCTTTGCGGAGTTGGGCGGTGCCGAGGAGGAGGAGGTGGCGGCTGGGTCTGACGCGGCCCGGTTCTCGGGGGCTCCACTTGTTTATTTATTTATTTATTGTGTGTGTCTCCCGAGTGTACGCGCGCTCCACTACTCGGTGGGGAGGGGGTGGGGGGAGGGCCCGGGGAAAAGGGGGAGTTGGAACCGGGGTCGAAACGCCGCGTGACTTGTAGGTGAGGGAGCACCGAGCCGTCGCCGCAGCCTCCGCCGCCGTGAAGCCCTTGTTCCCGCTGCTGGGAAGGAGCGTCTGGTGCCGACAAGATGGCGGACGGGGAGCTGAACGTGGACAGTCTCATCACCCGACTGCTGGAGGGTGAGTGCGGGGCCCGGCCGGCCGCAAGGAGGGGGCGCTCCCTTCAGCCCTCATTCCCCCTAGCCGCCGAAACCCGAGGGGACCCCCGTTCCCGCCCCGCAGCGGAGGAGGCGAAGAGGCTGCTTGGCCGGGGGGAGCGGCCTCCGGGAACACGGTCGGCGGGAGGCAATTCGAGAGGGGCTGTCCCGGCGGGCGGTGTCCCCACGGACCCTCGGGGACCGCCCCGGCGTCGCGCCGGCCGGGGGGTACGAGGAGCCCAAGGGTGCTGGGTGACCCTTCCCAAGGAGGGTGCGAGGATGCGAGCTTCTGTGCATTGTATGTCCGTGGAACGTGTATTTCTTCTCTGTTCTCTTTGTGCATTGCCCTTGGCTGCCTCCGATTCTTGTTCCGGGAGTGAATTTTATTAAAACCTTCTCATTGAGACAGTTGCTGGACCTCTTCTGCATTTTTACATGAAGCTCTGGGACGAACTCTAAGAGGGGATCCCATTAGCGGGAGTTGAGTACCTCCTATTTATTATTTAGCTTAAAAAAATAGTAAAAATAGTCTTTGGTTAGAGCTGAAGATGCACTTAAGAAAGAAGAATATGTAGACACGTTTGCTGACCGGATTGGCATTCCGGTTGGAGAATTTAACAGGTTTGAGCAAGATTTAATTTCTGCACAAACTTAGAAAAGATCTACTTTATTGTAAAAGCCTCTGTTGTGTGTAAAACGTATTTACAAGTCTTCACTGTTTTTGAAGTTTCTTGGTCCTTCCGTTTTTATTGAACAGTTTTATGTTGGGGTGGGGGGTTGAGAGAAAGGGAAGAGATGGAGAGGCTAGGGTATTATTCAAAGTTAATCGCAGTCTTGTGCCAGTGAATCCCTTTACCCTAAAATTTGCGTCACCGCTGGTTGCTTTGTGAGTGTGTAGAAAAGATACTAAGCCTTCAAAAAAAAAAATTTAGTTTTTTCTGTTGGAAACCGTCAGTGCATATGCACTAACTTATTTGCTTTCCGGTTACCTGAAGGTAACTTGACAACCGGGAAGCAGGGGATATTCTTGTATTTGGAACATCATCAAAGAAGATTGTGTTCTTGGGGGTGAGGGGCCGGCTAGTTCCTTTTTTCAGTCTGTGTATTGGTTTCTAGTCAGTTCTGTATGTGCCTGTTGTGTAACAAATTACAGTTTATTTGCTCCAGATGTGAAAGCCTTCCAGCAGCCTTAAGACTGGATAGGAAAGTTTTACCAGGAACTCTTACCTTTTCTTTTACTATCAAGTTATTCCTGGGAGGCCCCCTGGTGCCTGTAGGCCGTGTTCACTGCTTAAGTCTTGGTGGACTTGAACAGATGTGGGTGTCTTGCCGGGTCTACGAGACATTTGCTTTGAAAAAAAGGAATCGTATTTTGTAATTGTGCATTGTTCTAAGAGGGAAATATAGCTACTTAAACATTTTAATGTTTTAACTTTTGAGGAAAATCTAGGCCTGCTTTCTTACACATTTTAAATTCGGTTTGTAAATTTAAGTATTTTAAAAATCTGATGTTTGTATTTCAACTTGTTCGCTTTTATTTTTCATATACTTACATATTGTATACTTTGCAGGCATAAAACAGTAGATTGATGTGTTTTAAAATGTTTGATCTGGGACCTTTTAAATCAGATGCGCTTTTTTAGGATACTTAAGAAACTTCACTAGTGGAATGTTCAAGTTTATTGGAAAAGAAGATATGGAGGGAAAAGTAGGCTGAGTGATTCCATTAGTTTTGTGAATTCAAATTAATATTTGGTGCTGGCTTTGGACAATCTCCCCCCCTTCTCCCCCCCCCACTTTTTTTGGAGGAGGGAGGGGGGTGGTGAGAAATCTAGTCTGGACATCATTCTCCCCTTTTAATATTGACCTCCTTTATGCCAATCACCAGGAATCCAAAGATAAACCACAATCTCCTCTCCATATTCAACACAATCCCATCAGTAAAGAGTTTCATTACTTGCTTCTCAATTCTGGGAAGTATATTTAATTTGACAGTACCTCCTTGGAATTCTTAAATTCTACAGGCTCCTTCTCTTTTCTTTCTTCCAAAATCTATACCTGTTTAAAGACATCCAGAACAGACGTGGATTTTCTAAAAAGTATTTGTTTGGTCTGCCTTTGTTTTCAGTAATGTTACTTGCTCATTAAAGTTAACTTAGATTTAAATGACAGTGTTTTGTAAAGCTGCCTAGCAAAATAGCTACAGTTAGGTGGTTTTTTTGTTTTTTGTATTTTGTTTTTTAGTATTAAATGAACATATAAGTTAAAATTTAGTCAGAATGTCTCCACGTTAGGGGGAAAATCAGCAGAACTTCATCTTATTTTAAAATGTTGAGTGTAATTCCAACGCATGCTCCTGATTTTTTCTTTTTTACTATATCAAATTGATAGTCGGCTGTAATGTTTTGGTAACCATATTTTATGAGTTGCTTTGTGTGTTTTTTTCTTTTTTGAGTGGTCATATCATTGGTGTAGTATTTTCAAAGTGCCTTTAGAACATTTAAAAATTTGTGTTATTTAATGTAAACCATATACTAATTTATTTTTTGAATAGTGTATATTCCTCCAGTATATTGGGTTAAGTTTTACATAGAACTAAATGCCGAGGATGCCTGTGACTCTCTCCCCTGTAATGACCCTGTTACCACATTCTCATGGCTTATAATAATGCTCTTGACTGATTGTTTAAATTAAATCTCCTTCCTGTGGGTATCCTGGAAAACCCAGTGAAAGCTTTTTACTATGATCATTAGTTCCAACAGGAGTTAGTGTGGCAGTAGGAGTATAGCATAATCACCGTGCAAACATTATTCAAATTATAAATGTTGAGTTTATTTTGGGAAGTGAAATGGAATGAGTAGATGGATCTGTTTGGAAAGAGGATGGGGTGAAAAACTGCTTCCCACTAGCTCTTCCCAACCAGGCTTGATTGAAGTGTATAAAAACTGGGCAATACCAGTTGATAATTAACACTTGACTATTATATAAATCATGTATTTTGTCATTTATCATATATGTATGTGTATGTATATAACTGAATTTGTGGAACTTCTGTGTTCATTTCTTTATTGTGGGTCATTTATTCTAAAAATTTAGTCAGGCTGAGACAGACTAAGCAAATAGGGAGCTTTCTTATGTGTCCCTTTGAAAGTTAAAAATGGATTTGAAAAATAGATTAATAAAAGCACATTAAAATCCTCTTTTTAAATAAAGGTTTTATTGAGATATAATTCACATACCATGTAATTCACTTATCTGAAATGTATAATTCCGTGATTTTTAGTATATTCACAGAGTTGCACACCCATCACCACAATTTTAGAACATTTTTACCAACACAGCCGTGTTCCCATTAGCCAGCACACTGCAGTTTTCCTTTCAACCCCAGCACTAGGCAACCACTCATCTTTCTATCTCTGGATTTTGCTTGTACTGGACATTTCATGTAAATAGAAATGTAATATATGGTCTATTGTGATTGGCTGCTTCTAACGTTTAAAAATTTGTGTTGTGTCATGTCTTAATATTTCATTCCTCTTATAGATGAATAATAGTCCATTGTATGAATATACCACATTTTATTATTCATTACTTGGTGGACATTAGAGTTGTTTCCCCTTTTGGGCTGTTGTGAATAATACTGCTATAAACATTGCTGTACAGGTTTTTGTGTGAGCATGTTTTCACTTCTCTTGAATATACAGCTAGGAATGGAATTGTTGGGTCATATGGTAAGTCTCTATGTTTAACCATTTGAGGAACTGCCAGACTGTTTAAAGTCTTTTTTCCCCCTGATTTAATTTGTTTAGTTGTGCCCCAGAAGTCTAAAGGTTAGGCAGTTTGAAGGAAGTGCTAGTCTAGATGTTCCTGGCAACCCCAACTTGCGCAGGGAAGTGTTGTGTGTATACAGATCCAAGGCCAGGTCTATTAGAAAACAGCAAGTTGAAGAGTAGGGAAGATCATCTGAGGAAAACTTTCTCTCTTCCCTTGCTTCTTTCTAGATGAGAAGCTAGAGGATACATAAAGGTGGTACATTTTTTAAAAATCTTTTTTAATGTATTCAGTTTTGAGAGAGAGAGATACAGATTTGGAGCATGAGTTGAGGAGAGGCAGAAAGAGAGGGAGACACAGAATCTGAAGCAGACTCCAGGCTCCACACAGTCAACAGAGCCCGACGCGGGGCTTGAACCCATGAACTGTGATATCATGACCTGAGCAGAAGTTGGACACTTAACCGACTGAGCTACCCAGATGTCCCAAAGGTGGTACATGTTTTAACTGATTCAGAGATTAGGTTTGTTTTCCTGTTAATTCGTTGTTCCAGCAAGCGAAACATTGAAAGTTTAAAGTAGTGCAGAAGTGTTTTTATTTTGTTATTTGAGTGCAGAGCTGAAGCTTTTCTGGTAAATATCTAAATCCAAGATTAAAATTCATTGGAATTTAGAAATCTATTTACATTTGAGTCTAGAGACAGGATTATGTATTTAAGATTTAGGGTTAACAGGGAAGATAACAAATTATATCTAGCAGGCTTTTTTCTTTTATTATCTTTACATATTTACTCTTCTAACAGTATTTATTCGAATGGCATGTATTCTCGGTTCTAACAGAGGTAAAATAATAGAATATATAAAAATGTCAAGATATTTAGAAATAATAATTGAAATTTCATTAAGTATTTCTGAAACAAAGGTTATTCTGGAAGACTTGGAATATGAGGATGCAAAGAGAAGAAATGGCTTGTAAACAAAGTAGGTTTAGCAGTGGTGTGAAGGTGGAGAATGGGAATTCCCAGTTGAGTTTTCTAGGATTTAATTTTTAGTGGATACAAATTTATACCCTCAGTCAGCAATCTCTGCCGTTCTAGCAGCTGTAAATAGCCATTTCAAGGCTTATTTTTCCTGGAAAAATAGAGGGTCAGTGAATATAGGAAGGAGAAAGTGATCAGGGTCACATCTCTTGTACACCTTCTATGTCTCCCCAGGACTGAATTGGATTACCTTTGAAGTCTTGGTTATTAATAGGTGGAATGCACTTTTTTTTTTTTAATGTTTTTATTTATTTCTAGGAGAGAGAGAGAGACAGCGTGAGCAGGGGAGCGTCAGAGAGAGGGAATCACAGACTCCGAAACAGGCTCCAGGCTCTGAGCTGGCAGTCAGCACAGAGCCTGACGCGGGGCTCGAACTCACAAACCACGAGATCACGACCTAAGCGAAAGTCGGACGCTTAACCAACTAAGCCACCCAGGCGCTGCTGGAATGCACTTTTTTAATGCCCTATTCTCTGAAATATACCATACAACATCTGTTAGATAAAATTGAAAATGCCTTAATGGAAATAGTCTTTATTACACAGTTAGAGGTAGAGGACTAAAAATGCAGAAAGTCATTCTGAAGTTTAATAGGTACAAATAACCAGTAGCCAGTCTTTTCCTAGTGTTGGAGAAATTCAGCCCCTGGTCTAGGTGGGCTCTTGTAATGCAGTAGAAAAAGTAGTAAAAGGACAGTGGCAGTTGTCCCTTATTCTGCTTCTGCTGTATACATTTGTGGAGCAGAGTGATTTATGAGGATATATACATAACTTCCCTGAAAATTCCTGGCCTCAGGGCTCTTTCTTCCTTCACAAATTTACCTGCATCTCTGCAAGAACAAGAGGTACTTATGTAATGGTGGAAACATTGCCTTTGGGTCCTGATAATGTGCCGACACTGCGTAATTTGGAAGTTTGACAGTTTCTTTCACCATAAAAGAATTTTATCCCCAGAATCTTCCATCAGAATATCCCTAAGTTCCAGTCTAGTCAATTACAGGTTGACCAAAGCATTTTCTTGCTTTGAGTATTTGTCTATAACACCATTTTAATTTTCCTCCTATTTTTAAGATTTAGAGAAATCAAAAGTTACTTTTCATAATAAAAAAGTTTAAGGACATCTATTATGTAGTTTTCTTTAATATTATAATTCATGGTTATAGTGACTTTTTATAAATTGAGAAGGGATCTTCGTAGGTATTTGTAGGTTTAATCTCTATTGTTTGAATATTTGTCAAATAATTGAGCCAAAGTAGTTAGAGAAAATGACCAGCCTTCTAGAGAGAGATCTAAGTTACACCAGTGATAGAAAGGAATGTCGTTTTTGAACTTAACTGCAATAATTATACTAATCCTGAATGATAATCAGATGTTTACTCAGTTATGTATTTACTCAAGATATATCTGTAAGTATTGATACAGTGGGAGGCCATGTTTATACTGGTTTAGAATACAGCTTCTACATGTATTTTAATTTCATCTCTGTTTCTGTTCTGCATATTGGGGATGATAGTGTGTGTTTCATAATGTATCTGTAAAGACTAAACAGATAAAACACTTGGAACTTTTTTAATTCACTTAAAATAATAATGACCCATTACATGCTAGCATAAATAATAAAAGCTCAGGAAATGTTAGCTCTTGTTACTGTTTCTGTTTAATATAAACCTGAACTGAAAAATAGGTAATAGAGGACTTTTTGTGCTGCTGAGCCCTGAACCCTTCCTGTAGTAATTATTGAGAAAACCATTCCTTGTGAGGATCTAACATGTCTGTGTCCTCTACATTATGTTTGTTGCATACAACCACTCTTTTCATATATGTGTAAAACATTTCATTCCTATTTCCATCATCCAGAGTTTGTAATCTGGCTTGACATACTAGTGTTGATGCTCTAGAGCAGAGATAATTTTAAGCAGAATAAGATGGTGAAAGGTAATTTAAGGAGATTTGTGGTATGCCTTATTTTGGCTAGGGACTAGAGCAGTGGATTTCAGACTTTTTAACTCTTGGGACCACTTTATACTCCTAAAAAGAATAGAGAACAAGAGCTCTTATTTATGTGATTTATTAGTACTAGTTAGAAATTAAAACAGAATTTTAAAGTATCTTTTTTAATTCGCTTAAAATAATAATGACCCATTACATGCTAGCATAAATAATATTTTCTAAAACAAGAAAAATAGTGATAAGTATATTTCTTTAATGTCTGGTTTTATAGAAGTTAATCGTACAACATGTAGTGGAAAATGAAAGCGTAGTTTATTAGTCTTTTTAGATAATTGTAGTTATTCTTTAATGTTGCACCAGTCAACAAGTGGTAATTTCTTAAAGGTTAGTTGTAATGTGAAATCAGAAATATCAGTGAGGTTTTTTTTGTTCCTTTACATTAAAATCCACTGATCTGTCTTACACTTGAAAAATTTTTTTTAACATTTATTCGTTTTTGAGAGACAGAGACAGAATGAGAGTGGGGGAGGAATGGAGACAGAGGTGGGGGGAGACACAGACTCCGAAGCAGGCTCTAGGCTCTGAGCTATCAGTGCAGAGCTGGACATGGGGCTGGAACCCACGGACTGTGAGATCATGACCTGAGCCGAAGTTGGATGCTTAACCAAGTGAGCCACCCAGGCGCCCCGTCTTATACTTTAAATGGTTCTTATACATTCTTTGTACATGCATTGGTCATTTGGAAAATATCAGTTACACCGAGTTAAGCAGATGTTCCAATGTTGATACATTTTACACAATATAGGAAAATTATATTTGTTAATATAACAAGATATCAAAAGAGTCTAAGTATGGAAGAAACTGTCAAATTCATAGTACTGGATACAAAGTTTCCAGCATTTTAATTTTCACTTGAAAGCTTGATTTTTATCATTAGCAACAAATGCTGTCAGTTGTTTTCTTTGAAACGACAGACACACTTTGTTCGTTTTCAAGAGTATCTGTTAAATATCTAAGTGTAAATAGCTATAGTTTGACAGCTGTGCTTTCCAGTAAAAGAGATGTTCTGTGAAAAATGTGGCTAGATGGGCTTGGAGCTAAAACTGTCACACGAGTACTTTTCCTGAACACAGCCATTATGCTTTGGTATGCAGCAGAAATGCTTAATGGATACTTTTTATTTCATTATACAGAATATTAAAAAGGTGTAGGGGCGCCTGGGTGGCTCAGTCGGTTAAGTGTCTGACTTCAGCTCAGGTCGTGATCTCGTGGTTTGTGAGTTCAAGCCCCACATGCTTGACAGCTCAGACCCTGCAGCCTGCTTCAGATTCTGTGTCTCCCTCTCCACCACTCATGCTCTGTCTCTCTTGCTCTCTCTCTCAAAAATAAATATTAAAAAAAAATTTAAGTGTATATTCAGTGGTGGAGATTTAATAAAATTAATAATTATTACTGCTTGAGGGCATTCTTAAGTGAAACTGGACTTTTTTGTGTGTTTCACTGTAAGTGCATGGCAGTGAATACCACCAATGACTACCAGTACATTTTGACACCACTGATTTGGTTTATGCTAAGGTGCTAGCAGTTTTGCCCACCATTGGCTTTTGTGTCATACAAATTCAACATAGTGAAAAGGGGGATCTCATTTTGAGAGCCATAGAGCTAAGACACTCTTCCCCTGTTCCTGAAACATTTGGCTCTCACCTCTATCTGCTACTTTTCTTCTTTCTTTGCTTATTATTTGTTTCCTGGTGTGTCTGGAATCACTTTTTTTTTAATGTTTTATTTATTTCTGAGAGAGAGAGACAGCTGAGCAGGGGTGGGTCAGAGAGAGAGGGAGATACAGAATCTGAAGCAGGCTCCAGGCTCTGAGCTGGCAGTCAGCACAAAGCCCGATTCGGGGCTTGAACACATGAACCGCGAGATCATGACCTGAGCCGAAGTCGGACGCTTAACCAACTGAGCCACCCAGGCGCCCCTGGAATCACTTTTTAATTTATGACTCTTCACAGGCCCTTTTGAGAATTCATAAACGCCATAGGCCTTTATAGAAAAATATGTATGTTCATGTGTATGTATACAGTATTAACAGTTTGAGGTATTCTACAGTGGCTCCTGAAGGCCACTTTATTTATTCCTGTTAGGCAGACTTAAGATAAATTGGAATTGTCATTTCACTTGAAATCAAAATTCCACATTTTAGCCACATGTAAAAACTCTTTTTTACTTTTTATGGCTTAAAGGGAGACTTACATGCTAAATATGGAGAAATTGCTACTTCATCCTAAAGAAAAAAAAGTCAGGAAATTTAGCAAGTCTGGATTTAAGTTAACTTTGCTATTGATTAATATGGAACCTTGAGTAAATTTGGGGGATTGTTGAATTATTAATTAAAATATTAAAGGTTATGGAAGATTCTTAAGACTTCATGGGGCAGACATGGTAGGTAGTAGTGGGGTTGGTTTTTTTTTCTTAACAGCCTTTCTGTTTTAAAGAAGGCAGTTATTGTAAGAACTTGCTGGAGAAAATAGATGGTTATTGAAAGATAAATTTAAATATATATACAATACACATAAAACACCTGTATATCACACACCATTTGTATTTTTTATTTATTTATTTTGAGAGAGAGCACGAGCAGAGGAGGAGCATAGAGAAAAGGAAAGAGAGAATCCCAAGCAGGCTTCACACTGTCAGCACAGAGCCCGACACGGGGCTTGAACCCAGGAACCGTGAGATCATGATGTAAGTGGAAGTCAATAGTTGGCTGCTTAACTGACTGAAGCACCCTGGCGCCCAACACCATTTGTGATTTAAAAGACAAACCTGCATTGAAAAGATTGTTTATATGAATATGAAATTTGATATGTAATGATTAAATACAATTTGTGTATAATCTTTTGGGAGCAAATAACATTTCATTTACTTGAGGTTCAGACTTAGTGTTCTATTTCATACATCAAAATTGATTGCAAGAGTTCATCTGTTAATGCTGATCTGTACTGAGATCTGTATATTTTATCTTGGAAGGGATCTTTGAACACAGATAGTTACTGCCAAATATTGATATCAGCCTACAAGAATATTATTTTAGTTAATGATTTTAGTTATCATTTGGAAGGCATTTATAGAATTCTACCAGTTCTTTCCTGATATTTGCCTTTTTAGCATGTTATCACATTGCACATTCATCAATTCCAATCGAGGGCGAGGTGAAAGCTCTTCACCTATACAAATCAAAACAGATTTTGATAGATTTTCCACTAGCACAGAGGTCTAAAGAATTCTGTTGGAACTGTGGTTTGAGCTTAGAAAATATATCTAATGAAAATCTGTGAGGAAATGAAGATCTTGTTTTAACTTTTGACAGCACTGGGAGTGTATAAAGCAGCTTTGACATTTGGTTGTGAATTCAAGCATCACTAGTTGTCAGAATGACTTACCACAGTATACATTTCATATGTAAGTATTTTTTTGCCTTATAATTTTAGATTCAGTCATTAAGAAACATTATCAGGTTTGCAGCAAAATCTGATTTATAAAACTACCCGTAATAGTGATAGTGATTGTTGTCATTCAGAAAAATTTCAGTATTGGCCCTGAGCTCAAAAAATTCACAATAAAACTATCACCACTAGGCCATCGAACTGCAGTGTGATAGAGCAGTTCAAGATAATTCAGCTTTTATTTCTGACAAATACTCATGGAACTGACAATAGTTAAGTTCATGAGTGCTATTGATGTTCACTATTGATTACCACCAGTCCAACAATACCTGATAGATTAAGGTATCTTTCTGCTGAGTAATTGCACCATACACTATAAACCCCTTAAATGTTCACGAGCTTTATAAAATTGTCCAACTAGGTTTTTTTGTGCTCCATGTATATTTTTACCACCATCGTTTTTTGCTTTTTCTCAGCTTCTTGAAAATATTTATGATAACTAAGTCAGAGGCTAATAACTCTTCACTTGCTTAATTTAGTATTGGCTCCTTAAATAAGGCAACAACTAAGCATTGGTAGTGTCTGTGAATTCACCAAGAGCCAAGGAAAACCACTTGAAATAATTTGTTTTTCTGTTTTTTAAATATATTTTTTAAACATTTATTCATTTTTGAGAGACAGAGACAGAATAAGTGCAGGAGGGGCTGAGAGAGAGGGAGACACAGAATCCGAAGCAGGTTCAGGCTCTGAACTGTCAGTACAGAGCCCGATACAGGGCTCGAACTCACAGGCCACAAGATATGACCTGATCTGAAGTCGGAAACATAACCGACAAAGCCAACCAGAGGCCCCATTGGTGGTTTTTTTCTTCATGTTTATTTATTTTGAGAGAGAGCGTGCACGCACATGAGTGCAAACTGGAGAGAGGGAAAGGGAGTGTCTCAGGCAGGCTCCACACTGGCAGTTCACAGAGTCCGATATGGGGCTCCATCTCACAAACTGAGATCATGACCTGAGCAGAAGTTGGATACTTAATTAGCTGAGCCACCTAGGCACCCACCCCTCGTTCTGTTTTGTTTTTTAACTGATGATTGATACTGCTCCCATTGTCTTCAATGCTTCAAGAGCTGTTTTTACAGAAAAGATAAGAGTCTTAAACAAGAATATTGTCTAAGGATATATTTCTTTGGCTTTTCCAGTCAAACTTGATTTCATGAACTCACTGTTAGTAAGTGGCTTTCCATGCTTGCTAACACAGGAGCCAGTTGAAAACTTAACTGTGATTGCAGTCTTATTTTTATTTTTGTGAAGAAATTCTGCTGTGATGAGATTCCATTTAAAAGTTTTAAATTGCTATTGCTTTCTGGTGAAATAGGAATGTTGTGATGAATGCTTAGTCTGGTTATGTGAACATACAGTATTTTTTTTTTAAGCATAGCTATAATGTTATAAATACAATGCTTACCATCTAATTCAATAGCAAAATAATCTACACTCCACTGTGCTTTAAAAGTGCAACATTTGCATTCCATTTTTTCTGCTTTGACATGATGAGTATGCACTGGTAATAAAAGTAAAAGAAATTTTTAACATTGCAGAACAGCAACAAGCATGAACTCTAGACACTGTTGAGTTATAACTGTATCTCTGTAATTTGTAGTACCATGAGAAGCAGTGTCAAGTGGTATGGGCCCATAGTGTCTAGTCCTTGCAAGGTATTCCTCAAATTTCTGCATGTAATCACCTGAATTTCTCATGTGTGACCAATAATCATATTTTGTGTCCTTTTCTGTATGTACTTGAGCTACGAACACAGGAAATTTTTGAAGATTTTGATCTTTGAGGAAAAGGAAGCAGCAGTTAGCTCACCAATCACTCAGGCCTTTTTTCCTGGAGGTATAGGGGAATAGATCCCAAACGAAAAGTGACTAAAGAGGAGAAAGGCCAAAGTCTGAGGCCATTAGAGTATTAAAACTTAAATCTAAAAGAGGAGAGAACCATGTAGACTCTAGCCCCAAAATCTGCAGTCAGGTCCTTCTTGAGTCATTGACTTCTCAGGTACACATGTGCAAGAGAAGACTCTAAGAAACTCCAAAGAAAACAATAGCTAAAAATCTAAAGATCTGAGCAGAGATTCCAGCGTCACCCTAGTGCCAGAGTGGCAAAAGTTGAAGTTCAGACTGCCAAGTTAGAAGGGCTGTATTATACTCTTGAGTTTTCCACTGATACTCCATCATGGCCGCTCCCTAAGATTGAGGGCAAAACTGACTTAGACCAGTCCTCAAGAAAATGTAAGTCATTATTATTCTTACTGCTGAAAGGAAACAATGCTCTCCGGAAAATGTCATCTAGAGCTCATACAATTTTCACCCATAATCAGGTATTCAGTGAAATGACTACAAGACATGCTAAAGGCTTAACTGGCCAAAAATCAAGAGGACAAAAGGGAACAAATCCCCAGATAATACTCAGATAATATTAGAATTATCACAGAGAGACTTTACTGATTTAATGTACTCAGGATAAATAAGAAATAATGGAAAATTTTATCAGAGTCTAGAAACTTTACAACTAAAAAGTACATTAAAAATGAGAATTTGAGAGTTGGGCTTACTAGCACATTAGAAACAGAGGAGTAGTAAAAGCTAGGGAAAAAGTGTGTAGAAATTATGCAGTGCTGAGAAAAAAACAGAGGGGAAATAAAGCAGGAGACAGTGGAAAGCTTTAACATGCATAATGGGAGTCCCAGAAGGAGAGGAGATACAGGATAGAGGAATAACTGACCAAGACTTTTCCAAATGGAGAAAAATACCAAAACATAGATTAAAGAAGCTCCGTGGATTTCAGGAAGGAAAAATACGAATAAAACTACATTGAGACCCATCATAGACTTAACTGCTAAAAATCAAGAAAAAGAAAATCTTTTTAAAAATTTTTTAATGTTTATTTTTGAGAGAGAACAAGCAAGATGGGAGGGACAGAGAAAGAGGGTGACACGGAATTGAACTGTCAGCACAGAGCCCAATGTGGGGCTCAAACTCATGAACTGTGAGATCATGACTTGAACTGAAGTTGGCCTCTTAACTGACTGAGTCTGCCAGGCACTCTGAAAAAGAAAATCTTAAAAGCTGCCAAAGGAAACAAGTCATTACCTTAAAGAGAACATTGATGGTTGATATATCACCTGAAACTACAGATGCCAGAAAAGAATAGAATGTCCTTTTAAGGTGCTGAAAGAAAAGGAAGAATGCTAACCTAGAATTCTAAATCCAGTGAGCATATCCTTCAAAAGTGAAGGCAAAGGACACCTTCATGATCTTGCAGGTTCTGAGTTCGAGCCACGCATTGGCCTCTGTGCTGAGAGCTCGGAGCCTTGAGCCTGCCTTAGATTCTGTGTCTCCCTCCCTCTCTCTGTCCCTCCCCCACGTGCGCTCTTGTTACCCCCTCCCTTCAAAAATAAACATTAAAACAAATTTTTTACATGAAAGCGAAATAAAAATACAAGGTGAGAAAATTTACTGATGCAGACTGGTACTAGAAAATACTAAAGTTCATATTGAAAAAAAAGGATCCCAGGTAAAAGCACAAAACTGCAGAAGTAAATGAACAACAATAAGGATAAATGTGTATAACTATAAATTAATGCTATTTAAAACAATTATAGCTTGTATGGTTTAAACTATGTGGAAGCAATATATGACAACTTTAGAATAAAAGGCTAAAAAGTGGTTAATTCTGACAAAAATGTGTTTGTTATTTCTAGAGTAACTACCAAAAGATAAATAATATATAACTAAAAAGCTAATAGAGGAGAAAATGGAGGAATAAAAGATAATTATTCCAAAGAAATGGAGAAAAGAGAAATAAAGGAATGGAGAACATGTGATACAAAGCAAATGACAGGATTTGTCCATAATTATCGTAAATATGAAGGGAGTAAACACTCAAAGACAAAGCTCAGAAGACCTGACTTTATACAGGGACATGTTTTATTTTATTTTTTTAATAGTTTATTGTCGAGTTGGTTTCCATATAGCACCCAGTGCTCATCCCAACAAGTCCCCTCCTCCATGCCCATCACCCCCCTTCCCCTGCACCCCACCCCCATCGGCCCTCAGTTTGTTCTCGGCATTCAAGAGTCTCTCATGGTTCGCCTCCCTCCCTCTCTCCCCCATTTTCTCCCCTTCTCTTCCCCCATGGTCCTCTGTTAAGTTTCTCCTGTTCCACTTATAAGTGAAAATAATGGTATCTGTCCTTCTCTGCCTGACTTATCTCGCTCAGCATAACACATCTGAGTTCCATCCACGTTGCTACACATGGCCAGATTTCATTCTTTCTCATTGCCGTGTAGTATTCTGTATAAACCACATCTTCTTGATGCATTCATCAGTTGATGGACATTTAGGCTCTTTCCATGATTTGGCTGTTGTTGAAAGTGCTGCTATGAACATTGGGGTGCATGTGCCCCTATGCATCAGCACTCCTGTATCCTCAAGGGACATGTTTTAAATTTAACGGCAGGAGCGCCTGGGTGGCTCAGTCAGTTAAGTATCCGACTTCAGCTCAGGTCATGATCTCACGGTTTGTGGGTTCGAGCCCCACATCAGGCTCTGTGCTGATGGCTCAGAGCCTGTTTCAGTTTCTGTGTCTCCCTCTCTCTCTGCCCCTTCCCCACTCATTCTCTGTCTCTCAAAACTGAATAAATGTTTTAAAATTTTTTTTTTTTTAATTTAACGGCAGAGATAGAGGAGTAAAGCACAAGAATGAGAGAAATGCATCATGCACACATTAACCAGAAGAAACCTGATTGGCTATATGCATCAGAAATTGTATGTGAGGCAGGAAGTATCACTAGAGGTAAAGAAAGGCATTGCATAACATTAAAAGGATGGATTCAACAGGAAGACGTAATCTTAAAATTTTTAAGTATTTAATATTATAAGTCTAAAACACAAAAAGGAAAAATTGATAGAACCGAAAGGTTAAAATAGACAAAACCACAATTGTACAGGTTAATGTACCTTTCTCAGTAACTAGTAGAACAAAGAAAAAGTGAGCAAGGATCTAGAAGATTTAAACAACACAGTAAACTTGACCTGACACATAGAACACTTTACCCAACAACTACAGGATATACACTTTTCAAATACCTATGGAACATTTACTAAAATATGCCATATGCAATACCATAAAGCAAGTCTCAGTAAATTTAAAAGAAATTAGATCTTAAGTTCTCTGATTTCAGTAATGATAAACTAGAAATCAGTGGCACTACCTAGAAAATTCTCAAATATTTAGAAATAAGCAGTGTATTTTTACATATTTTGTTGTTAACGAAGAAACAGCAGTGAAAATTATAAAATATGTTGACCTGAGTATTAATAAAAATACATTTCAAACTTTGTAATTGCAGCAAAAAGCAATGCTTAGAGGGATATGTATAGTTTTATATATGTTGGAGGGGAGGGGGGAAGGCTAAGCATTAAATTTTAATTTCATGACAGTAGAAGAATAAGCAAATTATAACCCAAAAAAAGGTAGAAGGAAAGATATAATCAAGATGATAACAGAAATCCAATAAAAAGTAAATGTATGGGTTTTTTTTTAACATTTATTTATTTTTGAGAGACAGAGCATGAGCAGGGGAGGGGCAGAGAGAGGAAGACACAGAATCTGAAGCAGGCTCCAGGCTCTGAGCTGCCGGCGTACCCGACTCAGGGCCCCAACCCACCAACTGTGAGATCATGACCTGAGTCAAAGTTGGACACTGAACCAACAAGCCACCCAGGTGCCCCTGTATGATTTTTAAAAATGGAATCGTTGAAGCTTCTTCTCTAGGAAAACACCAAATGACAGATGACACTGGTGCCATGGGAGGCCATGGCGGCTTCCACAGAGGTTTCAGCAGCAGTATCGGGTCAGGGATGTATCTGGGGCTGGGGACACAGCCCGGGTCAGGACAGGGCCTGTGGAGCTTGAGGAGGCAAGGCCAAGGACAAGGAGTGAATCTCTGTTCACCAGCCTGGGCCACCTGGTGGTAAAGGACATGAAGATCAAGTCCCTACAGGAGATCTGTCTCTTCTCTGCCCATAAAAGGAATTGGAGATCATTGACTTTTTCCTGGGGTCATCCCTCAAAAATGAGGTTTTAAATATTATACCTGTGCAAAAACAGATTCATGCTGGCCAGCAGACCAGGTTCAGAGCATTTGTTGCCATCAGAGATTACAGTGGACACGTCGGTCTGGGTGTTAAGTACTCTAAGGAAATAGCCACTGCCATCCATGGAGCCATCATTCTAGCCAAGCTTTTCATTGTCTTGTGCAACGAGGCTACTAGGGAAACAAGATTGGCAAGCCCACACTGTCCCATGCAAGAGCTGTTGTGGCTCTCAGCCCATGTCCAAGAAGCTGCTGGTGATGGCTGGTATTGGTGACTGCTACACCTTGGCCAGGGGCTGCACTGTCACCCTGGGCATCTTCGCCAAAGCCACTTCTGATGCCATTTCCAAGACTTAACAGCTGTCTCACCCCTGACCTTTGGAAAGAGACTGTGTTCTCCAAGTCTCCTATCAAGAATTCACTGACCATTTTGTAAAGATCCACACCAGAGTCTTTGTGCAGAGGACTCAGACTCCAGCTGTGGCCACAACATAGTTTTATACAAGAAAAATAAAGTGAATTAAAAGTTGTTTAAAAAAAGAAATTGTTGGAAAGATGAATAAAATTGATAAGCCCCAGAAAGACTGATAATGTAAGAAAATGAAAACAAATTACTATGTCAAAAAAGATACAGGAGACACGACTAGTAATGGAGACTAAAGAGATGGACAGACAAAACCAGTAATGTAATTGTGGCTTGAATTCTGTACTCGAGAGGAAGAACATGCTATAAAGGATATGATTGAGACAGTTATTGAAATTGTTGTATATTCTTCACATTAAAGATTTATATATGTTAAACTCCCTTGATCTGATAACTTATACTGTGCCATATATAAGAGAATATTCTTAGGAAATAATATACTGGTAAAGGAGTATGACATACACATCCTATTCTTTTTTTTTTTTTTTTTTTAAGTATATTTATCTTGAGTGTGGGGAAGGTCAGAGAGAAAGGGAGAGAGAGAATCCCAAGCCAGCTCCACGCTGTCAGCACAGAGCCCGATGCCGACCTCTATCTCACAACTTTGAAATCATGACCTGAGCTGAAATGAAGAGTTGGATGCTTACCCAACTAAGCCACCCAGAATACAGTCTATTCTTAAATGGGTCAAAGAAAAGTTATGTATATGTATTTTAAAGGATAATAAGATTTTATAAATAACTTAATGCTAATAACCTTTAAAATTTAGGTGAAAAACTCATCTTGGCAAAACTAACAAGGAATAGAAAGTCTGAATAGTCTTATATATGTTAAAGAAAATGAATTTGTACTTGGATACTTCTCAAAGAGGAAAATTCCAAGCCCATTTGGTTTCACTGGTGACTTATATGTTTAAAAGAGAAGAAATTAGGTGAATTTTGTTCATCAGTCTCTTACATAAGAAGAGAGAACATTTCCCAACTTGTTCTTTGAAGCCAGCACAACCATAACACTCAAATCTGATAAGTAGAAAGGCAGTTACTGGCCAGTTATCTCTCATGAATAGAGCTACAGAAATGAGCAAATTATTAGCAAATCAAATAAGAAAGATAATGTCTCATAATTCATGGAGTTTATTCTAGGAATCCAAGGGACATTCAGTCAATATAAATCATATTAACAGAATAAGGTGGGGGGGAATTAAGATTATTACAATGGATGAGATACAGTATTTGACAAATTTTAACATCCTTCATGATAAAAATTCTTAGCAAACTAGTTGAAGTATGTACAAAACTATAGTTATCATAATGGTGAAATAGTGAATGCTTTTTTTTCTAAGTTCAGAAATAAGACAAGGAAGACCTTTAGCACATTTTTCTTCAGCATTGACTTGGAGGTCCTAGCCAATTCAGTGAAGAAGAAAAATAAAAGATAGAAAGATTGAGAAAGAAATAAAAGTCTTCACAGATTATATGGTTGTATACTTGGAAAATCTGGAGGGATCTTCAAACTGTTAGAATAAGAAACAAAGTCACTTTTCAAAAATCAATTACACTTTTGTATACTAACATCAAACAATTGGAAAATGAAATAAAACACATTTACTCAGGGCACCAAGGTGACTCAGTTGGTTAGGCGTCTGACTTTGGCTCAGACCTTGTGGTTCATGAGTTCAAGCCCCATATCCAGCTCTGTGCTGACCACTCAGAGCCTGGAGCCTGCTTTGGATTCTGTGACTTCTTCCCTCTGCCTCTCCCCTGCTCACGCTCTTTCTCTCTATCTCATATAAGTAAACATTTAAAAAAATTTTAAACAGGGGCACCTGGATGGCTCAATCGGCTGAGCGTCTGGCTTCAGCTCGGGTCATGATCTCACAGTTTGTGGGTTCGAGCCCTGCATGGGGCTCTGTGCTGCCAGCTTAGAGCCTGAAGCCTGTCTTCGGATTCTGTGTCTCCCTCTCTTTCTTACCCTCCCCTGCTCACACTGTCTCTCTTTCTCAAAAATAAATAAAATCAAAAAAATTTTTAAAAAATAAGAAAACACATTTCCAAAGCAGCACCCTTTCAATTCAATTTAATGAAAATGTGCAAGACTGCTCCTTAAACACTACAAAACATTGATGAGATAAACACATAACTTAAATAAAAGGAGAGAGACCATGGTTATGGAAGACTCCAAATTACTAAGGTAATTCTCCCTGGATATATTAATTCCCAGTTAAAACTCCCACAAGTTGCACCGGGTGTTATATGGAAACCAACTTGACAATAACCTATTTGTGAAACATTAAAAAAATTTTTTTAAATAAAAGTTTTAAAAACTCCCACAAGTTGAGGGTGAGGAGAAATAGACAAGCCAATTTTAAAACACATTTGACTATGCAAAAGGACCTAGATTAGCAAAGGCAATCTTAACAGAGTTGGAATGCTTACATTATAAGATAACTTTATAAAAAAACAACAGTTGGGGCGCCTGGGTGGTTCAGTCCATTAAGCATCCAAGTCTTGATATGGTTCAGATCACCTCAGGTGATCTCATGGTGATGAGGTCAAGCCCCCCCACCCCCGCCCCCAATGAGCATGGAGCCTGCTTGGTATTCTCTCTCTCGCTCTTGTCACCTCCCAAGGTTGTTCTCATGCACACGGTGCATGCTTGCTCTCTCTCTCACTCAAACTTTTTAAAAAAGCTACAGTAATTAAAATGTACTGCTGTAAAAATAAACAGATTAATGGACTATATGGAGTGTCGAGAAATGGACCCATTCATGAGTGGTCACCTGATTTGTCTACAAAGCTCCCCCTACAGTTCTGTGGAGAAAGGATGATCTTTACAATAAATAGTGCTAAATCAATTGGATATCTCTATGGATAAAAATGAACTTTGACCTTTACCTCAAACTATACACAAAACTAAGTCAAGATATAGGCTAACACAGTAAAGCATCTAGAAGGAAACATAAGGAAATAAGTTTAGAGGAGGTTAATATCTTGAAGATGTTAAAACATTAAAATTAACTAAGATGTATTTATATGCATTAAAATAAGGAACTCCTGTTCATCAAAAGAGAGCGTTGAGAGAAAAAACAAGCCATAAACTGGGAAGAGATACTTGTACACGGATCCAACAAAAGATTCATCTGGAATATATCAAGAATTTCTACAAGTCATTTTTTAAGACAGACCGCTAACCAAAACCATAAACTTTACAAAAAATGATATCCGAATGCCCTATAAAGTATGTAAAAAGGTACTCAGCATTACTTACCAGGGAAAAGCAAATTAAAATCTCATTGAATACCAGTATACACCAAACAAAATGGCTAAAGTTTAAGACTAATAATACCAGTGTTGTTAAAGATGTAGAGCATCATTATTGGTGGGTTGTAAATTGGTATAACCACTTTAGGAAAATGGCTGTCTCTACTTCTTAATTAAGCTGAGGCTTTCCTGTGACCCAGCAATTCTGTGTTTTATATATACCAAGAGAAATGTATGCAGATGCTCATGAGCATTTGTAATAGCTCTAAAGTCACCAAATAGAGTAGATAAATATATTGTGGTATTTGATACAATGAAATACTTCAAATGGCTGCTGAACACAATAACATGGATAGATTTCACAGAAGAATGAGCAAAAAGGTATATATATTGTATATTTCTATTTATCCAAATTCAATGAGGCAGATTAATCATATTGAAATAATAGTAACTTTGGGCATTATTTTTTGAATGGTTAAAGGTATAAGGGAGCCTTCAGTGTTGCTGGAAATATTCTGTATCTTGATGTGGATAGCGATGTTTTAGGTATATACATAGTTAAAATTTGGGGAACCAAACTGACTGGATGGCTCAGTCAGTTAAGCCTCCTGACTTCATCTCAGGTCATGATCTCCTAGCTTGTGAGTTCAAGCCCCGCATCAGGCTCAGTGCTGACAGCTCGGAGCCTGGAACTTGATTTGGATTCTGTGACTCCCTCTCTCTCTCTCTGCCCCTCCCCCCCTCAAGAAGAAATAAACATTAAAAATTCTAAATTTATTGAGTAAATGCCCAGACTTTTAGTGTTCTTTACTGTATGTATGTGATACCTCAAAATACTTTCTAAACAGCAACATTATAGTAGATATTTCCTATAATGGCATTTTTTAAATGTTTTTTTTGTTTTTAATTTATTTCTGAGAGAGAGACAGCATGAGCAGGGGAGGGTTCGAGAGAGAGGGAGACACAGACTCTGAAATAGGCTCCAGGCTCTGAGCTAGCAGTCAGCACAGAACCCGACGTGAGGCTTGAACCCATGAATCATGAGATCATGACCTGAGCCGAAGTAGGACGCTTAACCGACTGAACCCCCTAGGTTCCCCAAGAGTAAACCTACTTTTAGAAGATAAAAAATAATGCATATGAACTCACACTCATCACTGTTTCAGTACCTGTGGGAATATTAATATGTAAATTAGAGAAATTAATGAGCCTACACCTAGAAGAATAAGCAAATATTTTTGTGAAGCCACCCATTTAATTATTTTCAGTAATTTGGTTATTTCCATAGAAAATTATATCTTATATTCATATATCAGCCCAAATCAGAATGAAGTTATGTAACCTACAGAGTTCATGTTGTCAAATAGGAGGTTTTGTTTCAGGTATTTTAGGATAGATTGATTAGGCAAATCACTTAAAGGGAATGATATTAATTCTTTTTGTTTTCTTCCTAATTTAGGGGATATTTTCTTCTTCACTGTATGTAATTCTCATTTCCCTGCAACTTAAGGGTTTAATGTTCAGGTCATTCCAGGTTGGTTTTATGAGTAACCTAAAATATCGCTGTGTTTGTTTGGGCGGCAGCATGTATAACGCATGCTTTGGGCGCCTCCCTCTGTCTCAATAACCTTGTAAAGTGAATCAACCTGTTCTTAGCGAACACAGATAAAATTAACCAGAATTTCATACACATCCAATATTGCATCCATCTCTTTTAAAGAATTAGACATGGACAGAGACAAGTTAAAGCACATTCTCGCTACACAAGTGTGATAGAAGCTGGAAACAACTCAAAAGAGCCCGGGTGACAAGCAAGAAGGAAATCAGTAAACCTTCATCATCATATAATCTTAACCATTGTTGATCATAAGCCTACCTTTAAGTTAAGGCTTTGGAGACTCTGAGTCAAAACATATCATTCAAATAGTTGAAAGAAACTTTACCAATTTGAACAGGAAGCCTATGCAATCATTTATAGGTTTAAAAGAGAAAAAATGGGGGCACCTGGGTGGCTCAGTTGGTTGGGCGTCTGACTTCGGCTCAGGTCACGATCTCACGGTTGGTGGGTTCGAGCCCTGCGATGAGCTTTGTGTTGACAGCTAGCTCAAAGCCTGGAGCCTGTTTCAGATTCTATGTCTCCCTCTCTCTCTGACCCTCCCCTGCTCATGCTGTCTCTCTCTCTCAGAAGTAAGTAAAACGTTAAAAAATTATTAAAAAAGTTAAAAATGTAGTGAACATTTACAAAGTTTTGATAAACACAGTAGAGACTGATATTCTTGTCTTCGTTAAAAGTATTCCAAATCAAGACAAGATGCGCCTTGGGAAACTCTTCATTATTAGAGCTGTTATTTTCCTGTTAGGAAGCTATAAGGTATTCAGTGAAGCAAAGATAGAAAGATGGAAATTTTTAGGGAGAAACATAAAGGTATGATATTGATTTAGTGTTCAATAAAATACTTTAAAATGCTTAGTACATTTATAATTTTAAAAATGTTTTCTCTAATTAGTATATCTGAATAAAGTCATCTCAGAGCAGTGAATACAGGAAAGATACCATTTTCAAATGTCAAATAAATTATACACAGTCCAAACATTCAATCGCATACTTAAGATACACATATGTTCCCAATGAGGTAGTGTTTTAAAAGTGTTGTTGAAAAAGCATTTCTGTGAAATTAGGAAACATAATTTTTTGTTGTTTGTTTTGTTTAT